>CABFVZ010000297.1:198229-246770 GCA_902151445.1 Timema monikensis | reverse complement strand
GAGGGGGGGGAATGCACAAAGGTATTTCATTATAAAATGTTAGGACATGAAAGTGAAAGGAAAAATTTAATATAGTGTATGATGTGTTTTGAAATTAATAGGGTTGGGAGACGTGCCTATGCCATATTTTTAAAATATTATTTGTATACTTGGCGTCTTACTAGTCGCCCGGGCTATCCGTATATCTAAACTAGTTGGGTATAAACCGCTTATGTAGCCTAATAGTCTAAGGCATAACTCTTGAAATAGACTAGACTGTCGATGATGGGAAGATTGTGGTTCAATACCAGGTTGAGTGTACTAGGTTTTTTTTAATGTTCTTCACACTCCTAAGCAAATGCGTGTACACGTCCTCCAATTTAAACATTCATCATCCTTATCACATTATCGTAATTAGTACTTATGTGCATAGCCCAAACGATTAGTAAGACATGGTACTAAATAATAATATTTAGCACCGCGTCTTACTACCCGTTCGGGTTATACGCTTTAAGTACTAATTACGATAATGTGATAAGGAATTGGGAAGGTTGAATTAGATGAAATGAACCCACATTTGCGTGGAGGTAAAGTGGAAAACCATTTAGGAAAAACCATCCCCAGTTCACCCGACCGAGGTTTGAACCTCGATCTCCCCGTCCTCAGCAGTCATGGTGCTAAAATATATATATTGGGGTATAGCTGTTGAAGATAGAATTTAGATTAAATGTGCCCGATTTTTGTGGACAAACCATTCAGTAAAAATTACATCAGTGCACTCTACCGGGATTATAATTCCAACCGGCAAACCAGACTATAAGAGAATGACGCCTTTGTACACGTGTCCACAGATGAGGTTTTTATTATACTAATAGTAGTTATGTAAAAGGATGTAGTGTGTAAGGTTGTAGTAAGGAAATAGGCTTAGAAATGAACGCTGAAAAGACTGCGTATATGATCACACAGAGAACACAGATTGAGGACGATGGTTTAGCGATTACTTTGAACAACATATCCTTTGACAGGGTTAATGAGTTTAAATAATAAGAAACAATTTTAACTAGCAATAATGACATTATAATGGAAATATGGAAAATAATACAGTCGGGAAACTCATTCTATTACTTGTTCAGTAAATTGTTGACAACTCGCCTGCTACAAAGGAATGTACAACTCAGAATATATACAAACCAATAGTTTTACCAGTTGTTATCTATGGGTGTGAAACGTGGTCTCTTACCTTATATGACAAAAAATTAGGGCGTTTGAAACCGAGGTGCTTAGGAAGATATTTGCTAAAAAAAAAAGATGAAGATACTGCGAAGTAACAGTTGTTTGTAATTTAAAAGATACTAAACCCTGTGGACGCATAGACAAAAGTGTCAGTATAGTTTTCTGGTGATAAGAAGTCGAGGTTTTAATCTCGGCCGGGTGTATTGTTGTTGTTTTTTTTAATGGGTTTGGTATGAAGAGGAAAATTTGAGAGGAAGTCTACCTAAATTTGATTGGAGGAAGAATGAGATACCATTTAGAGAGATCCGCCTCAGTAAACTACAACCGACCGGGATTAGAACCCCAACATCCCTGTCACCAGGAAAACAGACAAGATGAGTCTCACGCATTCGTGGCGTGCCCGTCTTTACTTGCATATAATGACTTGATCTATGAGTTAAAGCTGGTTATTAGTGCACCCGCATTTGCATGGACAAAGAATGGGAGAAAAATAACTAAAAATCAACTATGGCTAAATGTCCATCAGTGCACCTGGTTAAGATTCGAACCTCAATCTTCTTTGCCAACAGCAATCAAGTCTATAGTGAGTCTGGTGCCTCATACTGTGTGAGCATTAAAGTATTAAAAGTAAATTAAAAATCTTAAACTAAACCAAACATCTTGACGTGGACCTCCCTCTATAAGGGTGAAAAGAAAAAAAAAAAGGGTTTGAACCTTCATTTTCATCAAAACCCCTCCAAACCCCACATCTTGCGGTGATCAGTTTTGCTACATCTTCTTGAAGAAAATGTTCCTTGTCACTTCTTTCTCCTTCAGCCCCTACGGGTGACCTTTACCCAAACAGTAACTTCCCCTCAACCTTCCACCCCAATCTCTCGCCCTCCTCCTCCCCCTTTCCATCAGACTGTTGACCTCAGGAGGCAGGGGACCAAGCTCGCAACACACTGAAGAGTCTTGTCCCCAATTATTCGAGCGATAAGGGACAAAATCACATTTAAGCCTACCGAGTGGGTGGGTGTCCCTAAGGATTACTTCAGAAACTTGAAAATTATATATCTCAGTGGTTTGTTGCTAGTTTATTTCTAATACTATTATAAAGGGAATTATTTAAGTAGATGACTAGCATCGAAAGCCGAGCGACTTAAGGTTAGGGCTCAGTTCATATCTTATTGTAAATTAATGATATAGAAGGTGTATCTTTTCAAAATTAATTTCACAAGATACATCTGGGTCTTTGTCAACACCATAACAAGACATATAAATTAACCTATGGGAAACAACCTAATTTATTATTACGAAATATATATATATATATGTATATATATATATATATATATATATATGTGTGTGTGTGTGTGTGTGTGTGTGTGTGTGGACGACTGTAGAAATACCCTAACGTAGTATTAAGATATATATTTTGACTTCCATAGAAATAACTTTAACCGTGTATTAATACGAGTATATAATAAATAGTCAGACTACTACATAAATGGGTTGGCCTTGTATTAATAAATATAGTCGGACCACTATGAAAACAACCTAACGTCGTATTAACACATGTATGTACTATGACCGCCATAGAAATAACCTATAATATCATATCAAAATAATGCAGATCAGCCAGCATTGACAAAAAAAAAACATACTTTTATCTCACAGCTAAAGACAGCTTACAAAGTTTGAGGCATGAATAGCCTATATCAAGGTTGGATGGAAGGGAACGCGGGAAAATGCCAGTGTTTTTGCGGTTTTTATGGGAAAACATATTTTTGGCTAAAATAAATAAAATTTTGCTCCAGTACAAGCATAGAGTTTAATTTTCTTCACATGTTGAATATCCGTCATGAGCATAGCGTCATTAGATGAGAAGCTTTTTAAATTAAGACAAAAAGTTTTCATTAAATTCCAGGACACCCGTGACAGATATTCAAGAAATTTTGAGGTCACCATGCGAAGAGAATTAAATTCTATGTTTGTACTGGAGAAATATTTTTATTTTATTTTGGACAAAATAGTTTTGTCATAAAAATCGCAAAAATACTGTTTTTTTCTCGCATCGCCCTTCATCCCACTTTAAAGTAGAGCTAGACACCTTTTGAGCTGTCAAATAAGTTTTTTCAACTGTATTAATGATTATACCTATTGTTTACTATTTATAGTACATTTAACACCAAGGTTATTAGTGGCTTAATATAACGTGTGGGTAGCAGGGAAGTAAGTTTTATAGGAAGTGCACTGACATTTTCGTGATGGTTTACAATCCGAATGGGTAGTGAGACATGGTGCTAAAATAAAATAAAAATCGGTACGAGGGGATGGGAAAATCACATTGTAATTAATTAGATTTGGAAAACAACTTTAAATTACTTATCATTACAAATATGTAGATCTATTTATAATACAAATATTTTATTCGAAGAATAATTTTATAAAACCAATAACTTTCAAGCTATACGCAAATATTTATATTATTTAAACTTTTCGAACATAAAGACCTTTAAAAAAAATCTAACCTGAAATGTTGATGGATGTTGACGTTTCATGATCCTCCGAACCCTAAAAGTGGTCTTTGCAATGCCATCTGTCTGTGTGTCTGTTTAAACTTAAAATTAAGAGTAGTTTATTAAAGGGCGAAAAGAGAACAAATAGATTTTCTCAAAATCGGCTCTAGCAATTTTGATTAAAATTCGTATCTATTCGTTGATTAAGATTATAAATAAACTGGATATTTTCATTTTCCCGTGAAAATTATTTTAGTGTACTTTATAGAAGTGGAAATTTTCGTATCTCCGCAACTATTTGAGATACTAAATAACTTATCATTGCAAAATTGTAGTACTATTAAAAATAAAAAATAAATTATATCAAATATATTTTTATAAAACTATGTTTCAGAGATATTGGAAAATATATTAATACAACTTGGTGATCTTTAGTTGTAAAGAGATACTACTTAAGTTTTAACGCAATAATTCTCCAATGCCATAGAGTAATTAAATATTGGTAGGTCTTCTTAAAAAGTTTGTTGTTTTTCCTTAAACCTCCTAGAATAAATGTTTGTATAACCAATATCTATCTCCATTTTGGACCCAATAGTCAATATTTAAATTTTTTTATTGATCAAAATTTATTATTGAAGAATTTAATAGCAAAGCGATGACATGAAAATGTGCGAAACCTAATAAAACGTCGAAAATGTTAACCGGAAATCGAAATTATAATACGAAGTTTTGTCCTTTGTGGACCCAATATTGGTATTTTTTATAGGTCCAAACATACAGATGAGGACATTAATTCTTTAAAAATAAAACTATAAAATTTAAAACCGGGACTCAAAGAATGTTTTACATAAGTATAATGAAATTTATGCTTGTGATTGCTGGTGTATATTATTTCGTTTCACATATATTACGAGTTTTGAGTAAATATCTCCATTTTCAAACAATAGAGCGAGAAAGTCCCGTACCATTTACTTCTTCAATTCCAAGACGCACTTTTCCTCCCCATATAAACGTCTTTAGAAACAGGGTGCGTGTTGGAATTGCAGTTATTTTCAGACCAACGCTCTTGATTGTTTAGAAGACGATTGATGGGATAATAAAGATAAAGACGGCTCAGAAGGATCAGACTTAGAATGTGAAGTAGAACCTAATATTGATTTTGATAGAGATATCGACAACTCAGAAGAATCAGATTAATTCAGAAGGAATAGATAAAATACCTCATGTTCATTATCATCATCAACTGTTTCCTGCCTGTAGCCAAGTCAGTTTATTAATATGCCTCGATCTTCCTTCAACCCCTTCCAACCATCTTCCACCCCTCTTACACTTTTAATTTATTATATTATTCTCTTCTCACTTGAATATATTCTGTTGACTGCTCCTCCCATCTCTATATTGGTTTCCCTTGCGGTCTTTCCTTACATACGAAGTTTCCAAAATTTTCTTTGATACCCTCTCTTTTTCCATCCTCATTACATGCTTGTACCATCTCAGTCTTGCTTCCCCTACTATCTCATGTACTCCCTGTACCCCCACTCTTTCCCGTATAACTTCATTCTTAATCGTATTTCTCCTCATGACAGCTAACATGCTCCTCACAAATTTCATCCCCATGGCCTCCAGTTTTCTAGTCTCTCTTACATTCAATGTCCAATGGGCATTGTCCATGTTTCCGCTACATATGTGACAATGGGTACAAAGTACTCCCTGTACAACACTTCCTTACAATTCAATAGGATTTCCCTTCTCCATAGCAAGTCTCTTACGCACCTATAGAACAACTCTACCTGCTCTATCTTCTCATTAAATCCTCTCAACTTCCACCTTTCTCTTACCTATTGATAAATAAGGTAGTTTTTTCCCCTATTTTTTTATAACCACGTCTTATTACCAATTCGGGCTATATGCTTATGTACTAATTATGCAAATGGGATAGGGATGAAGAAGGTTGAATTTAAAGAAATTGTACCCGCATTTTCATAAAGAGGTATTGGGGAAAATATTTTAGAAAAACTACCTTATGTAACCAACCGGGATAGAACCACATCTCCACATTATCGGCAGTCTAGTATATTACGAAAATAACGTATTATACCATGCGGCCACCTAAGTGGGTAATAATATACTATCGTTGCTAGTAAATTGACGTATGTAAAACAAATATTTCTTATAGATAGAATATTTAGCGTTTTATTTTTATTTATTTTCTTAGAATCAAAGATTTTATTTCTATTAGTGGGCATTAAATAAGGTGCACCTTACCATATAACGTCTTATAATAGAAGTAATACGGTAGTTTGTAGACGTTTTTATATCGCTCGTTTAAAATTCGCAAGAAATCTATAAGAATAATGTGTACGTACACGTATGAATGGATTACATTCAAAAACTATTTAGAAAAAAGAACTGAGAGTGTATTTTCTATTAAAGTTTTTCTTAGTAGATCTAAAAAAAACGTAAGAGCTATATATAATTTATTATGACTCTATATAATGTGACAGGGAGGAAAAGGATGATTAATAAGATGAAATATAGCAATGTTTGCCTGGAGAGAAAATGAAAAACAATTTTTGTTAGCCGCCTTTCTATTGACTATAAGCCAGGGCTAACTGTAATATAAAAACACAAATTATCAAAAACAAAAATGTACCTCATTACTATTGGTATATACTTCTACGAGTACTTTTATATTGGTCAAGTTAGTCACACGAATAATTTAGCTAACGTAAGTTGGCCGCATTGATAGTGTGGCTGGTTTTAAAAATATAACCAAAGGCTAAATTCCCAATCGAGGGGAGTTTATTTTCATATTCTGTGGTTTTTTATATCGTCTTTATATATGAATGGCGGTGCACTCACTTTAAGACTCACCTCCACTAACCAATGTTCCCAGTAGAACGCTCAATAAGTATCAATACTCGGACGACTTTTTTTAAAAGTGTTGACAACATAAAATACAACCCGCACCGTTGTTCAAGCGAACAAAGGCGTCAGTGTTGCTAGGTATGCTTTTTTCTTAGCACCGCAGCTTACTACCCATTTGAGCTGTATGTTTATGTACTAATTATGCTAATGGCTTTAAGGATTAAGAGGTTACCTTGTGGTCTAAGGTAAGGTGTCAGACTTCTGTGCTGGGGGTCCAAGGTTCAACCCTCAGTCCCGCCACAGATTTATCTGAGTGCCAAACCCTTCCTTCACCTCTGACAAGATGTGTATTAATCACAACTTGTGAATGTGGGGAATGCCAGGCCTCCACCGTGGTTCGGATTCCACGTTAAACTGTAGGTCCTCCATTTCATCTCACAATCACCCTACCATTACACATTAGCATAAGTGGGTATAAACCGAACGGGTAGTAAGACGCGGTGCTAATAATAATGATAGTAATAATAATAATAATAATAATATTTAGGGATTAGAAAGGTTATATTTAGTAGAAATATATCTACATTTGCGTGAATGGAAAGTGAAAAACCATTTTGGAATAAACACCTTTAGTACACCCGACCGAGATTCGAAACGCGATCTCCCCATTATCGTCAGTCTAATCTACTGAAAGGGTGACGCTTTAAAACATGCGGCTACCAAAGAGGGTGTTGCTATGTATGCTAGTGACGGCCAAGATGGGGTTCAAATTTTGGCCGAATTTACTGAGAGTTATTTTCCCCTACTAAATGGCTTCCCAATCGCCTTCAAAGCAAATACGGCTATACTTTCACCCGTCTGAGTTACGTGTAGACATGTGGATGGTCCGGATGGGAGTAAGACGGGGTTCAAATAAAATAGTACACGTTTGATATTAAAAATAGTCATGTGTATTCATTGCTGAGCTATAAATCTTGATAAGATCTAAGTATCACAATAACACCTGTGTTCCGTAAGATAATACCAACTGATAATATAATGACCACGCAATTGCCATTATTTAACTATTTTCTTTTTTATTTCCACCACATCTTAAATATATAAATGACACTAGTGAAGAAAAGATTAAGAATGTAGAACTTTTAGTAAAGATACCCTAATGCTGATGACGGGTACGGGTTAGAGTTCCTCTCGGGTCCACTGTGGGTGTTTATTTTTTAAATGTTTTCCCTTTCTCCTTTCACACAAATTCGGATATATTACCTCTAAAATGCTTCCTTCCTCATCCCTACCTAATTAGAGTGATTATTATATATTACAGGGATGTGTGAGAACCATTTTTTCAATTCGAGACAATCTCGAGAAGGAAATATAAGAGTATCGAAACGCGATAACAAGACGAGAAAACGTCCTTTGAAAGTAATAAAAATGTAAATAATGTTTTACCAAATTAAATAAATAGTTTATAAAGTTCATTTTTGACATGTGAGCTGGCGCTTGCTTTGGATTGTCTTATAGTTCATTCAAACACTCAAGATATTACTCGTACACATTTTAAATGCAATTAATAAAATAGTGATAGGTAGTTAAAATGAACACCATTTATGATTTAATTTTGTAGTGTAAACAAGCTTATATTGTCAAAGTTTGATATTGAAAAACAATATTTTATAGCCAAGACATTTATTAATAAATACTGATTTTAGGGGAGAAATGTGGCCTATTTTTGGATTATTACGGTAGTGCTAGAAATAATAAATTCTTGGTTTGGTTTTTTAATTTATTAAGGCCATTATTTGCTTTTTTTAATCTCTTGAATTTTCAAGATATTCTTTTTCTTGAGTTTTCGAAATAATTTCGAGTCTCGCACGCCCCTAATATATTATGTATATAACCTGAATAGTTAGTAGGATGCGGTGATAAAAAATAATAAGTACCCTAATTCGCGAAGTGGGTGATTTGGAAGCCTTTAAATTTTCTGAAAAAAAACCTCTCAGTAGGCCTACACCCGGCCAGGATTCGAGCCGCAGACTCCCTGTCAATGGTGAATCAGATTATTTGACCTTTACATTCAGAAACACTGGTACGGGTCCATTATTAATTAATAATTAATCTCGCAATGTGGACCGAGTGCTAGGACGAAAGTAAACAGGGTTTATTACCAAAAGGATAATGTATTCGTCTCTTTACATCCACTACTCTCGAGAAGAACGTTGGGAAAGAGGTGAGGAAAGGAAAGAAGAGGGGGGAGGAGGAGAAAGAAGGAAGAATTTCTAAAATCTCAACTAAGGAGGAGAGCTCTGGTATCGTATGACCTCAGGAGAGAGATAAATGCGCTCTTTAAAACAACGATTATGTTTGTTGTTCTGTGAGTGTATGTGTGTTTCTTTTTATTGGATTCTTTTTATATATATTTTCTCCCTCCCCCACTTTTTTTTTTATGTTCTTGTAAATGAGGGAGAAGAGTGATGGGTTCACGGGGGTGCTTTAGTAGACAAAGGCTGCTAGATTGTGGAACGGACAGACTTTTTGAAAAACAGTCCTACCAATCTGATAAATTTGTCACTATAGCTCAACTTTACTTTTGAGAAAAATATATATATATATATATATATTTTTTTTTTCGTAGTAAAATAAAATATAATCATTTATATTAGAAAATGTATAGTATATTATCAAACCCTATATATATATATATATATATATATATATACTATATATTTTCAAACATATTCGACCCCCTCTGTGTTCTAGCTAGTGGTCAAGAGTTCCTGGCTACAAATCCAGAGGTCCCGGGTCCGATTGCCAGGGGCTCCAATTTTTTTTTTCTGTGAAACAAAGTGGGTCTGGTACGAGGTCATCTCAGCCTGGAGAGGACAAATGAGGAAGCTACGTGAATAAATAAATAGCGGATCCGGTCTAGAAAATTGAGATAATCGGCAGTAGGTATTGTGTGCTGACCACATGACACCCTCTATCAACAATTGTTGGCTCGGTTGGTATAGGTCGCTGACGCCACGGAGTTTTTATTTACATTGCTAGCCTATAAATATGTATAAGAGTTAAAAAGATTGTACATAAAAGTATAATATTTCGTTGCAGGAAATCATAATTTTGCCAAAAATTAAATTAAACTCTAGTGAGAAATTTATCAAAATGATAAAATTGTTTCCAAAGTGTCTGTACGCCCAAACATCTAGTCAATTTAACAGCGTATCACTTTTTAGGTTTAATCTGATTTTCTTCGATTTTATTTAATAGGCTTATTTTAATGGAAACTATTGACCTCTCAATGATGACAAAAATTAAATAAAACAATAAAATTAGGTTTATACTCACATGAGCGTGTCATCCAAAAGTGCTGGGAGGAGGAGAGGGTACTTTTCAAAACTATAGATTAAAAATGACACAGATGAAAAAAGCAACATTCCATATTTAAAGACTAGGAAACAGTTCTCGTGTTAAAAACACGCATGCGCCACACGGTCGTCATTTCTAAAAAGCCTCGGATGTGCGATAGGATTGAGTGGTGGGCGAGTGGGACTTTGTAACGTGGTAGAAGAGGGGAAGAGGGAGGGACGGTGTGTTGCCTTGGAAGAGGGGGTGGGGGAATTGGTTGGGGAGGGGGCGCAGGAGAAATAGCGAGCGAGGGATTTCAGTCTCCGCGGGAACTTTGTAATTTACGGACATCCCTAAGAAAGGGAGCACTTGGAACGTTATTCCAGTATGTGGTGTATTTCTCACGGGTTCTTTGGTAAAATCGTTTCACCTGTTGGATCGCTGCTATCTCCTTAGATGAATATTTAATTGTGTTTGTATTATTATTATTATTTTGAGCTATGGAGCGTGTGTCGATATTAAGAAAACTTTTAGCTGCCCCTGTGGACAGCGTTCCATCGGGCAGTGGACCCAAGCTTCGTGAGTAATCAAATAAGTTTATTTATTTAAACATATTAAATAAATATGGGTGGCCTATTTTAAATAATAGATCTACGGTAAAAATTATAAATATTACATAATATGTAATTGCGACGTTTACAAGTATTATTTTAAGATGAGATGTGTTCTTTAAAATAGTCAATTTTAATGTATTTAATTTAGGTATAATATTGTATTTAATCTAAGAGCCGCTTTAGCCATCTAATATAATTCATATATAATTTAATTTTCAAACCGAATATACTATTTTAATTTTAAGTGTTTAGCTATGGTATTTCCCTATTCATATCAGCAAGGACAGTTTTCGATATTATAAACACCCACACATAAAAAACTAAGCATGTTTAATTGCTTACAATATGCAATGAAATATTTGAAAGATGAGATTTAAAAAAGCTATAAATATATATTTTTATTATTTTGCCACTAGTAAAACGATACTAATTAAAAATATATAATTGTTATAAATATATACTAACATTTTTGGCCATGGAAACTGGGCTTAAAGCCCTGATTGCCTGGGTAAGGCGATAGCTTACGGCGTATTTAAGAATTCATCAAGATTCCTCTGTTTGATTTCTGACAGTTGAAAACACATACTTTATTGGTGCTGGTAATTATTACATTTATGTATAAAACATAGATTACCTTGAGCTTTTATTATTCTCTTTTGATTGTTTTGTAATTCGTTCTCATTAACTCATATATTTATATCAAAAGAGGAAGAACATATTTAGAATATAAATTACTCTCACGTTTAACACAAGGATATTAACAATACGATTATGGAAAACGGTACAAATCTGGATAAGTCAAATAGATTAAAAAACAGTTGTGTAATTGTCAGATATATACGCGAAAGTTAAATTATAAATATGAAATAGAGGACAACCCTAGTATAAACAATTAGTTGTATCTACAGTTCATGCGAATTTGCTAACAACAGCGTCTATAATAATTTTTGTGTCAGTAATTTGGTAGGAAACAATTAAAAATGAAAAATCGAGACTCTTTATTTGAAGTTTTGCACATAAAATACTAATAAAATGTTTATTCATTAGTCTATAAATTCTGTAAAAGTCCAGGAACTTAAAAACTAACAAAGTGTATCAAAGCCAGAAAACAACTATAATAAGGGACAGAAATTTAGAGGCTGGCTTAAAGAAATTTCGTTCACTTAAGATGGTTAGAAAAAAAAGGGGGGGGACACATTAATATATTTTACGTGAAAAACTACCCCCTAATTAACACTGGCGAGATTCAAACTCGGATTATACCGTGCTACCACAGGTGCGGGTAACCTTTTAAGAAGATCTCAAATACATAGAGTAACCAAACATTGATAACAGGAGACTCCCTATATCTTATTTAAAACTATAGGATCTAGATGCCATCTGCAGGAAATTGTGTGCACCAAATACATCACTTGGTGTATGAATACATGAAAAAAATATTTTGAAAATTATTTGTTTGATAGTATAATATTATTCCTACGGCCAACCAAATTTGATAGCAATTAGTGATCCTTAGCTACAGTTTATTAGGAAGAACATTACTTGACAGCTATAAATACTATTATATCTCCCTTCACGTATTCATACGTCAAGTCTTGTGATCTGCAGATGTCACTTTTGAGAAATATTATCAATAACTATAAAATAACACCAATAATAGGATATCATAAAATGTTATCACTTTTGACCCAAAAAAAGTATTGATGGTTTACAAAAGTTTATTTCTACTATAATTTTACTATATATGACCTGAGTGTGAGGAGTTGGGGATGGGGGGAGGGGTAACTAGGAAAATATTAAGGGACCACGGCAGCATTCGAGTGAAAAGAGATTGAAGAATCAAAATCGTATAGTCACTATCCCCTTGGCGAGAGGTTAGTTTGGTATCGAGGAAGAGTCAGGTTTGATAACCACTCTCCCAACCTTGAAGGGTGAACTGTAGGAGTTTTTTTTAACGTGCGTAAGAATGCTCCTATTCAACAGCCCCACCAGAATATATATTTTTTCTCGTTCTGGCTATTTTTAATTTTCATTTTCACGATCGTTTCCTTATATTTGCTTGGGTTGACTGTTCTGTCAGTATTTTACAATAAAACAAAATGTAATTCGGGTTTCAATTTTAATTATAATACAATTAAATACAATAATCATAGTGCAATCCAAAAGAAGTAAATACCTTAAGTGGTGCAATACTTCATCAAGCATAAGCATACTACAGACAATTGATCAAAGAGAACAGTACAAGACACACACTGGTAATACATTAAAGATAACAGTATAATATACACACTGGAAATATAATTAATGATAACAGAACAAACCACATACTGCTAATATAATTAAATATACAGTACAAAACACACACTGGAAATATAATTAATGATAAAAGAACCAACCACATACTGCTAATATAATTAAATATACAGTACAAAACACACAATGGAAATATTAATGATAACAGAACAAAACTTATGCTGGTAATAGAATTAAAGATAACAGTAAAAATAAGCGCATGTATTATAATCTATACTAATATTATAAAGAGGAAAGATTTGATTTTTTGTTTTTTTGTTTGTAATGGATAAACTCAAAAACTACTGGACCGATTTTAAAAATTCTTTCACCAATATAAAGCTACATTATCAGCGAGTAGCATAGGCTATATTTTATTTTGAAAATTATTTTATTCCTCATAAAAATGTCGATAGTATATTATATAGTCGTTGGAAAAAAAAGTTGTCGNATTATCAGCGAGTAACATAGGCTATATTTTATTTGGAAAATTTAATTTATTCCTCATAAAAATGTCGATAGTATTTTATATAATCGTTGGAAAAAAAAAGTTGTTGAAGGGAAAGTGGGGTTGGTGAAGGGGGGACGAGGGGGGTAGGGGTGAGGAAAGAGGAATGAGATGAAAATAGGAGGGAGGATAAAAATAGGGAGGGGGCTATACAGTGATGGTAGGACTGTATTTTCAAAAAAAAAAAGTAAAAAAAGTTGTATTTTTATATTGACATGATGGATGATTTGAAGCTTTGTTTTACAGGATTCCTTACAATATTTTTTACGGGGAAGGGGGCTAGTTAAAGATAACAGTAAAAAACGAATACTGGAAATATAATTAAAGATAACAGATAAAAACAAACACTGGAAATAGAATTAAAGATAACAGTACAAAACACTCACTGGAAATATGATTAATTATGACAGAACAAACCACATTGCGGTAATAGAATTAAAGAAAATAGTACAAAAAACACATTGATAATATAATTAAAGATACGGTAGGATTAAAGATAACAGTAAAAAATACACTATAATTAATTAATTATAACAGAACAAAACACATACTGGAAATATGATTAAATTTAACAGTACAAACGCCACACTGTGAATACAATTCAAAATAATATAACAAACAGTACGCAGCGAAAACAATTACAAATTATTATAAGTAAATACACTAATAATACAATTAAAAACTATACAAACACAAAAATTATATTTATAATATAGTTTAATATGATGCAAGAAGCCGAAAAATATCTTAGGTAATGTAATTAAAAATAATACAGTAGTATATTAGGCTTACAACCTGCTTCGGTGGCCGCTTCGTCAAAGATGTGACTTTTGCAACAGACTAGGCTGCCAATGATAGGTAGATCGGGGTTCAGATCCCGGTTGGGTGTAATGATGATTGTTTTTCCTATATGGTTTTCACTCTTTCTCCATGAAAGTTTGGGTACACTTCCTCTCAATTCAACCTTGCTCATTCCTAACACATTTGTCTAATTAGTTTACTCATATATAACCTGAACGGATAGTGAGACGTGATACTAAATACTAGAATATATATAGTATATTTAATTACATATGCCTACAGTTTAAAATAGTAAAACAAACAGCACACAGCTCATATAATTAAAATATAAATACAAACAGTGCCGCGGTAATACAGTTAAAATTACAAACCGTACACTAGAAATACTAATAAAAATAATAGTACACAACATACAATGATATTACTATTAAAAATAATAATAAAAACCGTACTTTGGTGTTACAGACCTACACTAACAAATACATTAATGAGAATAACATAGAATAAAGACATTAACTCGAGCAAAGAGAGGGTGGGAAAGTAATATAGGTACACAATAATTACATTTTAAATTATATAAATACCGATAATAAATATTATCATCATTATTCTAAAAGAACATAACCGCAAGGAGGATGCCTTGCGCCTGGGAGCACATTTTTCTAATGATCTCTTATTCCCTTGTGGGACAGCTTAAATCACGTGAATATTTGGATCTACTTTGACCAGGAATCGAACCAGATTCACTATAAAATCACTACTACTAATATTACTATTACTAGCATTTACTGCTCACTTTATAAACGTGAGAATATAATATAAAACTATGATTTGCTAACTTAACTTAGAACGGATAAATACCTGGTTAGGAGGCCACGTGGTCTAAAGCGCTACTCTTTCAGTAGACTAGATTGGCGATGACAAGTAGATCGAGGTTCAAATCTCGGTCGGGTGTATTGAGGGAGTTTTTTCCAAAATATTTTTTCACTCTTCCTCCACGCAAATGTGGGTACACTTAATATTAATATACAACCTCCCTAAACCCTAAAACCACTAGCGTAATTATTAGATAAGTTTATAAGTCGAACTGGTAGTAAGACTCGATGCTTAAAAATACTAAATTTTGCTAAAATCTGCATTTGTGTGCGTGAGAACAAAGTCGCGAGTCTCGTCTATTTTGGTTGTCTAGTGATAGGCAGGTAATGGTTCGACTAGTGTTAAGGTGTACTCAGACTTTTTTCTCCCTAAATTATTATTATTATTATTATTATTAACACCCCGTCTTACTACCCATTCGGGTTGTACGCACTTACGCTAATGTGTAATGGTAGGGTGAATGTGATATGAAATGGAGGACCTACAGTTTAACGTGGGATCCGAACCATGGTGGAGGCCTGGCATTACACACAATCACAAGTTGTGATTAATACATGTCTTGTAAGAGGTGAAGGAAGGGTTCGGAAATCAGATAAATCTGTGCCGGGACCGAGGATTGAACCCCGAACCCTCCAGCACAGAAGTCTGACACCTTACCCCTAGACCACGGGTCACCTTTTTTACCCTAAATGATTCACTACTTTACCCTCAAGCATATAAGTGCACACTTTTTCTAAACTCTACATTTCATCCGACTTTAGCACCCTATATCTTATCATATGTGTGATACTATTATACCACTCACTACCTGTAAGCTGCATCATCCATAATGGTATTACTTCAATTATCTTAATAGACAGTTTAATTACAATTACGGGCTGGACACAGCGATTTATTTTGAAATGTTCCAGCTCTATTGTGGGGATATTATTTTGTAATCCTCTTGCAACATCATGTTTTGAAAATGCTTTATATATTATGACTAGGGATTTGTCCGAGCGAGATTAATCCCCTATTCACCCCTATAGATATAATGTTAAATAAGCCAATATTTGACTGCAGGGCCTATAGCAGAAGGGTTTCAAATAGTGATCCAGCAGTTGACCCTTCACCCGCATCCCCTAAGACAAGGAATATAGAATATTAAGATCTTATGCTGAGTCAGATATTTAAAATGGAGATTTTAACCCTTTATTTAGATTGATTTTGATGCATAATGCGGGAACGTCTAATGGTGAACTCAGCCATGGTTTAATTCTGGGGTGGCATGAATAGAAAATATCTAGAAATGTAATTTAATTTTGGGTCTTTGTTTTGTAGGGCCTGTTCGTGTTATGTGCCTTAGGTAGATGTTTCCTAATTAATGGAAAAATAAGATAACAGTGAACATATTATGGAGTCCCAAAATTTTAGAATCCGGTTTGAAGAATTAATATTTAACAGATAATTTGTCATGAGATGTTATAAAATATAGGTGGTATTGGGGTAAAGTGCACGCATTAACACTCGATGTTCGTGTGTTCAAACCCAGCTAAGGTCAACTGATTTTCTTTGAGTGATAAAATCCGTAGCACAACTTCTTTCGGAGAAGTTAATCCGTCGGTCCCTCGGTGGCGTAGATGGCTAACGCGCTTGTCGTGTTGAAGCTCGACTGCTGAGGATGGGGTGATCGAGGTTCGAATCTCGGTCGGGTGAACTGGGGGAGGTTTTCTATAAATGGTTTTCCACTCTCCCTCCACGCCAATGTGGGTTCATTTCCTCTAATTCAACCTTCCCAATTCCTAATCCATTATCGTAATTAGTACTTAAAGCGTATAACCCGCACGGGTAGTAAGACGGGCTGCTAAATCTATACTTATAAAATAACATGTCCTGATTGATTGACTGACTGACTGACTGACTGATTCATCATCGCCGAGCGCAAACTATCATGGCTACAAGCATGAAATTCGGACTGTATATTCATTTTGTTATGTAGGCACCCACTAAGAAAGGATTTTAGAAAATTCCACCCCAAAGGGGTCAAAATAGGGGATGATAATATGTATGATAATATGTATGAAAGTCCGTCATTTTGAAAGTTACATAAACAAAATTTTGTATTTCGGTTATTGACGTAAAACAAATAAATACGTGTTTCAGGAATTTTGGAAATTTTATTTAATAAGGGATGAAAAAGGGGGTGAAAGTTTGTATCGGACTTGCATTATTTTTGATCTGAGGTCAAGTTATGGTCATCAACGTAACGTAATATTTTAAATTAATCTGTAAATACATATGTATATTTTCGTATTTGTATATAATCAACTTCCACGCGAGCAAAGCCGCGGGCAACAGCTATCTAGTATTATATAATCCATCGGTCCCATGTCGATTGTAGCATGTAAAAGAACCCTGGTAACCCGGAAAAATATGAAGGAACTTTCATGTTCGATTATAGAAATTCAATGTGTGATGTGGGAGACAATTAGGATCATCACACTTCCTGCCCTCACTTATTACATGTGATTTCTACCAGATGCTGCAGGCATCATTAACCAGACAAAGGGGTTGAGTGCAGCCTAGCCTCACATGGATAGCAATCACATAAAACCAACTTCCGGCTAGTTGACTTAAAAAGTATCACATGATTATGATTATCATTTTCCAGGCACCACGTTTTACTAATCATGTGGGATATCAGATTATTGGCACTAATAGGTCAAAGATGAGAAAGGTAGAATTATAGAGGAAATGTATGTACCCTTGTTTACGTGGAAGGAGTATAGAAATAAATTTAAGGAAAACCTTCACATTACTCCCAACCAGAGCTTGAATTGGGCCGGAACGCACAGGAACGCCGTTCCGGTTGATACGGAATAATATCCCGAGCGTTCCAGTTGATACAACACAATTTTAAAGCATTCCGCTTGCACACTAAAACGCTACTTCTTCGTTCTTCTTATCGTTTTCTTAAAGGATATCTATTTTAGTCTGAATGAACCCAGATCCAACTACGTATCTGTATAGTGTGTATTGTATTTTGAATTACACTGGGTGTTCCGAGAATTTTTTCACAGCAGAGACGACGATTCCTGTAACAAGACAATAACTTCAACACAAATATTTTACAGATGTTAATATTTTCCCTCCGTTTTTGTAGCCTTTGTTGTGGGTGCTATTTTTGCAAAGGGCATTTGATGTTTTTGTTCGTAGGTAAAAGATGTCTACCATTCAGTTTCCCATAGTGTATTTCATAGTGTAAATACCGTACGTACCTATTTGAAGTTTTGAGCTCTTTGCCACGAGTGAGACAGAAAAATAAACCACACATTTCGTAAGTAATTATTTCATTTTATAAATTATATTTTGCGTAAAATTTTATTTATCTACCCAAGTTTTCTACAATAATTCTTTGCCGCGCAAGTCTTATAACTAAACATATTTTATTCAAAATATTGATTGCATTGAATGAAATGACAACTGGTGTCAATTTGTTGGTGGCCAAATCTTTAGAAATGCTAAGTGTATTTAATAAAAACTGAGCCTGCTCAGTAGAGTCATAATTTACATGCAAATATAAGTCCCAATATGTGATGTCTGAAATATGCAAACACATACGAAATTCCACCACGTAGGTAATGATGCAATTAAAAAAAACTATCCTGGTGTGGTTTAATAAATTAAAATTTGCACCTAATAGAAAGGGCTCTATCACGACGGGCTAGTTAAGCCAGTCGCCGAAACAAACCCATACTCTCGAGCTGTCAAGAGGAAAAACAAGATTAGGAGTTAAGTTATTCGGGAAAGAGTTGGAATACAGGGAGAACATGAGATAGTAGAGGAAGCAAGACTGAAATGGTATGGTCATGTAATAAGGATGGAAAAAGAGAGGATGCCAAAGAAAATTACGGAAATGAAGTATGTAAAAAAAGACTACTAGGAAGGCCAAGAAAGAGACGGGAGGAGCAGATAACAGAAAGTGTTCAAGTGAGAGGAGAAGAATTGAAGAAATTAAAGGAGGAAGAGTAGTGAAAGAATAGAGGAAGATGGAGGCATTTTACTAAACTGACCCAGCCATAGGCTAGAAACAGTTGATGATGATGATGATGATGATGATTATGATTATGATGATGAGAAAAAGCTTCACGTTAAAGATACAATATCTGGTTGTTTCTGCCAATTTAATGAACAGTGTTTGTTACAAAACATTTTACATTGAAACAAAAATTTTCTTGTGGATTAAATAATAATAATTATAATTCTTAACATTCTCTTAATTTTTCATTTCAATATAAAACAAAGAATTTTTCAAATTTTCAGGTGCCATATTTTGCCTCTTCTATAGCAACATTTTGTAGGATGAAACCTCTTTCTACTTCACAAGAAGTGATTGGGGAATATTTTAGTATGCATCTCACTCGCATTTTTTAAAATTAATTTCAGTCTAGTATTTTTGCCACAAAGGCTAGGTATCCTTCACATGTGTCTATGTTTCAAGTGTCTTATTTTTTATAAGAATGAGAGAGCTGCGAAACAGCAATGCTAACAATGTGATGTTTATATTTTAATGTCAATAAGACGTAATAACTATTAATTATTATGCTGAAAATAATTTGTTTTGAATTTGATTATAAATGATTTTAACAATATGCCTAATGAATATTATATGGTTTTAGACATGAGCCTACCTACATAGCTAAATATTGGATATCCTTTTACTGTGGCAGTGTATATTTGTTTGATTATAAATCAATATTGATTAATTGTAATTAGCGATGAATTAGATTAATATTAAGTAAATTGCAAAGTGATATTAATTTTACTGAAATTCAATTAAACTTTCATGGCTTAGTGTAAACTATTGAAGTGTGTATAGAAAATGAAATAAGTTCTACCAATGTAATAGTTTCATGCTATAAGATAGAAGAAGGAATTATTGGTTGTTGGTTGTTACCGTTCCGGTTATTAAAATTTATCAATTCAAGCACGGATCTCAACTGAGATTCAAAACCCAAACCACCCATCAGCAGTAAAACAGACCAGATGGAACTGACGTTTTTATCCACGTTTGCATTGATTCAGGAAGTATTTTGTTAACAAAAAAAACAAAGAAAAGTTAGCCCAATATATAGTAAAAGTAGCTCAGTTGGTCAAATTTCTGACGATGATTGGAATGATATTAAATTTAATATAAATGTTAACCCACTATGTGGCCAGCTGGTCTAGCACGCTACACTTGCAGTAGGCTAGACTGCCGAGGACGGGGAGATTGAGGTTAGAATGTAGGTCGGATGTACTGAGGCGGGTGTTTCTAAAATGGCTTTCCACTCTCCCTCCACGTAATTGCGGATACATTTCCTATTAATATAGCCTTCCTAATCATTAAAACCATTAGCGTAATCAGTACGTAAACGTATAACCCGAACGAATAGTAAGACAAGGTATTAAAAAATAAAATTGAGAGGAGATGGCTCCCAAGTCGTCAATAATTTCGTAGTCAGAACGTATATTTGTTTGCTTACAAACTTTTTTTATTAATATCAACAAATTATAAATATTTACCGTACATAATACAGAGAAATAAATAAATACCAGCCCCACAGGGCTCCTAAAAATGAGCAGCAAAATTCCCCCTTATCTTTAGTAGACAGAACTTATTATTATTATTATTATTATTAATATCATCACCTCGTCTTACTACCCGTTCGGGTTATACGCACTTACGCCAATGTGTAATGGTAGGGTGATTGTGAGATGAAATGGAGGACCTACAGTGTTACGTGGAATCCGAACCACGGTGGAGCTCTGGCATTCCACACATTCACAAGTTGTGATTAATACACGTCTTGTCAGAGGTGAAGGAAGGGTTTGGCAATCCAATTATATAAATCTGTTCCGGGACCGAAGATTGAACCCCATACCCCCAGCACAGAAGTTTGACATAAACAGAAACTAAAATAGATTAAACAAATTGAGAATCCAATATTTGGCAACATAGATGAGTCCAAAGATGGACGTTCAAATCTTTGGGAACAAAGGTGAGTGTAAAAGTCCAAAGTCGAGAATGTGTACCCTCTTCAGTGGTCGAATGCTTTAAGGCGTCACAATCGCATGGACTGAGATCAGTGCTCGAATCCCGGTCGGGTGTACTGAGGGTTGTTTTCCACTCTCTCTCTCTGTCTGTCTCTTTCTCCACAGAAATGTGGATACAATTAATAAAAATTCAACCTTCTTCATCCTTAACATATTAGCTTAATAACTGTAGGCGTATAACCCTAAGAGTTAATAAGATGTTGAAAAAAATAATCGAAAATATACGGAAAAATGAGCGCTGTGATTGAGAATTATTTCATGCGGGGAGCAAAAGGGTTGATCCGTGGACCTTTACGCGTTGAGCAATAATCTATGAAGGTCCTTTATTCAAACTATTTGGGACGGATTCTAGTCATGCAAACTATTCTTGAAGCAATATATAACGGAGATCTATACTACTGTTGGTTCTTTAGTATCGAATGTTGATTACCTAGTTGATGGGATGCCAGGTCTGGATTACGTGATTCAAATTCCTGAATTTATTTAATTTGGATTGTGGTGAGGGTGTAGGGGACGCGAGGAAATGTCAGTGTTTTTACAGTTTTTTATAGTAAACATTTTTACGGCCAAAATAAATGAAATATTGCTTCAGTAAAATCATAGTGTTTAATTTTCTTTACATGTTTATATCGACAGTTGTTGATTATCTGTCATGAGAATAATGGTTTAAGATAAAATAATCTCTTCAAATAAAGAGAAAATGTATTCATCAAACCAGGACAACCTTGACAGATATTCAAGAACTGTTGATATATTAATATGAAGAAAAACTAGATTCTATCTTTCTATTGGAGACATATTTGATTTATTTTGGTCAAAAAAAGGTTTTGTTTTATAAGAAACTGCACAAAATAAAACTGCCCTTTTCTCGCGTTACCTACCACAAACCTTGAGTTTTCTATGTTGGTACTTAAGGTTGCTACATGGGAAATCACTCAGGAGCGTTGTGGACGTTTAGATATCTCGGATTATTTACGAAGTGGCTTGATACTTTTTAATATTGTTTTCAATAAAATGTAGGCGAAATTTCTGACCAATTAAAAAGTTAAAATTATAATTTTGAAGTGATTTTTAAAAATGTGTAATAATTCACATAAAAATCCTATAAAACAACCCCACATTATCTTAAAATCGTCTGTTGTGACCCTAACAAAATATGACTTTTTGATCGAGGTAGGCTATTTCTATGGTTTCTAAGCCTTTTGATTTAATCTCAGAAGTACAGATTTTTGCGTAAATCGTCGTTGAGTATTTTTTAACTCCAAACACAAAATATAATATTTTTAACTGGTCAGAAACCTGATGATAATTTTAACCTACATTTTGTTGAAAATATATTTTGAAATATCAAAGAGTTTCTTATACAATGCGAGATTTCTAAACGTCTGCAACGTGTCTCAGTGCTTTGATATATCCTATGTAGCACCTTTAACATTCAAAAGCTATGATCAGCACACGACCTACTAAGTAAATAAACTAAGTGCAGCACTAAACTACTAAACGCACATCTCAAGTAACGGTAATTCGACTATTTGAGTTTCAGCCTATACGTATTCGTAATATAATATTTTTCACTCTCTTCACCCACCCCTTCGCCTATCGGATAAAGGTTCCTACGGCATGTAACCAACCTATTTATACACTTGGCTTCGAAGATGAGTCCTAGCTTAGGTTATCATACAGCACTCATCTTGTGAATTTCGCAATTCATTTCCACTTACGTCACTTACGTCACTTACTTTGGTAAGCAGAATTAATGATTCAATGTGTTTTATAGTTCGATTGACACTTGAAAGAACTAAAATAGACTAAAGTGCGAACAATCAATCAGTGAATCATATATCACGATAATCCACAATTCTTTTAAAAACACACCTCCATGGAAAATGGGAGAGGCCGATTAAAATCTGACAGTAAGATGGCTGAATTGTAAATATAGATACAATGATGTACACAAAATTAAATAAATTGTAAGAAAAAATCTTACAAATGTTATCATTATTATGGTGAACTATATCTTGGAAAATCCACTTCGGTGGATGCGTGGTCTAACGCGCTACTCTCGACTTAGGCTAGACTGCTGAAGATGGGCAGATCGGGGCTTGATTTCGTTTGGGTGCATTGAGTGTGGTTTTTCCTAAATGGTTTTCTACTCTTCTTCCACCAAATTTGGGTAACTTTCTCTCAATTAAACCTTCCTAATTCCTAAATCATTTGTGTAATTATTACATAGGCGTAAAACCTGAACGGGTAGTAAGACGTGGTGCTAATAAATATTTAAAATAAATCTAACTTGGAAGAAAATATTCAAAAATTTAAGATTTCAGTAAAATACAGCAAGCTTTCCTCAGATAAACACACATATAATCTTGTAAATCACACAAACATTCTTCATTTGGATATTTTAAACAAAACTTTCGAGTTCATTTTTAATAGAATTAAAAAATGATTTATTTGTAAATATTCCCGAATATCCATTTTTAACAAAATCTTAAATGCAATTATCTAAATATTAAAATTTTTATAAACAATTTAATGAGTAAACTACGCTAAAAATAAACTTACAGCCTTGTTTATAATCTAAAACAGTCCTCAAAGCTATTCCCAAAAGATGTCAAATATTTTTAAAAACTCGTTTAAGCTTTTAAAAAATAAATTTTTATTAATAACAGATTTTTTATATTATAGAAAATACTTTGAGGTAAGTGATTTAAGCCATTTTTAAAATATTTCAAATTTGTTAAAAACAAGTAAAAAATTGTATATGTTGTATCATACACTCCCTTAATCTACATTTTAAACATAATATTTTGAGCCCTTTACGATTTTTTTGTTATTTAGCACCGCGTCTTACTACCCGTTCAGGTTATACGCTTAAGTACTAATTACGCTAATGGATTAGGAATTGGGAAGGTTTAATTAAAGAAAGTGAACCCGCATTTGCGTGGAGGGAGAGTGGAAAACCATTTAAGAACCCCCCCCCCAGTTCACCCGACCTAGATTCGAACCTCGATCTCCCCGTCCTCAGCAGTCGGGCTCAACATGAGTAGCGCGTTAACCAACTACGCCACAGAGGCGGGTCTTTACGAAAAAGATTTATTTTTAAAGGACTATTTAAGACGGCCATCTTTTCAAGGGCCCCCCACACCATCAGTTCGGATTAGTCCGAACTGCCGTGTGTATTCAAGGAAGGCCGACTGATCAGTTCGAAATGATGGTCTGATGACTTTTCATCAAACCGGACTGTGGACTGACCAATCATCAGTTTGCTGCCGAGTGTCGTGGAACAAACAGCATTGTATATAGGTCTTTTATGCTTATTGATACAAATTTTTTTTAGTGAGAAGTGAAGTACTATGTTACATTTTAATTGTTTGGATACATATATTTGTATTGTGCATTGGTGTTTGTGTTTGTGAGTGTTCAATGGCTTCCTAGTCAAAAGAATTTCTTTTGGAATTTATTGAAGTATAGCGAAAGCAAGAGTGCTTGTGGAATGTAAAAACTAAATATTATCAATATGAGAACACTTTCCTCGCTTCAACAGCCAATACTTCTCCCACCATTTTCTTCTCCGTTCCCTCTTTTGTTTACGCTTTATAACAATAAGTGCAATTGCAGCACATAGTGTTCCATCCATATTAAAGACAAAAAAAAACACAAAAACACGTTCAGCACCAGACACGCTTTATTTCAGAATGACCGTGTGTATGCAAATCTTCAGTTTAGTCCAAACTGACAGTTCCAACTAATCAGTTCGATCTGTCATTTAGGACTGACCATGTATGGGGATGTTAAGCTTTCAGTAGACTTGTTTTCTGGTGTTAAAGAGGTTGATGTTCATAAGGAAATTCCAAAAATGTTTTCCCACCCTCCCTGAACACAAAAAGAAGTACATTTTCTATAAAACTATATTTCTTGACCTTACACGATTAGTGTAATTAAATGCGTATAGCCTGGAAGAGTAGTCGGACGTGGAGGAAAAATAAACCTTGATTTTTGTTTTATCCTTACGTTTCACTATCCGCTTGGGTTATACTGATTACGATAATGTATTATGTATTATGAAAGTTGAACTTTGCAGGAAGTGTAACCGCATTCGTGTGGAGGGAGTGTGGGAGACAATTTAGGATAAACCACCCTATGTACACCCAACCGGGATTTGAACCATAATTTCCCCATCATCGGCAGTCTAGTTTAACTCAAGTGGGATACAGACCATTCTTACTACATTTTTTATTTTATTTATATTTAGCACAGCGTCTTACTACCCATTCGGGTTATATGCTTTAAGTACTTATTACGCTAATAGATTGGGAATGGGGAAGGTTGAATTAGAGGAAGTGAACCCGCATTTGCGTGGAGGGAGAGTGGAAAACCATTTAGTAAAAACCGCCCCCAGTTCACCCAATCGAGATTCGAACCTCGATCTCCCCGTCCTCAGCAGTCGAGCTCAACACGACAAACGCGTTAGCCAACTACGCCACCGAGGCGGGTCATTCTTACTACAGAAACAGGTAAACGTAATAATTAACATTAAGATTTAATTGCTAATTTGTATGCTCATAGCTGTATAAAAATTGTTGTGTTTACAAGAAGAACCGCTGTATATATTAATCATTGTTCCACTGTCGACTGTCTCCAAACATACAATTGGCAATCAAGATTATCTGTGCGTGTTTATTAAGACAATGGCACAAACGTTGATCTCTATAAGATGAGGCAGTGAGGACTTTTAAGGCACCTGCGGACGCACATCCATCCGATCATTTGGTCATCCATCACACTCAAAGTTATCACTATCACAGACTGTGACATGACGTGCGTGCTAACATGCACGTATTAAGGCGGCCGCCTCGGCCAGCGAGAAAATATCAATCGCTGTCAGACCACACGGCTTAAAATACCATGGCATGTGTCGTTTTCTGGAACTACTTCTCTATTATGTCTAAGCTTATACTCCCTTTTACCCTTCATTTACAACCAAAATTTATCATGTCAATCAAAAAAGAGGGGAAAGAAAACTATGAAGCGTCTTACATCAATATAAAGAGTAAATCTCGCTGCTATTTCTCAAATATCTTAATATTTGCTGTTGTTTGCCTACCAAAAAATTATTGTAATGGTCAGAGGAAGGCTATATCTAGGACTCTTTTTAATCAAGCCTTGTCTCATAGGTACGCAAATATTCTTGACTAGTCGACTAAAATAAGCTAATACCAAAATTTCACACATTATGTTTCTATTAATCAAACTCAAAATATAGGGGTGTCAAGGGAAAAGAGCTCTTTGGGAATATTTCGACTCTATTTTGGCCTGTACCATAATGCATCGCTGGTTACATACAAGTATTATGTTAGAGATAAACGTATGTGCAGTAATTTCTCGCTTACCGAAGCGGCCCTCTTAAGTGTGTGTGTAATTGTGTGTATGTGTGCATATGTGTGTGTTTGGGTGTGTTAAGCTGGGTAGATGTGGGTGTGTGTGCAAATATGTGTGCGCTTGTGTGTGAAGGTGTGTGTGTGTTGGAAAATAAATGCATGTGTCTATGCGGGTGTATGAAGGTGTTTGTTTGTGGATATGTATGGATGGTTTCTTGCTTACTTATGTATGTACACGTGTATAATGGTACATAGGTGTATATTTGGTTGTGTAAAGGTGTGTGGAGGTGACTGTGCGGGTGTTTTCGAGTGTGTCAACAAGGAACATTGTGCTGGGATGGGTTAAGGGGTCTCCCCCACCATCCTTAAATGTTGGGCAAAAGTTGGAAAGTTGGGAATTTTGAGGAGAGTCGAGCTCTCGAGTTGAGGAATTCTAGAATTACTTTGTACCGCAGTACTTTCGTTTATGAAAGTTCTTTACCACAGAATTGTAGAGACCACTTTTTAATTTACCAACTCTTGATCCATACTCTTCTAAAGTTCCCAACTTCGTCACTCATCAATCGTTGAAAGGAGATACCTTCTGCAGTAGATTGTATGGAAAGCTTGGTTATTCAAGTAATCTAGTACTGCAGTTTTCATCGTGTATATACATAATTTGCTAATCCAAATCCTAAATTTTCTTCAATCCAAATTTAATTCCTTAAATCTTTACAGGTGTGTGCAATTTTATTTAAAGTGAAAATATTTAAAATTGAATTTAAAAAAAATTGTTTCAAGGCTGACGCCACTAACAAATGATATTTTGTGTTTCATGTCTATTACGTCATAAACAACAAAGAGAACTTTTCTTAGTATAGTAATAACATTAATACAATTTTGTCAATTTTTATTTTTTTTTTATCCTCCAAACTACACAAACCTCTATAATTCCTTTTACCAATTGTTTTAAAATTGTGTTTTGAAGTCAAGGTCCTTTTGTATTTGAGATCATTTCTTTAGATTTCTAAGAATCTTGAATCTCTCGAATTTCATGGGACTCGGGGATTCAAGTAGTCAAGAATTTGAGCGTCCCATCTCTCTCTCTCCCCCTCTCTCTCTCTATATATATATATATATATATATATATATATATATATATATATATTTTTTCTAAGAATCTTGAATCTCTCAAATTTCATGGGACTCGGGGATTCAAGTAGTCAAGAATTTGGGGTTGGAGCCAAAAACTACTATTCGGTTGTTCGTGTCATCAATTAATCTTTGTGAAAACCTTTTTGAAAATTAAAAGTAACAGTGTTACTCCCTGGCCAGGTACCAATCAAGATATGAACCCAATTGAAAACCTGTAAGTCACCATTTAAACAAATCATCAACCAAATATTACTACAAAAGTAGGTTTGATTGAAAACTTCATCCAAGTGTGGCATCATGATGTTAAAATACAGAAAAAGGTGAAAATCTTATTAACAGCATGTCAAAAAGAGAAAATTGGCATGTACACAAAATACTAAAATAGGAAAAGGTTGTTTCATTTATTGTTTTGAACAACATCTAAGTAATAAATAAAAATCACTTAAAATCCTGTTTAATTTAATATACTGTCCCGCCTCTGTTTACACACACACACACACACACACGCACGCACGCGAGCACTCACACAAACAAACACACACACACACATATATATATATATAAATGACTAATAACATCAATATGTTCAATTTTGAATTTTAAAAGCTCAAACGTTAAACACTTCCTGATATGATATCATAAACTTTACGACAGAAATATTAGGGACTTTTAACGTTACAGGCACGTTAAGTTTATTCCATTTCCGTCAGATAGAGCCAAATACAACTCATACCTGGCGTCCATCTAGCATAGGAGTGGGGTAACTGAGCTAACACAAGATTTTTATTGCGATCATTGGTTGAAAGTCACTGATTTGAGCCTATTTTATGTTGAAATAATAATTAGTTTCTTAGTAATACGTAATATGTTATCAATCAAAATTATTGATAAACGCTTCCAATAATATTTTCCTACCGATCACTTTATATTTGGTTTTATCAATACTAATAGAAAGAACAAAAAATATTAATAAAACCACTTTGATTTGGGTTTTGTGGTGGTTGTGACAGCAAGAGGTATTATGCGCAGTACATGAGATAATAGATCAAAAATAATTATATTTCCACTTGTATCGTCTTATAACTGGTCACCATAAATTAATAGATATGTTTTATAACAAAGAGAAATAGCAATGTAAAATATCAGTTTCGACATAAAATGATTTTATTTTATAAGAGCACAGGCGAATGAATACAACCGAAAACTGGTTGTATGACGTCATCTACCAGCCTGATTTTATCCAGTTCGCCATCTTAATTTTCGAAGAGACGGCAGGCAACCATCTAGAATCTCTCGGTTGTAAAGCATTTTTAAGTGAATTACAGACTCCACTTCCACAAAATAAACATCCAAACTGCTATTTTCATAAGTTTGTATTTCAATAATGTAAAAAGGCCTAAAAGAAAAAAAGAGGCACGAATCACCACACAGCGAAATAATATATATTTACATTGTTGTAGAAAAACTACACCAAAGTTCATAAATGAATTAATATACATACACTGTTACTTACTCTATGGCATTAGGAACTATTAACACTGTCACAAAAAAAAATTGAGAAAAGAGAAACATCTTTGTCCACTAAATAACATAAGACTCAAATTCATTTTCAAAGACAAGAATTTAAAAAAATATATATATATTTACTTATAGCTCATAAATTGTTGGTTTTATATAAATACATTTCAAATAAAAGATTTTTATTCTTAATAATAATACTATTTCACGATGACAAGTTATTTCATATCTCAGATAGTCGCGGATATTTGATAAAAATTGGAAAAAAAATTCCAGTGTAGAGAATCTTTATATAATTTTATAATAAAATGAGAATTTCCATATTGGTTATAATGATGAAAACTATCTAGATATAAAACGTAATTAAAATCGTTAGAATGAATTTTGAGAAAATCGATTTTTTCTTTCTTTCTTCTACATTAAAAACTATCCTTGATTTTACAGCTACAGTAGCCCCATGGCTTCTTTGGTGCTGACTGACAGCTCACAGATGACTTCTGACAGTCAACATTTAGGTATATACCTAAATTTTGACAGTCAGAAGTGACAGCTGCTAAACACATGTTTTTGCAGATCATATTGTTCGGTGTAGGAATACATAATTTGGTCTAGTGACTTTTCAAAACCGTCAGTTGTCAGCTGTGAGCGGTCAGTCAGCACCAAAGAAGCCATGGGGCTACTGTAGATAGCTAATTCCAAAAACCTCTCGGGGGATTTTTTGATAACCTCAGGTACCAAGTTATACCCCAGTCAGTAAAGTGGTTTCGGTTCTAGCCCGATGTACAGAAAGATAACAACGCGAAAACTACTTTTTTGTTTGTTTCGGGGGGTCATAAAACATCGACATTTATCAAAATCTCAAGTCCAATTTTTTTAACGATCACAATATTTTCCCTCCGAGGTGTCGAGAGAAAGTAATAATTAAAAACAAATTGTTTTGAAAGTTTTGACTGCCAAAAGTAACAATTTTTGACGTATCTGCGGTGTTGTTGATAGATACTCAATAATGGGTGGAAGAATATGTTATTTCTGCCAAAAGTGACAGCAGCTCAACATATGGTATTGCAGATCATATGGTTGCTCGAATGTATACATGAGAGTATATCTGGTAGCTTTTGCTGTCAGTTACCTCCATTTCTACACTAGATAGGTTGAGCTCGGCTAGACAAGCCCTGGGGGAAAAAAAGTGTTGCCTGCTTGATTGATTAAAGACTGGAGGGGTGACCTGGTGGTCTAGGGGTAAGGTGTCAGACTTCTATGCTGGCGGCCGGGGTTCAATCCTCGGTCCCGGCACAGATTTATCTGATTACCAAACCCTTCCTTCACCTCTGACAAGACATCTTGTGAATGTGGGGAATGCCAGGCCGCCACCGTGGTTCGGATTCCACGTTAAACTGTAGGTCCTTCATTTCATCTCACAATCACCCTACCATTACACATTAGCGTAAGTGCGTATAACCCGAACGGGTAGTAAGACGCGGTGCTAATAATAATAATAATAATAATAAAGACTGGAGAGTGAGTGTGGCTATGTGGATGCATCTCAAGGGGCCCGCTCTTTAAATTCCCGTTCTGGAACTCTTTGAAACTGAGTGCATTTCTCCCTTTACTATAAAGGTTGGGCAATAAATAGCAGTGCACTGTGATAGGCTGCTCGCTTATTCCATTTTTATCGTTCGCCTATTCCTCTGCCTTAGACGCACAGCACGTAAGACCCATCCCACTGTGTTATCCATCAAATAATCGACATGTTTTGTTTCCTTTCTTAAGAGTGTAATAGGTGAGCTGGTGGTCTAGGGGTAAGGTGTCAGACTTCTGTGCTGGTGGCCGGGGTTCAATCCTCGGTCTCCGGCACAGATTTATCTGATTTCCAAACCCTTCCTTCACCTCTGACAAGACGTGTATTAATCACAACTTGTGAATGTGGGGTATGCCACGCTTCCACCGTGGTTCGGATTCCACGTTAAACTGTAGGTCCTCCATTTCATCTCAAAATCACCTTTCCATTACACATTAGCGTAAGTGCGTATAACCCGAACGGGTAGTAAGACGCGGTGCTAATAATAATAAAAGATTGTAATATTGGTTCCAAAGAGATAGCCCATCCAAAAGCTTCCAAAAGAATTCTACGGTCATTCGGACTAAACTTCAAACTTATCTAGCCTGGCTTGTTGGTGACGAATGTTGGGGCTCGAGCCCCGACCGGGGTGTACTGAGGGTTGTGTTGTTACATAAATTGACTACTCTCTCCCCCGCAAATATTATATTGCTCATTTACACCTCACCATATTGCGTATAACCTGGACGGGTGGTAATAAGATGCGAAGCAAAACAATAACAAAACTCTACAGTTAATTTTCGTGTATAGCCCAGATGTCTCGGGTTATACACAATTTCCATAAAATACAATATAGTAAAAACTACTTCAAGGTTAAAAAAAAAAAAAAAAACTGCTTCAGTGGCCGAACGGTCTTAAGGCGTCACTCGTGTTAGACTGGCCTGCTGATGACGGGTAGATCGGAGTTCGAGTTCCGGTTGGATCTACTGACGGTGGTTTTTCCTATATGGTTTCCCGTTCTACTTCAACGCAAGTGCGAATAGATTACCTAAAATTCTTCCTTCCTCATCCCTACCCCATTAGAATATCATAAATGCGTGTAATCTAAACAGGTAGTAAGATGCGGTGACCGTAATAATAATTTTTCAGTTTCAATTTCCTTTATTATAGTGCTGGCTTACAGTCGTAAGACCTATAACAGGCCAGCATTGAAAAGTACACAAGTACCTTACAAATACAAATAATTACACGAGAAAATAAGATAAACAATCATAGCTAGATAATTATACATACTGATAAATATTTACGAAAAAAAATAGTAAATAATAATGATAAGAATAAAAACTAGCATTATTAACAAATAACTAGAGTAATAATAATAATAATAATAATAATAATAATAATAATAATAATAATAATAATAAAGATAAAAATTCATATTTGTGACCTAGGTAACATTATTTAAAGGTATTTAATAATATAATGTTAAAAAATCACTGTTCTAGCTGTAAAACTTGCTGAGTAGAATAATGTATTTCAGAATGATCTAAATATTTCCAGAAATGAACTTCTTGTTGGGCAACTTGTTTCTCCAGAGAGCTTGAAGCGTATAAAATGTTTACATAAAAAGGCCGTGACTAAGAACGCACATGAATACAGTATGCGAGTTTCATTGCTGAACGGCGTCGACATTTTCTCATAGAATGGAACTAGTCCACATTTTGAGACAGTAATGTTTGCCCCTTCCTGATCTTGAGTGTATAGTAATGGTGAAAATTCATCCGATAACATGAATATAACAACATATATATCTGCTTCTTCTACTTCCTCCTCATAAAATATTTTTAAAGTTGAATTAATAGTTTCCACCCAAATTATATATGAATGTTTTGACTCATTAAGAATATATTATACCATTATTATTATTATATATGAGTCGGTACTTGTATTGGGTCACTCGTAATAAATGTTGGCTGTACCTCCATCACTATAAAGCAGTAATTAACAACCAAGGTTCCACGGAACCCCGAACCCATGTACGAGATTTCGTGAGGGTTTGCAAATGTTTTCTTTTCATTGGTGTATCTATATTTTTTGGACAATGTGGAGTAGTTTTTTTTAACTCGTGTATCCAAAGAAGATGAAGTGAAAAATACCGGTAGTAGCTTTAAAAATTAGATTAGTAAAAAATATTTTTTTCAAGACCCGTTCAAGTACCGAAGGACAGTAATTGATAAATAAAAATAGTCAATAAACACTCTTGAAATATTTTATTCAAAAGTATGAGTTAATTATTAATTACTAATCCTATTGGTTTACACATATAGTTTGTATTTTACCCCCGTCGAACCTAATATGTGTAAGCCAGGTAGTGTTTCACAGAGATTTTACGAAATATTTTAGGGTTCCTCCAAATGAAAAAGGTGTGTAATCACTTATATAAAATCGTCATTATAATAATATAATTCAAAGTAAAGAATAGTTACAATGTGAGGTAGAAAATATGTTTTAATTGGTACTGAGTCTAAGAACAATTGAGAATTAAGTTATAAATGCTGTCTTAAATATCTAAGAAGCCATCAATATTGACATTATTATTCAAATAAAATTCAATTATTTATAATTTACGATAATTATATTATTAATTTGTTATATTTGATTTGAATAATAATGTCAATATTGATGGCTTCTTTGATATTTAAGACAGCATTCATATCTTAATTCTCAATTGTTCTTAGACTCAGTACCAATTAAAACATATTTTCTACCTCACATTGTAACTATTCTTTACATTGAATTCTATTATTATAATTACGATTAAATATTGTTTTCTTACTACAACCTATAATGTTTTTCAAAAACTGATATAAAAGTTAAATGTCATCAAATAAAGCTTTTTTTTAGGTTTTCAGTCTGTAACAATGTATTGGTTATTGTATGCTGTAAAAGTATTGGGCATAGTTATATGAAAACTTTAATGATTTAAGAATGTCAATAATTTGCTAATTTTACTCGCTAATTAGTTCGGTCAAAATGAAAAGATACTAACCATGTAAGTATCTCTCTCAAATGTATATAGGTATTCTAGTGTCAAGTTCCACTTGTCCACGAACATAATGCACCAATTGTCGTCATCTGTCGTATGAGTGATGAGAAGTACCGTTCGTACCTTTGAGTACAAGTGGGAATATACGTCTTGTTAAATCACCATCTTCTGAGGCAATATTTAATCATTATTTTGAATTTTGAAGCTTTCTCATCAAAGTATTTAACAAACACAAGAATAATGTCTTGTAAATGGTCAGTTTGATGATCCCCTTCACATAAAATTTTACTCACAATGCCTCACTCAGTGAAAGTGATTAAAACTGATATCCAGGAAATGATACGCAATATGTAATAGTCATGAAACCATCTTCGTCGATATTATTTGAATTAACATAGTTTAGTTATATTATTTCAACGTATTTAAAATCGATTGATAAGTAAATACATTTTAATAATAATTTAGATTGACAACTCAAGTAACTAAACCCCACCAGAGTATATCTTAAATTGTGAAACAATGTGACAAACAGCCCTATTCGTAAATTAATTTCACGCGATGTTTTGCTTATTAAAACATCTGGAATGTTAGTAATTAGTAATATTATCGTACGAATGTAAGTAAGTACGTGCCTATGCACTATATATACATATATGACTACGCCGTTCTCTTACGGGATAGGAAAAAAACCCTGTATATAGCTCAAAAAAGAAATTCCCCGTACTTAATCCATCCTCCCTAGCTTTCTCCACACTTCCCTATCTTTGCCTACTTCTCTCGCTCCAACACCGAGTCATACATGATATTTTATTCTTAAAACTCTTAATGCTTCTCTTTTTCACACATTCATCTAACACATTTAACCACGTCTTACATGGCATACCTCTTTCTTTTGGCCTACACACTCTTCCATCATATATTTTCTTTGTCACTCGATCCACACTCATCCTTTCAACATGCCCAAACCAACGCCTCTTTCACATTGACGTATTGGTTTCCCTTTCAAACCGCACTCTTATAGCACCCATCCATTACTGACTCTGTCCATACGATTATTGCCACAAATATTTCTTAGATATCTCATTCTAACCGCATTCATCTTTCTCTTATATTTCTCCTGATAGGCCCACGCATCACATCCATAAAACAATGTCAGCGTTAACACACTTATATATACTGCCATCTTTGCATCTTTCGATATTACGTAATTCTTTGCAATAGTCCACATACATCCAACTACTCTCCGAGATGCATTTACCCGTCTATCGATTTCATCATCCATCCCTCCATTTATTATAAACTGACAATCATTTCCTGATCCTTCCTTGTAAAAAACGATCATTTATACTAAGATCCATTCTGCCTGTCACCACACTCAAACGATTTAATGCATTCTTCAAGTCACTTTTATTCTCAGACATTATTATAAAAATTATTCTAAATATATAAATATGAACTAATATTAAATATATTGAAATCTGGTTTTATAAATATCGCATGCTCATAATTTGGACATATATTATTTATTTGCTCAGTACCTTTTATTAAATTTGCTACCACGTTTATCATATCATTTAAGTGCCATGTTTAGCTTCTTATCAATGTTCTCCTTTCCTAATATTTTCTCATTCTATATTATTTTATTGAGTATACTGTGTTATTCATTTGGCTCCAAAATCCATTTTGCACAAACCAATCTAAAGCAATATGTTCCCCATTGTTTTGTTATCTCTTTAATTTGGGTATCGACAAAATTCTTCATCTGGTAGGCCCGTGACCATAAATGGTGCAAATAATTAATATATTTTTGGAAAATTAGAAATGTAATTTTGTGTACAAGAGTTATTGTCGAGTTAAGCTAAGGGATTGTGATAGGAAGATTTGGTAGAGTGGCGATAAGATATAAGTAACACCCTCATTACCTGATTTGCACCCTAACCTGCCTGTCAACGAGGACCAAATTCAACGAAAATCAGACTCCCCCACCATATTTTAAACAACTCTGCCACCGCTGGTCATGGTTCATCCGTGTCCATTTGCGTTTCGCCAAGATGTCGAGACGGAACGTGCCATATTATATTCTACTAACCTACATTTACTGTTGTTGGGTTAAGGTCACTATCACGAGCTGTTTTTTTTTTTATCAGGTGGTTATTCCTGCATATTAACTAGAACATGATTAGTATAATCTTGGTTGCCAGACTTCAGACAAGGTTGTTATTAATAGCATCCTATTTCCCAAACTTCGATTTACGGTGACGTAAGTCAATGTTAAAGGATGCAAATCTTTCTGAAAGAGACGAATGTTTGATTAAGATTGAGGTCACATTTGCTCTCAACATCAAATGGAAGATTTATTTTTTATTTTTATGAAATCGAATTTGGTATTTACTGAAAAAATATAGCTGTAGAAGGGAGCAAGAATTCCAATTATTTTCAGTTTTTGTCGGCCAAAAGAAATAAAACGTTTGCTTTAGTAAATACATTCACTATAATTCTCCACCTATTATATTCTCAAAGTTTCTTGAATATTTGATATTCCCATCGCAATGCTTGACACGAAACATTTTGTACGCTACCTCTTACCACTCTATCGGATTATACGCCTTTATACTAATTTGCTAAAATGTTAAGGATGAGTAAGGTTGATTTATAGGAGGTGTACCCGAATTTGTGTGGAGATAGAGCTAAGAACAATTTGATAAAAAAAAAACACCTTCAGTACACCCGACTGAGACTTGAAATCTGATGTTACCGTCATCGGCAGTCCAGCATATTGTGAATGTGACGCCTTAAATTATGCCGCCATTGAAGTGGTTGAAACTTTTAAAATTAAGATAAAATGTCGTGGTCAAATTACATTAAACACACGATAGTTATTTAAAATGGTTGAAATTACTATGTGTAGAAAATTAAACTTAAATATAGGCTATCAATATTTAATTGAATTTATTTAAAAAAAGTTTTACTTAAAAACTTTAAAAAATGTGGCCCTTCACTCTCGTTTCCTTCCATCACGCCTTAAATTAAACTAGATTGTTGGGCTCCATCAGTTAGTGCTCGGTCTAAACTTCAATCTTGTCTTGTTTGGCTTGCAGTTCTTGAAGGGATTAAAGATAGAAGTACCATCGGATGTATAGTGACTACTTTTTTTGTTTCCCACTCTTTCTTCTAGCAAATTTGGGGATATTTCCTATAAATATGCCTTATTCATTCCCATTCCCTTAGTATAGTCAAATACCTGAACCCCAAGACAGGTAGGAATCGAGCGTCGATCTAACGACGTCCTTGGACGTATCAGCGTCAGAAAAAAGGTTTCGCCGTAAAAAAAAAATACGCAAGAAGGTAAACAACATAAAATCAATCGGTCAAAAAAATGAGAGTTGGTATTATGACGTCATCGGACGTACTTTCAGAGTCGGAAAATGGGGGAAGAGAAACATGCGAAAAAAGCGTACCGACGTATAACATTGGTATTTCCTACACCCTGTTGTGCATATGCACCATATATGATATATCATTTTATTTATTTTCTTGGGTTCGTGTTTTCATATGTGTGTATGTGTGCGTGTTTATGGACTGAGCTATTTTACCCTAATTTTTGGTTCAATCACAAATCATTAGCTGTGACTTCAAACTATGTAACTCATCCAAATCAACTATATTACATACTTATACGTAGATTGATAATACATTTTCATAGCGGTATATATTACCGTTTGACCGCCTCTGTAATTTAGTGGTCATAGTTCCTGACTACAAATTCAGTGGTTCCTGTTTCAATCCCCGGAATTTTCCAAAATTTATCTGTGAAACAGTGGCTCCTAGAACGAGGTCAACTCAGCCTCTTGAGGACAAATTAGGAGCTACTTGACTAATGAAGTAGCATCACCAGTTAAGAAAACTGAAATTAACGGATGGAGGACTCATTGTGCTGATCATATGACACCCTCTATCTTCAAAGGTTGGCACTATAATCACTAATAGTGGCGGCCGCTACGTTGGTATAGCTTGCTTGCTGGCACATACAATGGAGTTATAATATATATATATTTGTATAACAACTTACAGGGAAACCCACATTTTAATAAGACACTATCATTTTTAAATATGAGCGCTTTGATTAAAATATTTATGCTGACAAACTATAATATTTTTATTGGAATCGGTGAACACGTGGAATAAATGCCACGTTTATCTTGTCAGAATTTTTGGAGATGAGGAGATCAGAATTTTAATCCCGGCCAGGTGTATTGAAGGTTATTTTTCCATAAATTGTGGCTCATTCTCCTCCCACCTGAGAAAGGGTAGAATTTCTCTAAGATATACTTTCCTTTTCTCCACCCCGGTAGTCTAATTAAAATTTGAATAGCCCGGACAAGTAGTGAGACGTGATGTAAAAACAAAATATATATCTCAATATTATACAATGTATCTTTTATGGAATTCTACTCTTATACTTCAAACGTTTCCAAAGTACGTTTACTGAAATAAATAGGCTAAAGGAAACCACAGAGACTAATTATAACAATTTTGGTTAAATTGACACGACTTTCTTATGTATTATGTGCGATGTAACTTTTAGCTCATGCTCAACTATAACTTTACTTGTTGCTATTATTAATACTTGAATCAGACGTGAACTTTCCAAATAGAGAATATGTGAACAAACAATATGAAAATTGATTAAACCACACCTGTGGTCTTGCAGTTTAAGGTGACGCTTTAATAAAAGAGTGGATTAACAGTATCATGCATTACTCATTCCTATCCCTTGTATTAATAAGTTGGTAATCCTTGTGTTAGTGATAATAACTACTCCACCTGCTTCAGTATTCGAATGGTTTAAGGCGTCAATCTCGCACTAGATGGACCTGCTATTGACAGTGATATCGGGGTTCGAATCCAGATCGGGTGTACTGAGGATGGATGTTTCCTAAAAGGCTTTCCACTCTCCCTCCACACGAATACGGGTACACCATCCTCATAACAAACACATTAACGTGATTAATGCATATGAGTAAAGAATTAACAAATGCTAAAAAATATATAAATATATAATAATACATACTTGTGAGTATGAGGACTAAATATAAAGCTCTTCTAGCTTGAATTTTCGGTGTTGGGTAGATCAAGGATTGAATCTCTATGAGATGCACTCATTTTTATTTTCTCTCTACACCTCGAAGAGAGAAGTATTGTGACCGAAAAAAACCCAATCAAACTCAAGATTTTGAAAAATGTTGACGTTTCATGACGCCCTGAAAGCTAAAAAGAGGTTTTTCACGATATCGCCTGTATGTTTGCTTGTCTGTATCTCAGTCTAAAGCAGAAATTATTTTATCGATCGGGTTACAACTGGGAATATAGGGTGTTCACCGAGGAATTTTTGAAATTAGATAGCTAACACTAAAATTAAGGGTAGTTTACTGAAGGGCCCAAAGAGGGAAATATATACTGTCTCAAAATTTGCCTAAGCAATTTTGATTAAATTTGTAACAAGGCACTGTTTAACATTACAAACAAAATTTCAGTTCTTATTTTCCCGTGAAAATGACTTTGAGAGCACTTTATGTAAGCGGAAATTTCCAATTTTGACCATATTTCCTCAACTATTAATGATAATAAATAATTAATCATTGTAAATTTGTGCTACTATTAAAATAACTATATTTTATTTGAAACATATTTTAATAAGACCAATAGTTTCTGAGCTATAAGTATCTTTTTATGGAACTCTTTATGACAGAAATTGATTGTTATGCTTTTAATGTTTCTGTAACAGTACACATTATATGCTATTAGGTGGAGGGCTTATGCAACGATGTGTTCTATTTTGTTCCACAAATGTTACTAGTTTTAATAGATGTTTATCTTTTAAGATAAACAAGAAAGTTTGTGCGGTGCACCACACCATTTTATTTTATACCTGTGAATTATCAATGTGGTTTGCTCATCCCCTCTTCATACCTGTGAAGGTTTATTCCATCTTAGCTCCGCTTGTATTGATATTGTATCACACAATATTAGTTCCCACTTGCACAGTTTGTCGCATTGTCTCACAGTTAAAATTATATTTTACTAGAGTTTAATTTATTGAGTTGTAAAAGCATTTTATCAATAAAATATGAATACTACTAATCTAGACTTTAATAAAGTAAATCTTACGTCCATTACTGTTACCAGGCTGGGGCTTGGGTCAGTTTTTTTTATTCAAGCCATATATTTTTTACTACTGGCTTTCTAGGCCTGTCAAAGCTTCATATGCCTTATAATCTAGGACAGGCAAAATATCCAGTCCCCGGACATTAATTTATCACTGTGAAAGGGTAAATCCAAATTTCACCAAAGATACAGTTTTAGACCATGCCGGGAATTGAACCCAGGGCTCTTAGTTCATTAGTTGTCGGATACTTTGGTAAAGTAAATGTTGAAAATAAAATAAAGATTTTTTTTAAGGAAGATGCTCAAATGATTGTTTGATAGTTTTGTGTGGTTTCCTGTCCATCAAATGTATTCACTTTCATTGAGAAGTCTTTCGGTGGCGTAGTTGGCTAACGCGCTTGTCGTGTTGAGCTCGACCGCCGAGGATGGGGAGATCGAGGTTCGAATCTCGGTCGGGTGAACTGGGGGTGGTTTTTCCTGAATGGTTTTCCACTCTTCCTCCACGCAAATGCGGGTTCACTTTCTCTAATTCAACCTTATCAATTCCCAATCAATTAGCTTAATTAGTACTTAAAGCGTATAACCCGAACGGGTATTAAGACGCGGTGCTAAATAATAATAATAATAATAATAATAATAATTTATGAATGGGAACACCTTAAGAACAATTTACAAGGCGTTATTCCTCTTGGGGTTTTATTACCACCCTTAAAAGTGGGATTGGAGAGTCCAAATATTTAATATTGCCTAGGGTGTGGTTAGGCTGTGGTTTCAGTAGAAGCTTATTCACGCGAAGTAGAGTTCTCATTAATAGGCCCATATTCATCCAAATGAAACACACATGTGTTGCCCAAGGGGATGTTACAAGCGAATTAGTCGCGCGATTACGCGTGAATCGCTAGAAGTTCAAACAAGTTTTAACTTCTTTTTTTTTTTTCGCGCGAATGACATTTATTTCAGTGATTTTTAAATAGTTAACGTGTGAACGAGTACACATTTAGAGCTTAAAATACTTCTCTATTGCAGTTAATATATAATTTTAAAAAATACATTTGGTAGTATTAATCCAATTTGCTGGGTGGACTGTATAGTTATTTATCTATTACTTAATATTCACTTAAATTGAGTTGATAAGATAAGGGGTTCACCCATTATTTTCTATTTGTATTTTCTAAAATGAAGATCTTTAAATTATGATTATTTTCTAACAAATATAACTTTAAGGGGGAATCCATAACACACTTTTTAACTCACATTTCATTCAAAATAAAATATTATCCCAAATAATTTTCACTCGATCGAACTTCTACTGTAACCAGAGTCCAATTCAGGTAAATGCGGGCGTACTAACTCAACTTCACGCGGGAAAACGATTCCACTTTAACCAAAACCAAAAGAATATTGAGAATAAACGAATTGGATATTCACAATTGTGCCCAAAGGCAAATCCTTCCCATCACTCATCTGATATATCTCTCTCGACAAATGATTCCAATTAAAACGACTCATGGTATATTGATATTTATATTCTAGACAGTTATATTAAAACTCTCAGAATGAACAAAAATGGATTAATTATGTTAGTGGAAAAATTAAATTTGACACTAGAATCTATATTTACATTTGAAGCATATGATAACATTGTTTATAGCTAGATATTTTTATATTTTGAGCGTATGTATTTAACAATATTATTTGGAAGTTATCGATATATTTCATGCACTAAAGTTTTTATATCAACCTAGTACTATTATTGAATATAAAAACAAAGATATTGCTACAGATTGCAAATTTAAGCAGATAATTTGATGGCCTATGACCCATATACTTAGATAAAATCAGTTCTCAATTTCATTTCTATAGATACGGTTTACCAATCATTTGAATACTTAAATACTAAGAATATACTGGTTGCTCTCTATAGGTGTCAAACGTGGTATCCTACCTTACACGAAGAAAATATTTAGCATGCACTTTCTGAACAGGCTGATTTTATCAGCACAAGAGATTTTTCTATAAGCGAGAGTGAAAGGGCCTGCCAATTTTGCCGGGAAAGGTATTTTCACATACCTCCTAGGGTTCTTTTACATGCCACAATCGTCACGGGACTGACGGTTTTACTCCCCCTCCAAAGGAAATTGTGCTACGAATTCTTATTGCTCAAGAAAAATTCTTCGACCCTGGGTTTGAACCCACGTACAACGGGTCATGAGGCGAGTACTTTACTCCAAGACCACCGTGCTCGACCCCAGCAAGCAATGCCTTGTTATACATGAGGATGGTCAAAACTAAGAGACCAGGTCCTGACAGCGATTTGGTTTCAAATGAGAGCAATTAGTGTATCCCGAATAAACATTGTTTGACGTTCTGGCTACCCTGGTCTCAGCAACACGGTTGCGAGTATGGCCATCCCTTAAAATTACGTCATTTTTGCATGTTACAGAGAGGTCGGGATTTTAATCCCGGTGGGGGAATTGAGTGTATATTTTCCTAAAGAGTTTTACACTCTACTTCTTCTACAAATATGAGAGTATTTGTCCTCTTAATTCTATCTTCCTAATTACTACTCTATTCTTGTAATTAAAAGTCAATCGTGGCACCCGGATGACACCTAAGGATTGAAGTTTAGCTCAAGAGAGACGTCACAATGTGATGTAAGTTTCTTCTGTATTCTACTTTAAAAATACATTGGAATTGAAACCATTGAAAAACAGTTTAACCGTATTTTAAAAAATACCACAAAATTGAAAAATAAATACACTGATCTATATTTGCCGTTGAGAAATTAAGGATATAGAAAATCGCACTATGGTGCGTTTTCTGGTTCGGGAGTAATATTGGTTCTAATTATCTGGTTAATCAGTTAATCTGCGCGAGGTGGGGGAGGGGGGCTCTTAAATGCGGATAGCCAGGATGTTTAATAACACGTGATATAAATAAATAAAAAGTTCCTAATAACTATGTTGTTGAATGTAAAAATGAAAATAAAAATAATTGATAGTTTTGTAAAGACGAATAAAAAATTACTCGATTCGGTGGCCGCATGGTGTAAGAAGTCACATTCACAATAGATTAGACTACCAATGACGTGGAAATAGGGTTTCGAATTCCGATTGGGTGAGCTGAGGGTGGTTTATTTCAAAATGATTTTACATTCTCCCTTCAAGCAAATGCGTGTACACACTCTTTAAACTTCAACCTTAGTCACCCATAATCCATAAGCGTAATTTTAACTTAGACGTAAAACCTGAACGGGTTGTAAAAGAAGGTGGTTGAAAAAACTTATTACTAAAAATTAGTTTATTTATTTCAGGGATTCCACAATTTTTTAAGACAACAGTAGCCCTTACAACAAAAAAATACGTGCTGGAGCACTCATAACATTTTATACACTAATATTATGAAAAGTCAATAAAAACAATTAAGTTTTACAATTATGAAAGTCCATACAAAAACAAACGGTAAACATCACATGTTCTGGTTGCACCTTTGGCAAATGTTATTAGTTCAACTTTTTGGTGACCTGGTGGTCTAGGGGTAAGGTGTCAGACTTCTATGCTGGCGACCGGGGTTCAATCCTCGGTCCCGGCAAAGATTTATCTGAATGCCAAACCCTTCCTTCACCTCTGACAAGACATCTTGTGAATGTGTGGAATGCCAGGCCGCCACCGTGGTTCGGATTCCACGTTGAACTGTAGGTCCTCCATTTCATCTCACTATCACCCTACCATTACACATTAGCGTAAGTGCGTATAACCCGAACGGGTAGTAAGACGCGGTGCTAATAATAATAATAGTAATAATAATAATAATAATAATAGTTCAAATTTGAAAAATAAAATGGCACTCCTATTTATTGATGCTCTTTTATAGTTTGAAAAAACAAATAAAGAATATTATTCTACGAGTAAAATTTCCTTACATAGTCTGAGATAACTATGACGGACCCCAACTTCTCTGCTAGCACAGTTTGAAAAAGTTGATATAATTCATCAATTTGATCAGGGTGTTTCTCAAGTTGGGAGAAATGCTACGGCACTAAGTATAAATGTGATATTTTGTGTGCGTTTGACCTTTTGTTATTTCGCGAGGGAATATTTTCTACTCTAACCGTAAAGGACATAGTAAAGGTTCTATTCCACATGAAATGTTTTACAATGAAATAAGTTTCAACAGGAAATATAGAATATCAATATGTTCTCTCGTGAGAAAATCAGAACATCAAAAGTCTTCTTCAAAATTTTTAACAAAAAATAAAGTTTTTTTATAATGATAGGTCAAGTTACAACGTCATAGATAGTTTATGTTTGTTTTTTAGTTGTTTTTTTTATCACTGCGACTTAATATCTGTTCAGGTTATACGAATAGTCACTCTAGTGGAGAAGGGAAGAACAAAATAACATTTTAGACGTAATCTACCCGCATTTGCTTGGAAGGCGAGTGGGAAACCATTAATGAAAAAATTACCTTCATGGAGGAAGGTTGGTAAACAATGTTGGAGAAAAAACTCAGTACACCCGATCAAGATTCGAACCCGTATCTTTCCGTCATAGACAGTCCAACTTATTGCGAGAATGACACTTTTCATCAAAAGTTAACTTATCCCAGTAATCTGGATATAGTTTAATCCATGTGTCGTTATTTATGTGTGACTATGCTTAGAAACTTTGGCTTACTGAGGGGATTATTTCCAATACTAGTAAGGGAATGGTTTATAAATATGTTAAATGAAACGTTTTATTTGCTTGCAGTCAGCCTAATACAATCGCTTTGGTTGAGTGATTTGTAAACCATTCGCAGAACATAAAGCATCGCCTGGAAACACAATTTAACATCCCACTTTAATTCCTCCCTTCTTTATTGTGATTTATTTGCAAACGCCCACGGAGTCAGATTCTTGTCTTTATTGTATTTTATAAAAGCTAAATTATTGGTAATGGTTTTACTTCTGAACCCAGATTTGTGCTCTGTTTGAGAACTGTGCAATCCATCTGGCGTTTTGTTTATATACAGAATTATATATATATATAATATCTATATATTATATATACAGCATTATATATATAATATTTATATATTATATATAATATCTATATATTATATATATAATATCTATATATTATATATATAATATCTATATATTATATATTTTTATTATTATTAGCACCGCGTCTTACTACCCGTTCGGGTTATATACGCACTTACGCTAATGTGTAATGGTAGGGTGATTGTGAGATGAAATGGAGGACCTACAGTTTAACGTGGAATCCGAACCACGGTGGAGGCCTGGCATTCCCCACATTCACAAGATGTCTTGTCAGAGGTGAAGGAAGGGTTTGGAAATCAGATAAATCTATGCCGGGACCGAGGATTGAACCCCGGCCGCCAGCATAGAAGTCTGACACCTTACCCCTAGACCACCAGGTCACCACTATATATTATATATATATATATATATATATTAGGGGTGTACGAAGATTCAAAACATCTACTTAGCTTTGAAACAAACATCAGCTTTTACTTCGCTTCGAAACAAATTCTGGCTTCGAAGCTTCGTCAATAAAAATATTTACAGCTAAAATACTCCATTTATGTTCTGATTTAGCCATTCTGAGCTGATTCGTACATTACAAAATTAATATTCATAAAGAAAAACAAAATCTGTAGTAATTGAATTGAATGTCATTATAATAACATGATCTGTCAGATTAACATGAACTATTACAAACAATTCTACAATAAAACATTTTTTAATTAATTTTAGTGCATGAGGTAATATAAATAATCATAATATAATATTTTTTCAATAATAGAACAAATAAAAGAAAATATTTGAACTTCAATTCAGCTTCGAGAATATTTCTTATATTCAATTACGCAAAAGGAGTAGGCAGGGACGTGGCGTGGAATGTGTGTCAGAGTAGCTGAAGTTTATTTTCTATCACCGCGTCTTACTACCTGTTCAAGCTATACACATATATAATAATTACGCTAATGGGGTAGGGATAGTTAAGGAAGTATTTTTGAGGTAGGAAAATGTGGAAAACATTTTTTTTAAACACCCTCAGTAGACCCGACCGGTTTTCAAACCACGATCTCTCCGTCTTGAGCAGGTCAGTCTAACACGAGAGTGACGCCTTATACCGTTCAGCCACTATACAGAGCTTATTTAAATTGTAATATGCCAACTCCCCNCCCCCCCCCCCACACACACAATAGGTTCCCATTTGACCAATCATTGGACCCTGCAATATATACCTCACATGAAAATTGTATTCCCCTTAACACTTTACTAATGAATGTCTTATTGAGTGATAAGAACATATAATTAAAGCTCCGATTACCCTGGAAACACAATACGATATACCCCTTGGGGGTAGGGACGAAGAAGGTGATTTTTAGAGAAAATATACCGGAATTTACGTAAAGGCAAAATAGGAAACCATCTAGATAAAATAAACTTCATTACAACCTGCGGGATTCGAACATTGACCTCCCTGTCACCAGTAAAGCCTACAATACGACACCTGCACCATTGTCTACCTGCCTAACAGCACCATCATTTTCATGGCATATATCCTTGTAATTGAACCTTAAAAAACCGTAATTATTGGGGTAGCTTGAGTTATTGATTAGACGTACACTTTCTAAACAAAAGGTTATACAGAGGCGAATACCCCCCTCTACCCCCCAAAAAAAAGTACGCACACTTCAACCCACTATTCTATTAAAGTGTATGTATATTTTATGGGTTCCTCCGTATTTTATTAGCACTTGACATTTAAACATACTTGATCCAGGAGAGTATACCTGAAAAATAATATAAAAAACGTTTCGAACTCATATCGGTGGACATAATAACAAATATATCGGTCTCGTTTAGTTTGTTGTGACATTAATCAGGAAGTCACGTTTCGAATCCCGGCTTAGTGCAGTGGGGATGGGTCGTTATTTTGCTAAACTGTTTCCTACCCTACATCTACGCAAATCTTAATACACGTTTTTTAAATTCTACTTTACTTATCCTTCCCCCTATAAGAATTGACCAAACACGTAGTAAGATGTGTATCACACTAAAATAAATTCACCATTTTAATGTTTGTATAATAATAATAACTTATATATAATTGCTACTATATTTTAAATATAACTACAATAAACTGCTTTTCAACTGGAAGTGGGGTATTAACTAACTATCTGACCACTCAACCATCAGAAAGCGTGTAGCCGCTTTGAAGGATGTTGGATGTTGATTATAGATTCGAATAGCTTTGAAATTATTTTTTTTTTTGTTCAGAAACTATATGTACTGTTTTAATCAACACATTTTTGTTCTAAAATAAACATTTTGGGATCTTTTCTTGATACTTTAATTGTTATAAAAAACACTTTATTGTATTTATTTAAGTTTATTGAGATTTTATTTATGTCATTGACATTTAAATAAATAAATATGGTAATATTTATAATACAGCAAAGAAAGTTATTAATAAAGTCCCCAAATATATTTATTTTAGGACAAACATTTTTAATCAAGATAGCGCAAATGGTTTCTCAACAAAATACATAAAATATAAACTGTAATTCATATTCGTTTTAAAGTTCAAAAAGATGAAAAATATAGATCTTGTAATGTTATTATTTGTAATTATTTTTAGTAGTCATAATTGTAGTGTTACGGTTCGTGAATCATTCCCCGCAGAGAGCAACATGTATACAATATTATTTCTCGCGACGCGGAAGACCAGTCTATTGTTCTTGTTCACTGTCCATGCGGAGATGATTCGTTGAGGAAGTTTTTTTTCCATCGGTTTATAATTAAAATCACTCGTGTATATTTAATTTAGTGNCATAAAAAAAAAATATGTATTGTCCATACGAACGCAAGTTCTAACTTCTCGGTGAATATTGCGCGAGTTTTCCCATTTCCTCTTTCCAATAGGGTTGTTGACGAAGGCTTTGTTTCTAGAACGTTCAAACAAAGTGATGCAATCATCCCTCGTCTTTTCTCTCTTGTTCTTGGAGAATGATTCTGCCTGGGGGTTGATAAAGAGAGAGATAGAGAGAGAGAAGAACGCTCCACCATGTAGATATAGACTGCGAAATATATGGTAAATTAAATAATTGGATATTATTACTATGGATTAGATTAGATTATCTCTATTGATTAATCGAAAGAGATGTGTAAAATCTAAACGTAACATCCTGGACATGGGAATCCAACCCAGGACTATTGACTTTGAGGGCCAATGCTCTAGCGTTGAGCCATCTCGGTTCGTTTTATTTATTTGGGTCTTTTTTCCACTAGCTAATTAAAAGCATTTCAAGTTCTCTCTATACCAATTTTCACCCACTATGAGAGTAAGAATTTTTTTTATCCTAAAAATTTGGTCCGGAAAAGTCGAATCTTCTCGAATGCATGTGAACGTTTATAATCACACAAGTCGATATTGGTCGCTTCTTTACAGGGATCGTTTTAAAAATTTGGTCCGGAAAAGTCGAATCTTCCCGAATGCATGTGAACGTTTATAATTACCATAAGTCGATATTGGTCGCTTCTTTACAGGGATCGTTGAGGAAATATTTATTTTATGATGTGGTATTTCAGTCAGGAGTGTATTCATGACCAGTATTCAACCCTAAAAAAAAAAAA
>CABFVZ010000297.1:175161-187955 GCA_902151445.1 Timema monikensis | reverse complement strand
TGAGGTTAACTATCCGTATGTATTATTTATTGATATAAATTAAAATATTATTATTTAACATAATTAATACTAAATATTATTAAATTATTATTGTTAAATATTTATTTTTTAATGATGCCAAAGAAGTATAACTTCTCACGCGCGTACATAAGTACACACACCCATTTTTTTATGTTTTACATTTAAAATAATGTACACTTGAGTTTTCTCACATCATTTGATTACTTTTAATAATTTATTTTAATCCAATCCGAAATAATATTTTAAACATAATTAAATTTATTTATTCTTCATTTTGGAATGTTATATTGATAACGTGTAATATATAAATTAATACTTTTTAATACAGGCGTCGTATTTACTTGGAAATAAAAAATAGGCCTACTTGTCATTTTTAATGTTTATTATAATATATTATTTCATAATTGTTGTAATGTATTTCGAAATATTTAAATGAATAAAATATTTTTATCAACTGCTTTGGTGCACCAGTGTTAAGAACTTGTTTGCGTCATGATGAATCACATGACTTAGATTCGTCAGTCGCCATTTTGAAGCTATATTTGTTAGACCTTTTGTGAAAGTGCTAGGAATAAAAAATTTAGATGGGACGAAAAGTTAAATAAGCTTTGTGCCCGACCTCAAATAAATATAAATAATATTGACATAAACTACTGCGGTTAACTATCACATTCATACACTACCATATGTTTTCATTACGGCTGTCCAAAGTGAAAGATATAAGCTGTTGGCGTTGATATATATTAGGACTATTTCTAGTAACGTTTTGAACTGTCATCTAAATAAACTCGGGTCGTGACTGTAGTCTAGTAACTTTTCTAGCTGTCAGATAAAGTTTCTTCATAAGAAAATTGAACTGTAGCAGTGAAATGTATCAACCATCCAGGCTATCCGTATATTTAAACTAATGGAAGTAGATACGAAAACGGTATAAATAATAAGAGGTGTACTAGCACTCGCTTGGATGGAGAGTAAAAAACTATTTTAAAAAACTACCTAGCTGAGGTTGGAACCACTACCTCACTACCAGCAAACAAAACTAGACGAGACTAGCCTATTTGTCCACGTGACCACTGGTTACTTTCTAGGAAACCTTCGGGTATAGTAAAAATTTCGAATTCTGGATTTACATGATAATCGAAGTTTTATGACTAACTGATAGTGAAAAAAGGTTTTTTGTGATGCCGTCTGTCTGTCTGTCTGTCTGTCTGTTTGTGTGTGTGTATTTCGACTGAGCCAAAAGCACTGCACTGATCAGGCTAAGACTTTTGTCTCGTGGAGTTTTTGGAATTAGATATCTAACCTTAAAATTAAGGAGAGTATACTTAAAGGTGAAAAGAGAAAAAATGTATTCTCTTAAATTAGGTTAAAACTATTTTGATTAAAAACTGTATCTATGTATTGTTTAACATTATAAATAAAATTGCTACTCTCATTTTCTCGGGAAAATGAATCTGAGTGTACTTTACATAGGATCATATATTCAATTTGAATCATATCTCTGTAACTCTTTGAGATACGAAATAACTTAGCATTGCGAAAATGTAGGACTATTAAAATTAAAATAAATTTATTTGAAAGATATTTTAGTAAAATTAATTATTACCATACTATAAGCTTGTGTATTATTTTTTATAGAGATCTTTGAAATAGCCTTTGACTCCCCCTTACCTCCTCATCTAATGGGTATGTGACTAGCCCAAATTTTATTATTTTTGTTTTTATATTTTATTAGTAACATTTAACATTAAAATATTGATATTTTTAGCCCTTGAATTTAAAGGTATTAGAAAATACATCTACCTACTGACAATTTACCGACTACACATTTTCAATCATGCCAGTGAGTCGAACCCGGGATTATTAAACTAACAGCCATACCGACTGAGCCGAGGTGCCGGAAGCGTTACACACCTGCTCGTTCCTGTCAACAATAAGATCGTTTTTGACGTGTTATTTTTACAATGTTTTTACAGACTTGTAAGACTTTCATTTTGTTTTCACAACGTTAAAGAATTTCTAACTGCTTTATTTATCTTATTCTCCTTGTTAAACTCAAACAGAATCACGACAGATTGATTATAGTTACCGTCACTGTGATAATATTAAAGACAGCTTGGGGATAGCTAAATATTCCGTTGAACACGTGTCAATTCCCTAGTCTTGTCATGTAGACCGAGTGGCAATTACTTTCATTGAAAGGAAACTTTTGAGAGCGTCGTGACGCAACAGGGCGCGTCTCACAAAGAGAGTTTCAAAACTAGCCCTAACCTCGTAGTTATGGTTCAACCTGACAGGTTGTACTTTTTTTTTAACAGTTTCCCAAATGTATTAAAATTCTTTCCCTCTTTTTTTTTTTTAACACCAGGTCACGAGGATCGAGGATTGGTTACGACACTTGTGTAGTTCTAGTCAATATTTACTTTCTAGTATTGAGGATGAATTGTTATAGTGGAGAGATTTTTCCTTGTAATCATGGTGGATCTAACTTCAATAAAATGTATTTTACAAATGTATCTGCCTGTCTATACTTGAAGATATGGTTAACGCATTTAATGCAAATTTGATATTTAGGTGTTATATGATCACACTTAGAGGAGAGATCGTGATTTTACCCGCTTCACTGGCCGAATGGCTTAAGGCCTCTACATCTAAAATACGTCCTTCCTCACCTTACCTCTTTAGAGTAGTTATCATTATATGCGTATAAAATGAAACGGTAATAATACAATAGCACGCGGTGTTAAAAAAAATCAATTCTTGCTCTAAAATCAATGGTAATTAACTGATGATTTAATTTTTTTTAAACTAGAAATCTTTTGAAATTGGCATGAGCTATTTGGTACAAAATGGTTTATCTGACGATTGTTCAACTCAAACACTATTTACTTGTTTTTTGGAGAAATTTTAATTTAAGGATTTATGGATGACAAATTTTTGAAAATTGTATAATATACAATTTATATTATATATTATATATTTATATTATAAACCTATAATAGACCTTCGACGATTGTGGTGTACAGATAATTTGTTACGATACACATATTTTGTGAATTCTTGGCGAGTACTCGGGATAAAACATTTTTTCAGAAATTCCTGATAGGGGATAGATAGACTATAGATAGCATATTAAAACAGGGGGAATAATTTAGTTCAGGGGTGATAAAAATCTTTGCCTGCGAGCCATGTGACTCCTCTATCTACAACTCGTATGCGAGAATTTGCCGCACAGACGTTACTCTAATGCAATATTTAATTGGTGGACTGGGGGTGGTTTTTCCTAAATAATTTTCCACTCTTCCCCCAAGCAAATGCAAGTTCACTTCCTATATATTCAACCTTACTCACCCCTACATTTTTAGTATAAATAAAGAGAAAAATCAATTTTAATTCCACAATTTAGTTGTCCAAGTATTTCTTAAGTATCCTTTCATATTCTATGATTTGATCAGAGGAACAATAAAATATAAATTTTATTGTTTTACTATCTTGCAAATAATCATATCATGCAGTTTACATGATTATACTTTAAAATACAAAAGTCAATATTGGGATATTATTAAACTAAAATGTAATAATTGGGTTTTACTAGTTCAATTATAGCGGAATTCACTTCTTTGTATAGTAGGATTCAGATAGAAAGCAATATATCTACCAGTTACAAAAGTTACTAAGACTATTTTCATATATTCTCAAACCAAAACATGGGACCGGGATCTTGACGATTTTTAAAAGTTACCGTCAAGACCTACTTGACAATACCAATCATTGTTCTCTAAACAAGGGAGTATTTCAAAAGTCAGGAGCTTCCCAAAGAAATTTATAACTTTCTTGAACCAAGTGGGTAGTTTAGCATAAATACGTGTTCATAAAGGACTTACAATAAAACGTTACCAAATATGTTATCCGAAATATTTTAACCAACAAATATTAATTACAAAATGGTTTATATTTAATAATAACAAGACTACAAACTCATTCGATTCAATAGACGGTAAAATTTCAAATCTAATTGAAAATTAAACTTTTTATTAATAAAGTCTTACTACCCTACCGTAGTATCCCCGTACTTACATTAATAAAGAGTAGGAAAGTAGAATTTATTGATACATTTGCGCGGAGGTAGATAGAAAAACAATTTACGGGGGAGGGGGGGGATACTCGGTTTACACCCGTCCACGATTCGAACGCGACCTTTTATCACTGTAAAAACAAATCATACAACATCGACGCTTTAGCCCGCCTGCCCATCTATACCGTAATTTTGTTAGTAAGAACAGTATCTGATAGTTACTGAAGCTACTAAAACAATTTTAATATATTTATACATCAAATCGTTTTTTTTTTTTGCAGCTGTCACTTTTTCTATATATTATAAATTCATATAAAATAACAGAAATTATATACATAAACAAAATGTTATCACTTTTTCCCCGCATATAAATATGTTTGAATTTTCTAAACTGTTCTTCCAGCTAAAATCAAGCTACAGTAAAAGCGTATCAAAACATGAAATAACTATGCTATAGTATTATCACTACATTCTGTGACTGAAGAACTACTGCCTTTTTTATTCTATATAGTATACAGTAGTGAGTAGACCCTCGTTAATCCGAATTAATTAGGACCAAAGCTTGTACGGATTATCGAAAACTCAGATTAACCGGGAGGATACGGACGTGTCTGTGCGGATAGTGATTGCACTTTTTCACACGCTACTTTAACTGATGTATACACGTAATATATACTGTAGTTATACATTTAGATGACATTTTTATAGTAAAGTTATTATTTTTAGTTAAATATGCGCACATAGGATGGGGGTGGGGAGGAAGACGGGACTGCCAGGTAGATAAAGTACTGTTGCTCTCGCAGTGCCGGCTCTGGCGTGATGGTGGAAGGAAGNTCATGGCTACATCAGAGGCGGAGCGCTGCTTTTCAACATTAATTATAATAATAATAATACTTAGCACCGCGTCTTACTACCCGTTCGGGTTATACGCTTTAAGTACTAATTACGCTAATGGATTAGGAATTAGGACGGTTGAATTAGAGGAAGTGAACCCGCATTTGCGTGGAGGGAGAGTGGAAAAGCATTTAGCAACCCTCCCCCCAGTTCACCCGACCGAGATTCGAACCTCGATCTCCCCGTCCTCAACATTCGAGCTCAACACGACAAGCGTGTTAGCCAACTACGCCACCGAGGCGGGGTTTTCAACATTGAAAAGAATAAAAACTTTTTTAAGAAGCACTATAAATTCGGAAATATAAATGCGTTTGCAGTACTTTCAATGGAGAAAAATGTCCTCAATTGTCATCCAAAGATCAAGGAGAAAATTATTGAACTTTATGCGCAAATTAAAACAAGAAGAATGGATTTCATTTTTAAATAAATAGATCAAGCCTTTAGTTGTAACAATTTAAGTTAAAGTAAGTAAAAAAGTTTGGTTTTTTCTGTTAAGACTTTATCAAGTTCCTAAATTAATTTTCTTTTCATACAGGTTTTTTTTTCCTTTTACACAATTTTAAAACAAAGGCTAAACATTTTCTGTAACAGCACCCCCACTAATTTTAGCTACGAGTCGCCACTGATAATTACTATAATGGGGTAGGGATGAGGAAGGAAGCATTTTAGAGGTAATCTACCCGGATTTGCGTGGAAGGAGAGTGGAAAACAATTTAAGAAAGACCACTCTCAGTAGACCCGACCGTGATTCGAAATCAGATATTTTCGTCATCAGCAGGCCAGTTTAGTACGAGAGTAATACTATAAAATATTCCGCCACTAAACAAAATAGATATAAAAAACCATTTTAAATAAATGTGTTTAATTTGAGTGGAGATTATTTGTTGAAGCTCACACCAATAATGACACTCTTGTAGTATGTAAGTTTACGCACCCCTGATTTAGATGAACAAGGTGTCTAATGAAGGTCACGCGTAGAGAGGGGCTCGTGAATACGTGAGAAGGGGACACGTGGTCGATTTGTAAATGGTTTGAAACATGACGTGTGTTACATAAGTAGCGCTTTATGTTAGAGATCCGTGAGGTCCAGTGGCGTAACCAGAAGAGTGCGTGAGGGGGGCAAGTGTAACATCAATTGTCCTCTCTATCGCTTAAGCTGCTGAATTATCTAAAGCACCACTCCCGTGTTGGACTGATCTGCTGAAGATGGGGAAGGGGGGGAGAGGTTCGAATTCCGGTTGAGTTTACTGAGGGTGGTTTTTGCTAAATGATTTCACACTCTCCATCCAAGAAAATGTGGGTAGATTACCTTCAAGAACTACTTATTTCTCGTATCTACCTCATTAGAGTAACTAACATATATGCGTATAACCTAAGCAGGTAGTAGGACACAGGGATAAAAAAAATAGTCCTCCCTCCTTCCCCCTTTTAAATGCTGCGTGTTAACCTGCTTCGGTGGCCACGTGTTGTAACGCGCTAATTTTGGGTTGGACTAGACTGCCGAAGATGGGAAGAACGGAGTTCGATCGCGGTTGGGGTGCACAGAGGTTATTTTCCTAAATGGTTTACCACCCTCCCTCCACACAAACGTGGGTGCACTTCCTTTAAATTAAGCCTTCCTAATCTCTAACCCATTAGTGTAATTAGTACATAGGCGTGTAACATGAACCGGTAGTAAGACGCGGCGCTAAATAAAAAAATTATTCGTGGTTCTATTGGAACTCTTATGCACGGTAGTTGTCACCGGCATTGGACAATGGCAGGCCCAACCTGAGTTGTGGCCGATACGTTTATAGGGAATTCACAGTAAGAAAGTTGGTATCTGACAGCTAAAAAAACTTAACCATATGATCTGCAATACCATTCGTTAATTTGTTGTTACATTTGGTATTACCCGCCTCGATGGTGTAGTTGGCTAACGCGCTTGTCGTATTGAGCTTGACTGCTGAGGACGGGGAGATCGAGGTTCGAATCTCGGTCGGGTGAACTGGGGGTGGTTTTTCCTAAATGGTTTTCCACTCTCTCTATCTCCACGCAAATGTGGGTTCACTTCCTCTAATTCAACCTTCACAATTCCTAAATCCATTAACGTAATTAGTACTTAAGGCGTATAACCCGAACGGGTAGTAAGTAAGACGCGGTGCTAAATAATATATTACATTTGGTATTCAGAACATTCACACAAACAATTTGTTTAAAATTATTTAAACAGGAACTAATGAAAAACAACCTTTTGGAAGGGGTGTTTTTTTTTTGTTTTTGTTTTTTTGGAAGTGGATTCTATGGGTCACATAAAAATTCTTTTCAAACGAGAGGTTGTAAAAGGCGGCGAGCCCTTCTGAAATCAAGCTGGTGAATCAGAAGAAACAAGGGCGGTTGATGACGTCATTCAAATCGTCAAAGAGGTTGTGTTCTAACACTGTTTACAAAATAAAAATGTTTTATTTTGAAACCAATATTTTGTATTGCTCTCTCTATAAATTATTAAATACATTTTTTATTATTGTGGCCAGTTATAACAAGATTCAAGTGTGAATATAATACTTTTTAATTTACTATTTTATGTACTATAATAACTTATATTTTGTTGCGACAACCGTAAAACAAAAAACTTAGTAGATTTATTAATATATTTTGTTCTTACAATAAGTTATGAAAATGCCAATTATACATTAATCCTTAGGGAAGTATTAATAGACTAGTTTAGTAATACTTTTAATTGATAATATAGTTAGAGTAAATAAATAATAAATTATTTCCAAATAGGAAGACATCGGTGAATTTCAGTAAATGTTTGCAATAAAGTTCTGCTAGCTATCCCTTCCAATTATGGATGCTCTATAAATAGTTTTCTATGAACATTACAAAGTCAATTTTTTTTTATTATTTCCGTTGGGAGTAGTAGGCACACGTACAATATTAAGGCGTCTGTCTCGTCTAGCTAGTTTTGCCGGTCACCGACAGGTCGTAGTGCGAATAACCTGACAGGTGCTTTAAAAGTGTTTTCCTACTCTCCCTTACCAAAAATGATGGTACAATTCCTCTAAGCTATACCTTACTCATATAACCCCATATCTGTAAGTCCGCGGGTATCCCAAACGGATAGTGGGATGTGGTACATGTATAAATAATTATACGAGGTGGGCGTTCAAGTATTACGAAATAATATTTTTGAACATTTTAACCCTTCCCCCACTCATGTAAGCAAAACTAAGCAACTACTTGACNTCCCTTGCTTACGTAAGAATTTTATTTGTTTGGAGGAGTAACCATTCTTTTTTTCATGCAATTTTTTCTACATCCTGAACAAGTAGTAAGATGCGATAATAATTTTTTAAATCATACAGTTTATAAATTGATGATAGTTATTAACATAGATATGTAAATTAATATTGCGAAATAATTGACAACTAACACTGTTATACAATTAATTTAAATTAATTGAACAGATAAAATTAAAACAAATTATAACATAATAAAAGTTTAAAATTTTAATTTACTTTTAACTGAAGTTATAAAAAGAGTATTATTAGTGAATACATGAATTTTATATTTATAAAAAAATGGGTGTGTGTACTTATGTACGCGCGCGAGAAATTATACTTCTTTGACATCATTATAAAATAGTTTTTAATTGCATGCAAATAATTAATTACAATAAAATGATAATATTTAGTATTAATTATGTTAAATAATAATATTTTAATTTATATCAATAAATAATACATACGGATAGTTAACCTCAATTATATTGGAGCACTTGAAAAAGTCTATAAGCACAATTTTTTTCACTAATATTTACGAATAGTAAATAATATTAATCAAAATATTCAATTTAAATCACTACTGAATATAATTTATTAGCACATATATAATTCGCACTTGTATGAAACTAAAACACGTGTTGTGAATGTAGAAACTAGAAACATGTGGATAAATATTATATATATGACGAGCGACTAGCGACGAGCGACGAGCGACGAGCGTACCATAGAGAAAGGAATTACATAGTATACATTTCTCTATGAACGTACCAACATGCGCGACTAACAGAAGTTCTATTTCTATTTTGTTGGTAGCTTTTTTTTTCGAGATTTAATGAGCGGTTTAACTTCAACCTGTTACTTTTGTGTTACAGTGATGCGCTCGCATCTTAAAATTTCACTCTCATCATTTTTTCATAACGCGCCTAAAGAAGTATAACTTCAAAAACACCCTAAGCTCCATTTTATTCGATGATCAAGGTTCTTGAATCCACGTCTCAACACATACAATTATTATGTTTCTATTTGGGTGTTGGGAGCAGGGGGGCCTAGGTACACTGAAGCTCTTGCTTACTTCTATAGGTTTCTCCACTTTTTTTTATCGTCTAGCCAAGCATCTTCATTACTGCCCAAAGTCCAAGCGGCTTGCGATGCACCCTCCCTCAATTTTGTCCGTCTTTCTCTGTCTTACGGAAGCATTGTCCTGACCCCCTTCCCCCCTAACCAACAAGGTACTTACGTAATACTTGAACACCCCCTAGAGACTTAAATGTGTCACGCGTGCATTCAGTTTTTTAATCACCACTTCTTACTATCAGGTCGGAATATACGCCTATGTACTAATTTCTCTAATGGGTTAGAGCTGAGTAAGGTTGAATTAAGATTAGGTGTACCAGTATTTGCGTGTAGAGAGTGAGAAAACATTTAGGAAAATCCACCTTCAGTAGACCCGACCGGAATCGAACTACGATATCTCCTTCACAGGCAGTCTTGTGTATTTCATGAGAGATGCAAACACTAAATCAGATTTCAGTTTATTTATTCATGCGCTGTGTTTCTAGTAAAGGCACTGATTAAGGAAGTCTGGTCTTTGCTTAGAAGGAGGATTTTTTTTAAATATTGTGTAGGCCTACAAATAGTATTCACTGCTTCCAAACAGGAAAAAACAAAGGTCTTTTTAATTATAACACAGGACATTATTATTTTTCCTAACACGGTTGATGCCTTCAACGTTGTGCATAATCAAATTTAGATTAAAAATTTCTACCTTTGTATAAATTGTTTTTAATTATCTTTGGGCTTCGTATTTTATATATAGGATATTTAAAAACGTAAAGCGATTCCTTTCGACAATGTTTGCCGGAGTTTTACCCAACCAATTTTTGAAAAGTGAAAGCTCATACATTAGGATGTGTGTATCCCGACAACCCAAAATAAATGTTCAAAAATATTCAGGGGGAAAATTTTAATCTCTATTTAAAACGTGAAGCGTTTCCTTTAGCTGTGCTAAAAAAAATTAATGTTTAAAGAGCCTTAATTATAATTAGATTATGAATGTTTATTTAACCTTGATTAATTTCCTAATAATATACGTTTTAAAATCTAAAGGATACAGTTGACAGTTGTCATTATCTAAATTAGCGCATGATGTGTCAACGGAGGAGCTAGTAAAATATAAATACTTTCTAGCTAGATTTTCCACTCCACCTATTAAATAATAATTATATTTTTTTTAAACTGCGTCTTACTAACCGTTCGGGTTATACGCTTATGTACTAATTACACTAATGGTTTTAGAGATTATGAAGGCTATGTTTAGAGAAAGTATATCCCCGACCTAGATTCGAACCTTGATCTCCCTGTCATAGGCAATCTAGTCCACTGCGATAGTAGCGCGTTAGACCATGGAGCAAACAGAGCGGGTTAAATAATATTCTTGTTTAAACTTTTATTCAAAGATAATAAACAACCGTTTACAAAATGGATATTATGTTCTTTTTCTGTGGTGTTTATTTTGAAAGTGTGCTCGATCTTATTGTTTTTATTATATAACCTTAATTAATTTTATTGACGATCAACAATCAAGTTTTGGTAAATATATATCCTCGATCAAAGAAATAATCCAAAAATAAATAGTTGTTAATTAGTTTTTGTAATAAGCAATATCGAAGGCGACACAAACTACAAGTCAGAGCGAAACGTCGCTTGAAGCGATAAAAAAAATGCATACTGTAGTTTCTTTTTAGATAAAATATACTCAAATAGTAGCTTAATTAAGTTGTTGAAATAAATACTAGGAAATATTCTTTAGACAGAGAAGCATATTATTACATTCTTTATTAAATTATTTTTTTCATGTAATAATCCAACTAAACTTCTCATATTGATACAGCCCATTTCTACTGAAAACAAAAACATTTTAAAATGAGGTGTTTTTTATTTGTTGTGAAGTTAATTAAATATTTTTATTATTAAAATTTTGTTGAGCTAGTAACTGAGTATCTGTTATGGCTTTTATTGGTGCTTGTACCATTCTCGAAAGATAATCTACATAATTATATAAAATATTTTTATTATTAAAATTTGGTTTAGTTAATAGCAGAGTATATGTTATGAGTTTTATTGGTGCTTGTATCGTTCTCGAAAGATAACCTACATAATTATATAAAATCCCTGCGGTGTCTGTGAGTGCATTCAGGGCTGTTTCTCTCCCTTCCAGGTATTTTAGATTTCAGAAAGTTGAGATCTGCTATGGATACTATTTAGTATGGTATCTTTATGAGAAAAATCCTAGACTTGAAAATTTCAAAATGGTGGAAGTAACGTACAAAATTGAGTGCAATTTGGATTAAATAAGAGGCCCAAAATTTCCTAAGCTATTAGAAAAAAATAGGTTATGTGTATGTCAGAAAGTTTAAATTTCCTTATTTTATGATAAACCATAGTTTTCGACCCCAAAATCTCCCAACTATCGATACCATAATACCTTTAAAAATAAATGAACACCAAAACAATGATAGTGGTTCCATTAATATTGTGATTACATAACTTAAAATCAAGGAAAACACTAATGCCTATCTAGGAACGACGCAAAATTAAAAATACACAACTTCTGATCCTAAATAGCTTAGTGAACCGTTATTCTATTTGGAAAATTATAATGCTCATTTTTAATTATGATCCTGTTCTAGGGTATATTATTTCATTTATGCTCCTTGAGGAAATATGATGCTCTTTTTTCCACTGTATTTCTGTAACAACATATTACTACATTTCACTTATCTGATGATCGTGCTTAGACTGTGGTCATTTATATATTTCTACTTAAGCTACTGGAAGAAATTGTTTTCTGACATAGAGTGGAATCAATCAATTTTAAATTATTAAAAGGAAAGGGATAATTATCCATTTGAGTTCCTCAACAGTCTTACTCACTCATGTAGAACTATGTATCCACATATACTGAATTTTAAAACAGACGCAATAGTAATGTTGAATATCAATGTGGGGTTGGGTTCCGTATTCGATTCCCATTTGGGTTTATTGAGAGTGTTTATTTCCTAAATCATTTCTCCCTCTACCTCTACGCATATTCATTTCCTTTAAATAATTCATTTCTCATTATTATTAAATTAGTGAAATTAAATGCGTACATCTCGAAATTACGGTAAGATACATAGAAACAAAAGAAAACACTAAATTTACTAACGGCTTAGTTTTATGTGTATTTATTAGGAGGGTAGTTTAGAGGAAATATTCCCACATTATCGTGGAGAGAGTATGGGAAATATACAGTGATAAATCATATTTAGGAAAATTATCTCTAATGCACCCGGTTGTGATTAGAATCTTGACCTTCCAGCAAGTATCCTGAAGTGCAGGGTAGTATACATTCTCAAAGTATAATTCTGATGAAAATTAATTTATTTTTGTTCAAAGCGACATTGTAATAATCCACAAAGCAAATAATAAAATTAATTATCAATTGAATATATATATATATATATATATATATATATATATATATATATATATATATA
>CABFVZ010000297.1:135024-175062 GCA_902151445.1 Timema monikensis | reverse complement strand
ATATATATATATATATATATATCGTGTTTCGCCTTTTAATACCTCTCCAGGTTATTCGAATAATTTACACAAATGAAGTATCTATTCTAAAACTGCTTAATATTTTTAAAAAATGTAGCCGCATTTGCATGAATAAAGAGCATACAACCATTTAGGTATAAACTACCTCCATACATTCAGATGAGATTAAAGCCCTGATCTCTTTATCCCCCATCACCGGCGAAGCATACCAAACGAGACTGACCACTTTGTCCACGTGCCCAACTTTGCGCGTGATTATTGAATAAAAATATAATCATCTATATTTCTGAGCAAGTATTATGAGAATTGATATTAATGTTGGACTCTCAACATTATAATCAAACGCTTTAAAAAAAATCCTCAATCTGCGTTTGGTTCAAACTCTGCCGTTGTTACGCCATTTTGTTGGGGGCGGTGAGTGCCCTGAAGTTAAATTATTTAGGCTCCTATTTGAAGTTGTATTGATATTGCGATCCTTTGTGAGGTGCCTAGAATGGTGTGAATGACCAATAGCCAGGGGCAGTAGTGATGGAAAATAGATGAAAATCGAGAATGGTGGATCATTTACCAGATCCTAAAGTTAAAGTCTCAGGCAAAGAGGATTATTTTTGTAAAGGAACTGGCAAAGAATTTAAATAAACATAAATTGTCTTTTTTTCTACTGTGAAGGTAATTTTCATGTTTCTAATGGGATTAGTAACATAATGGAAAAATCTTATACAAAACGTGACACCTTCAAATAAAGAAATGTCCTCTATAATTTAGTATGAGCATTATATAAATGACAAAATTGTGTTAGGATAAAGTTACTCTCTGTTATAAGAGAGTAATATATATTTGTTTCAAAAACTCGTATGCTCAAGGGCTGCATACATATTTTATTTTTAATCAAAACAGTCTGACAACATGATAATCATGCCTGTCATAAATTTAAACAGTGGCTACAGGTGAGAAGAGAACCATTTTTAATGTGATTATTCGGGGCAAAGCAAACTGGATCGGAAACATCCTTATGAGGAACTTATGCGTGACATCATAGAAGGTAAGGTTGAGGGAAAGGGTAGCTTAGGTAGAAGGAGGATTCAAATATTGGATGACCTGAAGTAAAGAAGAAAATTCTGGGAGTTGAAAGAAGAGGCAGAGGACATGGTGCATCGGCGATATAACTTCATTGACAAAAGGAATGGACCTGTCACAAGATAGAACACCTAATAATAATAGCCAGTATGGTTGTGAAAATAAGATTCAAGCGGACATTTTGAGGCTGTACGGATTCTCTCCAACTCTACACCCATCTCACCCCTTAAAAACGTTAGATTAAAATATCGAGTCTTAGCTCTAATATTTGTGTTTTTTTTCTGTGTGTCTTTGTATACTGCTATTCAAAATTGAGTGGCACCTAAGATTGTTAATTGCTCTGAATTGAAGGGAACCCGAAGGGTTGGTTTAGTGGCTATCCCTCCTAAATCTAACTATGAATAACGGATTTGAATCCAATGTCGAATATTGGCTAGGTACAATGATGGCGGCTATCCAGACTGTGGTTTTAAATGTTTTTCTATCCTTGTCCTACATATATGCTCTTAATTAACATTCCGTGTATTTAAAACAGAATTCTAGTGATTTTATATTATTTTATATATCTCTGCCACAATTCTTTTTTTTTTTTCACCACGTTTTACTATCTGTTCAAGCTTTACGTATATGTACTAGTAAGACTAATTATTTAAGGATAAGGAATGTTGAATTTAGAGGAAGTGTATTCACATTTGTGTGGAGGAAGAGTGGAAAACCATTTAGGAAAAACCACCCCCAGTACACATGAGTAGGATTCGAACTCGGATCTCCCTGTCATCGACAATATCTGTTCTTCAGACTTCATATTGAATCTATAGACAACATAACCAACATGTTATGAAACCTACAAAACCTTTTTATTTAATAACGTCACAGCCTCAAGACCAGTTAGAATGGAGTGGCACGCATGCGCTGCATAGAAGTAAATATCCGCATGTGCAGTGAGTTATAATGACGTAATAGCGAAAGATAAACGTTGTTCTCGCAATATGTAGAGCAATGGCTGGTCATGAACAATAAACAAGTAACCATGTATTATCTTTACTAATAGTAGCAAAGGCATCATTAATGTGATATTTATTTTCTGAGAGATTTAGAGTGTATTTACTTTGCAAATTATGTTACATTTCTTCTAAAAGTAGTCTATACATCCCTGACACATTTCATCAATACTGTATTGAGTTGTTTAACTTAGATATGTTGTTGTACGAACATACTATTGGCGAACAAGTGATTGACCTTTGTAATATTCAAGGATAAATTTGTATTATATTAAAATTAGTCTTGTAGATAATTAAAATATTTCTTTTCCACCAGAGCTGATATTTATTTAATATACTAATTGATATTGTCATTCATACAAGATAAATGAATCAAAAATAATTATTTCGAAAAATGTTTGACAGCTTATAAGTAAAACAATGAGTGTGTTTTTAGAAAAATGTGCATGTGGGCCTATATAATATAAATTGATTTGTTAGTAAAAATAATGTGTAGTTTGAAAAGAAAATAACAGATATAGATCAGGCGCGTATCCAGGATTTTTTTTAAAAAAGGGAAAATTTTAAATCCACACGTTCAAAATAACACTATTTACGTTTAATTTGTGAGCAGATTGTAGCTTGGAAGGGGGTGCTGTAAAAATTAAATAAGAATAAATGAATACCTAATTTCTCAAAATAATAAAATAAGCATAAATAAAATTTAAAGTAGTAAAATGTACATATTAAAGGGGAGTGGGGTTCTAAACACTTTCAAGTTGTTTTTGTTATAATTTTTGTTTCAAATTAAATTTTTTGTAAAACATAAAATTTATGAGAACCTGTAAATATGATCATAAAAATTATTAGTTCATATTTTAATAAAAATTATGTATTTTGTGGTTTTTATGAATACGTTGTGTTAAATGAGATTAATATTTCTGCAAAGTTACATTTATAGTAATCTAAAGAAGAACAACAATCATTAATTGCATTACATCAAGACTAAGTTTATAACACAAAGAAATATTCACTATTTGGACCAGTTCTGGCGCTTCATTCGTCGAAGCTTTAGCCTCGAAAAAAAAATTTGAAACCTCACTAGCATCAACTTTTATTTCTTTATAAATATTAGCAAGTGCTGAGCCATTGAGAAATTGCTCGTTTATTGCCAAGTGGAGGTAGGTTTTATGTCTTCGTAATGCAGAGAAACTCCTCTCTACCTTTGCAGTGGATACTGGCAAAGTTGCTAAAATCTGTAATAAAATTGTTGTGTTAGGGAGGAATTCGTCGTAGTAACTAATGGACTCAAAAGCAGTAACTAATGGACTCAACAGCAGTAATTGGAATATCTGCAACTCCATCCCACTTCTTCTGCCAAATAGTGCGTTCAGCTCTTAGTTCTGTCATAAAGTTTGCCATCAGATCACTGTCGAAAATATGTGCTTCATTTTAAATTTTCCCTTCTTCGTGTTTACCAAACATAGAGGGAATAACTGCTTCAAAAGGCAAAATTTCAGAAAATTTTGAGTTGAAATTACATTTTAGTTTTTTGACAATGTTTTCAACAAATGCTGCTATCCTAAACCAATCTTCAGGGTTATTTGATGTGACATTCATTCGGTTGATTTGTCGGTTGCATATTCTTGGTATGGTTATTTCATTTAATACAGAAGTTGCTCGTTGGCAACTGTTTACAAAAAACAGTTTAAAATGTTTTCATCATTGCTTCTTATGTCCACGAAAGTATTAAACAATGTCCCAACATTTGACGTCGCAGCTTAAAGATCCTGGTTTAGCTTTGTATGTTTGTACTTAATTGCAGGAAAAGCAATGAGCAACGACTTCTAATGCAACCAGGAAATCACCTCGTCTGATCGCATAACTGAAACACGTAGCTTTGCTTGCAGTATCAGCATCATGAGCATGCTCTAGTCCTGCAAGAGCAACCACAATAAAAATAAAGAGTTCTTGAAATACAATGGCAGTATCTTTACAATCAACACATCAATGATTTCAGTTTGGTCTTTTTTTTGTGAATAGAGGGTGTCCGTTTCAGAAATTATAGTGTCCAGTACAACTACTCTCTTGAGCAATGCTGACATAAAAGTATAAATTGAGTCCAGTATTCCCATCATGTTCTTTATGTATGGCACAGTGCATGATTAAGAAATGCATAGGTTCAGTGCATGATTGAAACAATGTGTGTAGAGTGCCAGTGGCTAAACCTTTAAGATGAGAGCTTGCACACCATTAAACTTATCTGACATATTCAACCCTCTATCGTATCCTTGCCCATGAATATTATTATAGTTTGAACCCAGGTTCTTCAATTAATGTTAAATTGCTCCCTTGATTTCTCTAACTTTTGATGAGATCATTGACACGAAACCCAAACTTCTCTTTTAATAACTAAGGTCATCAAATTCACATATCTGATACACAATGTCATCTGCTCTTTTGTGCTGACGTCTGTGGTTTCATCTCATAAAACTGAAAAATATTTCCCATGATACATGTCTTTGATTATGGCCATGCCAATAACTTCCTCAATATAATAAATTAATTTGTTTATGTATAATAGGGCTTATCATAGTACAAAAATCGTGGTTCACTCTCTTGAAGTGATTTTGTAGGTCTTTATCTCCTGAATCTATTCTAGACGTTAGAAGACTTCGAAAAATGCTCTCTGTACCTGATAGAAGTGGCTCGACTTAGCTACTAACATTGAATGGACAATCGTCACGATGACCTCTTAGTAGTAAATTATTCCGGGCATGGAAGAGTATTGTTTTTATTATTGGAATCAACCTTTTTCTGTTTGTCTCGACTATTGCTGCCATGTTCTTATCAATCAAAACAAGAACTGCCCTAGTGTCTTTTGATTCATATTTTGTCAAGAACTCGCCGACTTTTTCAGCTGCAATAATGTGGTGCTGCGTATATGCGTGAGCTCGCAAACATTCAAGATCATTTTTAAACTTTTGCAACAGCTCCTTTAGCAGAGATTTTATTGGCTGTAAATATAAAAGAAATAATTCAATATCTTTGTAAAATAATAATTATGATGAAAATACACTCATATTTTACAATGTTTGATCAAAGTTTTAAAATGATTAGTTAGAATGTTTTACTAAAGTATGTATGTACTTGTTATTTATTATGATCACCTTTTGTAAAATAAAATTTATATCACTGCAGAATGTTACGTGGTGTAGTTTTATCGTAAAACTTGGATTTTAAACCCTCTGTAAAATACTCCAGGTCACCACTAGATGGCGCCCTATGGCCTTAAATACATTGTGATTAGTTATGGGTACGGATAAAGACTCAAGAGTTGAGCTTAACTGAGCGCCTATTCCAACACCGGCTGAAGGAGCAAACAAAACACAAAATTTGCAGACCTCTCCTTTCTTCACATCACTGTATTTAAGCCAATGAAATTGCTGTAGCCAGTCCTGTTGAAATTTCCTCTGCTGTTTGTCTTGTTGAGTAGTTGGGGAAACAAACTCTGATTCAGGTTGCCACGTTACCTTCAAAAGGTGAAATGTATCTCTTGGTTCTAAGACCCTACCAACACAATGACCGATGTCTTTGGGAGGTGTGGGTATATTTGATGGAATATGCAACAATGCATTATATAAAGGGACAATATATAATAAGGTAACGAAACATTATAGTAGAAGTTCAGAAACTTACCTCACTCGTAGTCGTGTTTGCACTAAGCAGAAATGTCTTGGTCAGCTGATTCTTCCATAGCTTTTTTTTTTTTTAAAAAAAGCATGAATATCACCTGCTACACTTCTCTTCATTTTGCTCACTGAGCTGGACGCTAACTGTGCCGCGCTTGTGTTGTCGGTATTTTAGCACAGGTGCTTACAGTAGCACCATGGCTTCTTTGGTGTTGACTGACAGCTCACAACTGACAGCTGACGGCTTTGAAAAGCTACCAGACCAAATTATGTATCCCTACGGCGAACCATATGATCTGCAAAAACATGTGTATAGCAGCTGTCACTTCTGACAGTCAAAATTTAGGTATATACCTAAATGTTGACTGTCAGAAGTCAGTTGTGAGCTGTCAGTCAGCACCAAAGACTGCACTGTACTGTACGTGCGCTCATGTAAGGAGAGTCATATACGAGTAGATTATGGGGTGTTCGGGTGTGTGTGACTATCAGACCAGCTTGCTACACGTATTTCAACAATATTTATTGAATTTAATTTAAATATGTCGAATATTTTTGTAGGCTAAATGTTTTATATTTTGTAACTTTGTGACAGTGTAGTGGATTTACCATTTACTTACATTCTATAAACTACGAGAGTGACTGAAAACAGAATATTTGTTATTTCAAACTGTTGAACGAAATTTTATCTGGTGTACGCTGTGGTTGAATGAGGGCGGGGAGAGGCTAAATCTCGTTCAGCCCCCTCGTGGTTAAGCGTCTGGTACAAAGAGACTAAATTAAAGAAGCCAGACACATAACTCGTTATGCGAAATAAAATGCTTGCTAACCTAAAATATTTTACATATTTGAGCAAAGGTTTATTTTGTAAAAGATATTGATTTAAGATATTAGAACCATTCCTGTGAGTAAAATGTAATCAAGTCGTAATTTATTTTCATCTCTAAAGAGCTATTTTATAATAATATTGTATACACATGAAAGCTTTATTCTCTCATTCAAACTCATCTAAAACACCAAGGGTAACTGAACCTCATTCTTTTAGTGTAATAACTGATTAACCTGGTTTGATTACGGATGCTAAACAAGAATACAGTAATGATTTTGTGTACAAGTTCGGTTTTTATCGAATTTACTATCAATATTTGCCTTAGGGATAATTGTGAAGTATTAGGCATAATTTACTAGGTTAAATAATCTTGTAAATCGTGTAGGTATATAACATGTGCGTTTAGAAATTCCACGTTTTGTGCCTTAGACAAACAGAACTTATAAAAGGTTTGATCAAGATTGTTTTGATTTTTAAAATGTGTGAAAGATGCTATTTTCCCTATTCTTACTCCAAACAAATACTGATGCATTTCTTTAAAATATTATTCCCTTTTAACCTTGTATATCTATGTATTTATTAAAGATATCCATAAATTATCATCCTATGGCAATTCAACTATAGAAATACTAACAAAATAATCCACTAGGAAAACACATATCAACGAAACCGGAAAATTTGTATTTGCCGTTCACAAGTTACAAGTGAACTTTTCTCTTTCTATGAAGCTTTGTCGTGTTAACCTCCTGTGGTTTTAAAATAATTGGTTGTAAATAGTTAGTCAAATTTTGCTTTTCAAGCTGTCCATCTCAGTTTTGTTTACTTCTTAGTATAATAAAATATCTGGTCCAACACCTTAGCTTAGTCGGTAGCGTGTCTGTTTAAAGAGATGGGAGTCCCTGGTTCGATTCCTGCCATTTCCATAAAAAAAATATCGTTGGTGAAATGTGGGTTTCCCCTTTCACAGTGATGAATTAACCACAGGAGGTTTGATGTTGTGTTTGTTCTAGATGTAATTTAGTTTGTAAGTCGTGTACTGATATAATCAGTCGGTTCAGAAAGTGTACGTTAAAGTATCCAAAATATGTTTTTCTAAATAAAAGATTCGCTTTTGAAATCATGTGCTAAGGCCCCTACCTCATCTGGTCTAGTTGGTTTGGAGTTTGAGAACTGTAGGGTGCGTTTAAGGTGCTTTTCCTTCAAATGTATTCCATTCTGATACCACGCTAATGCGTGAATATTTTCAAAGTCCTGAGTTTAAAAAATATATAAATTGGCTTACAGCTTAGAAATTATTAGTTTTATAAAAATATATTTCAAATAAAAGATTTTTATCATTTACAAGAAAAGAGTTACTTCGTATCTCAAATAGTTGCGGAGAGATAATGAAAATTGGAAAATTTCCCTTATGTAAAGTACCCTTAAAGTCACTTTCATGACACAAAGCGAGTTGCCATCTTGTTTATAATCATAAACAATGTATATATATAGAATTTAGTTAAAATCATTAGTATGAATTTCGAGAAAATCAATTTTTTTTTAAACTACCCTTAAATTTAGGGTTAGACATATAATTTCAAAAACCCTTGGGGGGACCTTATGAACACCCCGGATACCAAGTTATATCCCAATCTGTAAAATAGTTTCAGCTCTAACCTGAGAGACAAGTGACGTCACAGAAACCACCTTTTTTCTTTTCAAGGGGTCATGAAATGCCGATATTTATCAAAATTTATAATCGGAATTTTTTAAAGATCACATTTATTTCCCTCCGACGTGTCAAGAGAAAGTAAAAAAGTAATAAAAAAAAGTCAAGTTATAAGAACCTGTTTATTTTTATATAACTTACATTTCATAACCCTGTGTATATAACTGAATTCGTTTTATACATAATTTTATTTCCGTCCTTTTAATCTAATTTTAGTATTAAAAGCAGAAACTAGTTGAAAAAGTATTTTAATCTTAAGCCGGCCTTAAATAAACAAATCTCCTGTGTCGGTCGGTTTATAAGCGTGCCTACCTATACAGATTTTCCATAAGCGAATAATTTTGACATCCGATTTGGCTTAAATCTTTGAGCTTTATGTGTGTGTGTGTGTGTGTGTGTGTATGTATGTATGTATGTATGTGTGTGTGTATGTGTGTGTGTATGTGTGTGTTTTTATGTGTGTGTTTTTATGTGCGCACCACGTCTTACTACCCGTCCGTGTTATCTGCTGCATAGTTAAACTAATTGAATAAGGCTTAAGAAGGAGGATTTTGTTTTAGAGGTTGCATACAGGCATTTGCGTGGAAGTAAAGTGGAAAACCGGCTATGGAAAAACATCCTCAGTACAGTCGGTATCGGAGGCCCCACCACTACCGTCTTAATTTTTATAGGACGAACCTTATCTGACAAATATAAAAGTTACTAGATTTCCTTTCATGTATTCATACATCAAGTCATGTCCGCTAGAGTTGCCAATTTTGATAGATAGTGTCAATACCGATAAAATAGCACTAACAATGTAATTAAACGTTACCTTTTCTTTATAGCACGGCGTATTAATACTCGTTTGGGCTATACACTTATATATTAATTACGCTGATGGTTTTAGGGATTAGTAAGGTTAGATTAAATGAAGTGTACCCACATTTGCATGGAGAGAGAGTGTAAAACAATTTTAAGAAAAAACATCCCCAGTACACCCAGCCGAGATTCGAAACTTGATCTTCCCGTCATTGGCAGTCTAGCCTACTACAAAAGTAGCACGTTAAACCACGTGGCCACCGAATTGGGTATTGTTATCTCATTGCTGACCACAAATAAAAATGTATATTAAAAAAAAAAAAGTTTCTTAATACCTAAATCCTACTATATAAAATCTTAACATATCGTTTTATTGACTTTGTTGTTGTTATTATTATTCATTGTGACATTCAAATAAATTTTAACAATCATGTTAAGGTTGCTCTTATAATAATATGGTTTATTTTAATACCAAAATTGGTTAGTCAAGAGCGTATGCACATACAAAAAATTTCCCAACAACAAAAAAAATCCAAATTTATAAACAATTCAAAACTCGCTTGAACACCATTAGCTAGACCTGTGGGCGCCACTGTTCAAAATAGTGTATCGGGAATCCCCATTTATCCCCTTTCTATTAGACTACCCACATACCACTCAGAGGAAGCTTGGTGTCTACATGCATGGAGGGGACCTCTTAGAGACACTGGCATGGTTATTTATTTAGCGTAGTTATTTAGACTTTAGATACTCACATGAGAGGAGGAGATTATAGGGAAATAATGGGAGGGTACTATGCTTCAATATTTAACGTTTGTTATAGATTTCCTAGGAAGGTTCACTTAGAAAATACAAACTTTATTTTTTGCTAAATGTGATAGCATTTTACTATATTATTACCGTTATTTTATAAATATTATTAATATCGATAAAAAATTACCTCATATCATATAAATTGACGTATGAATAAATTAAAGTAGATATCATTTTAGAAAACATTCTAAAAGTTGGTAAGTAGATATAGTAACTTTTCTAGCTTCCTATGAAAATTGGATTGCAATAAGTTTTCCGTATTTTTACCGAACTATTCCACACTAAACCTATGAAAAAGTAATTCAATATATATACACTAAGTCTAGAGGAACCAGGTATAATTTCGGCGACACTGATGTGTGTATGAGTCCACCCCGCTATCAAATTAGTAAATATTTAAGCGTAAGGGCTGAAAGTGTAGTATTAGAAGGATTATACTGAAATAAAACTAGTTTGTAAGTCGTTTTCTGATGTAGTAAGATACGTGTTAAATACCCCAATAGTAAATAAATCCGTTCCCCAAAAATACGATCGTTCTAAGAGAGAAAGAGATTTCAGTAAAGGTGTTTTTTCCCCGCGGTATCACACCTATTGCGTCATATTTCTATCGTCTTTCGCTTTCCCCCTACATTCTCTCATAATTGTGATATTCCTCTTAACTCATCTCATTTAAAAATGAGCTATGTACGTTAAAATCGATATTCGAACACAACATAATGTGCAGTCTCACATATTCCTGCGCACAACTCGTCAATGTAGGTCGATATCGCGCACATCCCACGCCTCATTCAAGTGAAACAAGGGAGCGATAGCAGATTCATCAGTGAGATTAAACCATTCAACCTGCATTGATTCCTTCTTTATAACTTGAACAGTTGTTTTAAATCGAATGGGGTCATTAACGCTTAGGATTACATTTATAGTGGATTCTGTATAACTGGCACCTCTTCATTGGTTGGTCATTTGTTTTAACACAGGGGTTAAATTACCGCCTAATTTATAGGATAGGGACGATAAGAATTTCTAGAGGAAATACACCCTCATTATCTTGGAAAAATAATGGGAAAACCACAATACAAAATCACATGATGGAAAACTACCACCAGTGCACCCAACAGAGAACGTGACATCGACTTCATCGTTTCTGGCAATGCAACCTATTGCGAGTTTGATGTCTTGAACCGTGTAACCGCTTTTGAAGGTCTGGCTTCGGCACCACAAGGAGATTAATTTTCAGCCAGGGATTAAAACTAGAGATGTTGTGTGAGTCACAATATCTCAACGATCTAAATAAATACTGAAACCTATTTAATCATCATATTTATTTTAAGAGTAACTTAAAAGACAAATATTCTAAATTATTTTGGGCCCTTTCTGGAATCAAAAGAAGGTTCCCCACGAGCTTTAGATAAGTTTTACAATATAGGAATTTTTATATAATTAATGTTTTACATTTAACATTTTATTTATTTCACAAGACTTTTAGGGCGGTGTGCAAGAACACCAGGAAGTTTAAGTGGATACTTATTTAGTGATGCGTTAGTGTAGTCCCGAGCAATATTCCAGGAAAAGGGTACTTCGACGCTGAATAAAACTGTTTCGTTAAATCCTTCGATTTTCATTCGAAGTGTCTGTTGGAACGAACAAAATTAAAGCGAAAAATTATAAAATTCAAGCCGTATGAGAAAAAGAAGAGGAAGAAACATTAAAGGAGGGAAAAGAAGAAAGAAAGATCCAGAACCACGCTGTGTGGCCTTCATTTTGTCGGTCATGGCAGATCTTGCTTCAAGGTGGAGTATCAGGGATACAGATGATGAAAGAGGTGTCTTGTTCTAAGGCCGTGAGGCTAGGGCAGACGGACAAAGTATCTCTCGGAAGACTGGACAACACTCTTGTGATGTATGGCCGCCATTCACCATTCTTTCCGACATCACTCTCAGTAATCAGACTGTTCTTTTTTGTATCGTTTTAGGTTAAGTTGAAAAAAAAAGGTTTTTTTTCCCTATATAGAGGGACAAAACCGCACACTGGATATTTAATTTTAATGTAACTTGAAATGATACAAAAAATGTAATTTAAACTTGGTAATTAGGATATCTCAATCATTTTTTTCTGTATATAGATTTGTATCATGAAGAAGGAATAAAATGTTTGTTTTTTGTGTCTCATATTTAGGCAACATTTTAAACCTTTAGAATCAAACAGATTTAAGTCCGGTATTTTAAGAAATTAGCTTGAGGAAGCTCTGTTTATTTTTCCAAGCACATTTTCTGAAATTTGAAAAAATGACACCTGGACACGGAATTCGAACCCGGGACCTTTGGCTTAGTACGCCAATGCTCTAACCACTAAGTTATCCAGGAATCGTCCTGTGCTAAGGGCCATTCTTCACACATAACTTAAGGCACAGTCTGTAATTTACGTGCGGAAATCGTCGGCTATAAATGAGTGATTTATTAATATCACGTGCTATCAGATAACACAGCCACCTTCGACTCGGTAGTTGGATTATTGCTGCCACTTGTAGGATTATTATAATTGTAAGGGATCACATATCATTAAAAACTAAATAGCCAAAGCTATTATATTGGTTTTAGTACGGATTTAGCCACATCTAGATATCATATTCTGAAGAATGACCCTGGGCACGGGACGATTCCTGAATAGCTCAGTGGTTAGAGCGTTTGCGTACTAGGCCAAAGGTTCCGGGTTCAATCCCCATGTCTACGTGTCATCATTCAATTTTTCAGAATATGATATCTAGCTGTGGCTAAATCTGTACTAAAACAAATTTTATAACTTTGGCTATTTGATTCTTAAACACTTTTATTACCTTAATTTCGTCACCATTTTTGGCTAAAATTGAATTTAGCTTAGCACAAATTAGTGCACCACGTGCCTTCAAACACTCCTCAGTTTGTCCTCTACATAGTACTTCAACTGACTGTTACTGTTTCTTGAAAAAAATCACAGCGCTAGTACCAAACTAGAAAGAAAGGTCCGTTTATTTATCTTTTATATCAAACTTTGAAGTGAAAAATACGTTTCTTTTCCCGTCTTGTTTCAGTTTTAAGGCTACACATGTGCAAAAGACATAATCCAGACACATTCTTTAAGTTAAAGAGACTCTTCTAAGACTACGTATTTTGATATAAAAGGAAATGGCAGCAAATGTTATGTTGTGAAGGAATGATGGTTCAATAAAATATTGTTTTGAAAACTTCAAATTCGACTATATATTGAAATATTAAAGTTTGTAAAAAAATGTTGTTTCTCACATTAAACGCGAGAATAATAAAATTTCACAAGAATAGTAAAATTTTGAGAAAACTCACGATTTCAAAATACGTCGGATCACTTCAGAAACATTGTGAAACGTGGAAATATAGATTTTTAAGCCACATAAAAACAAATCGCGTTTATCACCAATTAAAAAAAACCTCCCTCTGATTATTGATTTCTCCCTAACCCTTATTTCGATTTTCTTTTTCAATGAACTTGATATGTATAGAGGCACAAATAACAAATGTGCAAAGTTTGAATTAAATCGGTTAATGCGCTCAAAAGTTATCATGGAACATATCCACAAAATACAAGAAGACAAATGCCAATTGGTGTAATTAAAACCGAGTGTTCGCTTCCCTCATGTATTAAATTTAATTACATTGTTATCTTTTTATTAGTTTAACACACTGACAATATTTGATAGATACACTATACAAGGAGCCTACTTACTATAAGGGCACGTAAACAAAAATTTCCCACCTCATCTTATTTTTGTCCTCGGTAATCTAAGCAAGCACAGGATCACAAAATCACGGGCCCTGTACGGTCTCACCCTTTGCTCACCTCTAATATTGGCCCTGGGGCAATATTATATTTATCAAGAGACATAATATAAATGTATGAGGATTTTTGTTTGTGCTTTCATAACAGATAAGTGAAGGTAGTTGTGTTTTTTTTAACTCACAAATAGCATTAGCTACAACTTTTGAATCGTTAGAGCAATTTAAAAATTTCCCCAATACTTCTTGATGTAAAGTATATATTTATTTAGAAAATAGAACATTATTGTTATCTGTATTCAGCAAATAATTGGTTCATTATATTCAAATAGTGAAGTACTATTATGATGAACTTAAAGTTTAATACTTAGATCTTAGTACAAGTGATACTTATAAATATTATGGATTTATAATAAAGGTGCGTATAATCCGAACGGGTAGTAAGACGCGGTGCTAATAATAATAATAATAATAATAATAATAATATAATAGAGATGGGTCATATTTATTCAATTTGAATTTCGAATTCGAGATGAGTTCACTGAAGATGTTGTGGGTTTCAACAAACGACTTAGAGGTGACCTGGTGGTCTAGGGGTAAGGTGTCAGACTTCTGTGCTGGCGGCCGGGGTTCAATCCTCGGTCACGGCATAGATTTATCTGATTACCAAACCCTTCTTTCACCTCTGACAAGACATCTTGTGAATGTGGGGAATGCCAGGCCTCCACCATGGTTCGGATTCCACGTTAAACTGTAGGTCCTTCATTTCATCTCACAATCACCCTACCATTACACATTAGCGTAAGTGCGTATAACCCGAACGGGTAGTAAGACGCGGTGCTAATAATAATAATAATAATAATAACAAACGACTTATTACTGATGTTTTCCAATTAATTGCTACTCTTTGCTGCGGGTACACTTTATCTAACCTACCCTTATTCATTAAAATGCGTTGTCTTCAACGTAACAATTTAAAAAATAAAATTAATTGTTTTTTTTTTGTATCGTCTTAAAAATTAAATGAAGAGAAGAAAAATGTTGACATGAAAAATAATTCCATAGTTTAGTGTTAGATTTGTGCCAAATAAAGAGATGTTTTCTAAAGTTATGTGACGTCTCTCAATTAATCCGCTCCAATTTTATTTTTTCTGTCAAATATAAAAACCATACTTTTTCTGATGTTATTTTACAGCTATCCAATTTACTGTAGAAGGAAAAGTGATTATTTATTAAAACGATAGCAATAATTTTAATTACTATTGAAGATTTTTTTTAGCACCTCGTTTTACTACCTGTTCAGGTTATACGCATGTATATTAATTTATTTTATGAGTTAGGGATGAGGAAGTTTGTAATTATATGAAGTGTACCCACATTTGCGTGGAGATAGAGTGTAAAACCATTTAGAAAAATCACCCTCAGTACACCCGTTGGATTCGAACCCTCTCCCCGTCATAGGCAGTACAGACTATTGTGAGAGTGACCTTCTATACCGTGTGACCACCAAAGTGGGTAATTGAACAAAGCAATCCACTGCAACAAATGGGCACTAATATACTAGCTCACCCATATTGGTGGTTACACGGTCTAGGGAGTAAGTACCTCAACAGTGAATGAGAGGTTGGAGCTATGTTTTTTTTTCCTGCTGCATTGATAGGAGGTTAGTCACATATTTCACTATAGTTGTTCCAACCTCTCTCTATAATAATGCTGGTGAAACTTATCGGAATTACCTTCCTCATTCCTAAGCAATAAATTAAGTCACTAAATAGCACTTGTGATAAAAAAAACTATTATATTTAATTGGTGCGTGCACAAGCATTTAAGTTACTTTTAAAGCACCAAATAATGAGGGGGCCGGTGCAAAAACATGATAACTCTCATTTTATAAAAAAAATGTGCTAGCAATTATTTCTGGTAATATACCTCTTGAACTAAAAGTTTTTTATAGTCAGTCAAGACCTATCTGATGACTAATAGGCTTATTAACGAAAATTTTATTTATTTTTTATAGCTAGATTTAAAGATTTTACAGAAGTTTAAATAGTGAAAATCTCCCATCTATATATGTGAGGGTTATCATGTTTTTGCCCCGACCTCCTTATATACGATATATGTTCCATACTTTTGAAACATCTTGCTTCCAACATAATTTAATTATTTTGTGGTTTTTATTTTTATTTTAAGACTGAGAGATCCTTTGAGCTCCAAAAATTAGTTTATTTGGTAAAAATTGCTTTTAATAATATTCAACCGAGATATGCTTTAGTTTGTATTCGTTCACATTGTTCGACCAATTAGCTAAGTGCGAACTCCCTGAAAGATTTTTAAATAAATGTGAATATATTTTATATTAATAATGTTTTAAAAATGGGTATACAAAGAGAAAATTTAATTTGTTTAACAAGTTTAATTTTTAATTTTAAAATTAACACTCTTTCTATCCTGAAATGTGTCAGTTTTATTTTGACTGACCACACGATGGGGAACTTAAGTCCCCCTCATGGGCCAATCTGCATAATGCAGAAAACACTGTGAACCACAGACAAACAAAAAAAAGTATTGATGATTATAATAATCAATTAACATACCCGCACTCACTTTGGTGGTTGCATGGTCTAGGATACTACCCTCACAGCAGACTAGACTGCCGATGACGGGGAGATTGAGGTTCGAATCTCAGTCGGGTGTACTGAAGTTTGTTTTTACCTAAATGGTTTTCAACCCTCCCACCACGCAACAGTGAGTACACTTCCTCTAAATATAGCCTTGCTAATCTCCTAAAACCATTACCGTAATTAGTACTTAGCATATAGGCTAACCCGAACGGGTAGTAAGACATGGTGCTAACAAAAATTACCCGCTTTGGTGGCCACGTGTTTTAAAGCTTCACTCTCCCAAATAGACTAGACTGCCAATGACAGGGATATTGGGGTTTGAATCACTATCGGGTGTACTGAGGGTGGTTTCTATTCTCCCTGAATGAAAATGCGTGTAAAATTCTTCCAAATTCAACCTTCCTCATTCCTAGATCATTAGCGTAATTAGTATTAATGCGTATAATCTGTATATGTAATAAGATCTGCTGCTAAGGGAAAAACAACTCTCCAGAATTCAACTCAAGGCTGAGATTTATTAGTAATTCCCGCACTTTACTTCGTAGAAGGACCATTCTTTTATTAAATAACAAGGAAACGCAATGTTATTTCTAATAAGAAATACCAAGGTCTGATTATCTCCCCCCTCTCTTAGTAATCTTGCTATTTCCTAGTTGCTATAAACTAGTTTTTTTAGCATCGCATCTTACTACCCTTTCGGTTTATACGCGAGCTAGTATTTAAAGTAGAAAATAACATATGTATAGTATTCAACATTCAGCATTATTTTATCATTAAGAACGATTCATTTTCAGGACAATTTTAATAACACAAGAATATAATTTTGTTCTTAGACATTGTTTAATATATATTTTTAATTTCCCATTTTCATTTATTGGCGCTTAAATAATATTTTTCATTTCCACTATTTTGTTACAAATAAAAATAGTTTTTAATATTTTGCAGAATCTTTCTCTCATCTATATTTTTATGTTTTGTTTAATTTAAAATAATATCAGTTTTACCTCAAAGAATTCACAGTGATAGCATAGTTTTCTTTTTATGTATATTTGTAAATGTAAATTTATTCAGTTTTTCGCACTCCGCGTCTTTTTTTATGTTCAGGAATTTCAAATATCTACGCTAGGCAGGGAGGAGTAAGATAGGTTTTTAGAGATGAAACTCAAATTTGAATGGAAGAAGGGTGGAAAACCATTTAAGTAGGCCTAATAATCCTCAGTATATCTGAGCAAGATTGGAACACCAACCACCCCATCAGTGACAAACCAAACAAGACAGGACTGACTTCTTTAACATGATCCCAGCTGTGTGGGTGAAAAAATATTAATAAAAGTATCAAAACCAATTATCGGTTTTTGAAGCACTTAATGTGTCTCCAGTTTTTTTTTAACAGACGTAATATATTTATAGTTGGGTACGTTAAACGTATAGTCGGACCCTGGAAGGAAGGAACGTTAAAGAAATGCAAAAAACTTTTATTGCAATCAACATTGATTACATTTTACCTTGGTATAAGTAGTATTTAATAATTATGTACACTATATATTAAAAATTACAGTTTAAGATCAAATCAGGAATATATCAAAAATTTTGGTAGCTTTTGTAGTTGTTATAAAACGCCTTTATATTTAAAACGGACAGGATCTTATTATAAATCTAGTTTAATTAAAGTTGTCCGAGCAATTATTGAAATTAATGGTACAAAACAATCGGACAAACTTTATCATATTATGAGGTTATGGTTGGAAGGTAATTTTCAAAAATAGGTTTTGAGTTAGTTTGTTTTCTTAATAAAAACAAACACATCATCTTGTTAATCACAATAATTACTCTTTATATTAAATAGATTTCAAACCAATCTATTCAAATATATTTGAACAAAAATCAAATTTTCAAAAACAAACTATCCGTAAGCGGGCTTAAAATTATTTTTAGTTTATAAAAATTAAAACGTATTCTTATTTATCATGAAAAACTATTCCTAGATTCAAATTTTGAGTTCAATTTTCAAGGTCAATTTTCAAAACATTCAAATTATTTTATATATTATCGTAAGTAAACTACCCTTTAATAAATTTATTTTAGATAAATAAAAATATTGTATTTATGGTAATGTAATATAGCCGACATCAATTTTGAATCAAATCGCTAAAGCCATTTTTTTAAATATTCAAATTTTTAAAAATAGTAGTAAACTACCCAAAACCAAATTCTACCCCCCTCCTCTCCTCCCTCTCCAAAACATGTATATATCATTATTTGTCATGTTCAAGTCAAACACTCCCCAGAAGTACACTTTAAGCAAACATTTTTAGGCATTTTCAAAATAATTTGAATTTTTAAAATCACTAATCAGCAAACGACTTTTTAATGACTTTTAGCCGAAACCCAGTAAACGGTGCTGTTTTTCATTGTAAACCCTCCCAAAATGTCATTTGAAATCAAATCCTTAAATACATTTTAAAATATTTCAAGATTTTGAAAAATTAGTTTTCAGATGGTGTGTTTATATAATTTATATAATGTAGTTTATATAGTACAGTTTATATAATTATACAATGCTATTTGTCATACTACATAATTTCTAAATATGCATTTTGAACAAAATTGTTAACGTTATTTCCAAAATGTTTAGAATTTTTAAAAAATGTTCCATCATAGATTACCATTCAACGAATTTTTGCCCAAAAACCATTCATACAATGCTATTTGTCATACCAATCCAATTATAGATAATATGCATTTTGATCAGAATCGTTAGAGCCATTTTTTAAAAGTTTGGAATTCAAATTATTACTCATCAATAAATGACCCTTAATTTAAGGGCTAGGCTCCAAAATATCCTTTTTTTATATAGCTCTGTAAAATATAATTATCAAGTTTGGAATAAGTCTAGCAAACAGTTTTGTATCCGTACTTGTAAGTACTTTTACTTCAATGTATTTTAATCAATGTTGGTCTAATGATAAATAAGTACCGTCATATGATTAAAAAGGTTGTGTTTCTACATTCAAAAGAATGCAATAAAACACCGTGCATTTTAATAAATAAAAAACTATCAGTAAGTTATTTTGTTATTTTTTTTAACATATGACTTGAATTATTTATGTCCACCCTTTATAAAAAAATATGAGAATTATTTAAAACAAATAAAATCATTTTCGGGCACGTATATTGTTTGTGTGTGTTGTTTCAAGATAAGTATATTTAAGACTTATGAGTTATGATTCTGTATCTTTACAAGCCAATTGGGGGAGGGGTTAATATACAAAAATTAAACAAACAAAATAGGTCAAATATATCTAGGCGAGACATATTTGTACATATAAACGCATGCAGACAAACAATATGACAAAAAGTTGTTTTTAAATATAACTAAATATAATCAAATAAAATTGAATTTGATAAAAATTTTATTTAACGTGATAATACACAACATTATACCACGTTTTGAAAACCATACAATTTCCAAACATAGTACTATGTTGTTAGTTTCTATTTCAACGGAGATATAAAATAGCATTTCATTTCTAATGGGGTGGAATGAAAAATAATGATTGAGAGCTTATATGGATTACGCTACTTCTAGAAAAGGCCTCGTAAAATGCGTTACCATAACAACTGTCCGCAGTACTGATGGGTGCAAGAAACGTTGCCAGATTTTTACTTTCGTCAATCGGGATTGATAAAGTTAAAAAAAAAAAAAGCGGTATTTGGTGCAGAAATGCGGAAACATGAAAAAAATACAAATGAATATATATTTTTTATTTCCAAAGGTCATATCAATTATGTCAAGTAAAAATTGTAAAAATAAACATGTTATTTTACATCCAATATTATTTCCAACCTATGTCCTGTGTCAATTTTTTTATTCAAGAAATATACTTTCCGCCACCGGTTTGCTGGGCCTGTCGTAGCTTCATATGCCTTATAATCTACCTTAAGACTAGGACAGGCTCAATATACAATCTACAGTTGTTAATTTATCAATGTAAAGGGGTACCTTATTTACACCCATGATATATATTCGGTCATGCTGGTAATCTAACCCTGGATCATTAGCTCACTAGGCAGATATGCTACCGACTGAGCTATGGTGACGGCCTCGAAGTTTCGACTGTAAACCCAACAGGAATAGACCATTGGGAAGACCTAGACACAGATTGGAGGATAATATTAGAATAGACCTGAAAGAGATAGGGTGTAATGAGGTGGACTGGATAGAACTATCTTAAGATAGGGATGGGGTCTAATGAGGTGGACTAAATGGAACTAGCTCAAGATAGTGATGTGGTGTAATGAGGTCTACTGGATAAAACTAGCTCAAGATATTTTTTTTATTTATTTATTATTTAGCACCGCGTCTTACTATCCGTTCGGGTGATACGCTTAAGTACTAATTACTCTATTGGATTAGGAATTGGGAAGGTTGAATTAAAGGAAGTGAACTCACATTTTCGTGGAGAGAGAGTGGAAAACTATTTAGGGATATGTGGCGTACTTTTATGAGTGCGAAAATGATTTTTCGATTTCTCATTGACATAATAGTAAACAAGAAAGTTTATTTTTTTAAATCTTAAATTATTAATGATTTTTAATTTTTACTTATGCTTTGCAGATTATCTCATTTGTGCAAGCGTATCCTTCTTTTATTTGGTTATAAAATTAATTATAAGACATATAAAAAATGAAATTGTACAAGCAACTCCGAATGTGTAAGTTAAAAAGAGCGCGTGTCTCCCATGTCAGACCATTTCAGATTCATTTGAGAAAATACTCTCCCTACAAAGCAGTTGGATGTCGGTATGCTCAAACTGTATTTAACTCACTTGAAAATATGTATAACGTCCTTTTTCGGAAACTACTTAAATAACTATTTCCATTTATTTGCGTAAAAATTTCTGTATTTTCATAATGGCTTTTATGGATGGTTTTATTTAGTTAAATTATTCATATAATTGATCAATAAGTATTTATTCAATTGTATTCAAAAGAATTACAGCATTTTCTAAGCTTTCGTAGGATACTGTTTTTATCAAGTTCACAAAATCTAATTTATTAAACAGGTTTTCAGATGAAAAATTGTAACTACTTTCTAAATATTTTTAGACAATTTTCTTAGAAAGATTTGAAATCAACTTTTTTTTTTTTTGTTGCGAACCTTCCATTATACTACTATAAAGCCACATGGCTGACTCACTCACTGACATTAATGTTTACCGCCTTTCAGATAAATTATAAACTTGAAATTTGGCAAACTTATAGCTTCTAGCCTGAAACCGACAGGAAAATTCCAAAAAGTTAAAGAATTGTATTTTTAACTTCCGAAAAAAAAAAATCAAAATTGCAGAGCAACTTTAAAGTCGGTGTGGACATTTCTTTGGAGGTCTCTTGTGGCTAAACGGTAAGACCTATAAAAGAATAAAGCTCTGGAATTACATTAGTTTACATCCATTTGCAAAGAAAGCCCACAGGGGGTTTGGGGACAGATCCCCCAACGAGTAAAGCGAGTTTAATCATAAATTGCTTTTCTTGAAATCCATAGAAGTTGTCTTTTTTTTTAGCACCGCATCTTTCTGTCATTCAGGTTATAGGCTTATGTACTAATTACGCTAATGGATCAGGGATGAGGAATGTTTAATTTAGAGGAATTGTTCCCGCATTTGTGTAGAGGGTGGAAAACTATTTATGAAAATACTTGAGTACACCTGACCGGGATTGAACCACGATCTTCCCCTTATCGGTGATCTAGTCTATTCTGAAAGTAGCGCCTTATACCATGCAGCCACCAAAGGGTGTTGGAAGGTATATTGAAGTCTTAATTGCAGTCTAGTTCGAAACGTGCACAGTGCCATTGTGCCTTTTTGTGACAGCTACCTTATTAGATTGTGCTTCTTTCATTAATATTTCAAACGAGCTCATTATATTATAAACAAAATTGAAATAAGAACACAACACACATATTACACATACACATACACATACATATACATTACAACAGAGGCCCCCACGCACGTTCATGATCTGCCTCTGTCAACCACTCACCGCGTAATAAAATAAAGATGTTTTTATTTATAAGGGGATACCATGCGTTCAAGTAAAAAAATTCACCCAAAAATAAGGAATTGTAAAGTCCCTTGGGGGACATTGATTTTTAGTTGTGAAATTTGGAGGTTTGGCAACACTGAGTGCAAGCCTCAAAGTAGTGTGATGTGAAGAGAGAAGATATAATGAAGAAGATAGATAAGGGGTTATTTGAAGCTATTTATAAGGACTCAATGTAGCAGTAATAATGTAGATAATAGATCTGAACAGCTCATTTATAGGTGTTCAACACACACACAAAAAAACTACCTCGTCCTTTTGAAAAACAATCTTCTCGCAGATAGATAAAAAAAAAATTCGACGTTTAACAACTGGAAAACCAGACACATTATATTTTGTAAGGGGATGAGCTATATTTTCAATTAAAAACGTGCGAAAAATTGGACGGAGAGAACGTTAACACATTCATCCATGATTGAGGTTTTAGAACAAGAGAGGAAAAAGTGAATGACATTTTAATCAACTTCAAAAATATACACGTGGTTTTTTTTTCTGTGCCATCGAGATTTCAAAGTCTGTTTGAAAACTTGAAAATATATGTGTACACACTTTATTCACCTGTGTGGATTAGTATTTTCATGGCTTCGGTTTAGAGAAAATCTATTAGTTTATCAAAACATGTAAATGTTACGACATGAATATATATGATATATAAATAAATGGACTTCAATATATTAATGTTGAGCTTAGAACTTTCCAAAAATATGCTTTCTATAATAAAATTGGGTGACCTGGCGGTTTAGGGGTAAGATGTCAGACTTCTGTGTTGGGGGTCCAAGATTCAATCCTCGGTACCGGCATGGATTTATCTGATTGCCAAACCCTTCCTTCACCTCTGACAAGACGTTTATTGATAACAACTTGTGAATGTGTGGAATGCCAGACCTCCACCGTGGTTTGGATCCCATGTTAAACTGTAGGTCTTCCATTTCATCTCACAATCACCCTACAATTAAACATTAGCGTAAGTGCGTATAACCCGAACGGGTAGTAAGACAAGGTGCTAATAATAATAATAATAATAATAATAATAATATAAAATTGAAAAAAAAAAAACATTGCTTTGGAACGTAAAAACATAATACCAAATGTAACTACTTTTCTCCATATTTAGGGAACTATTGCTGATAAAATATGCCAACTTACTATTCATGGGCTACTAGCTTCTGGAACCTCCTGATTGCAGTAAAGGTTGAACCACTAATATTATTCTTCGTATAGTAATCATTTGAAACCCTTAAACAGCATACGAACGTGGACATTGTATAAAAAATACTAGGTCTATACTAAACTTTTATCAGTGCTTGCACCAGTGAGCCAGTGGACGAAAGTGTTGGTCTCTTCAGTTCTGCTTTAACGGTGATTAGGGTTCGAATTCCGAACAGGAGTAACGATATGTGTATTTACCTCAATATAATATCCCTTTCTCTCTACGCAAATGTGAGTATATTTCCTATAAATTCTCTCTTCCTCAACCACGTTCTATTATTGTAAATATATGGTAGCCTGGACGTGTAGTAATAGGGGGTGTACAATTTTTTATATACAATTATCTTAGAGCTCTTTGCCACGGCAGGACCTTCTATTCATCATATAAATTACATTTTCCATAATCTATAATACCAGCAATGTATATAAGCAACTCAAACTTGCCCGCCTGAATAAGATGGTGAAATATAATTACTACGCCAGATATCACAGAATCTCCATGTCATGAGGCGGAGGAAAATAATCACAATATAACCAGTTGGAATCAAGCCCTGGTTTCCTAAGCCATCGGCAGGGGTGCTGACCAATCATCTAGATCGACCGTTATTTAGCTGTTTTAGTTGACGAGCTTAGAACTAAACTTTGCAAACAATTTGTATTAATTCGTACTTTTAACACCAGACTTTTGAGCGACTTCATTTAAGAGATAGGAATGAAGACGTCAGTTGAGATAAAATGCAAATTCCCTAGTATGGGGGAAGGGGAGGAAGGGAGGATGGAGAAACTACCGCTAGGGTCACATCTTAAAAATTTGAACTCAAAGCCTTTCATTGGGATTTGAACCTGGTAGTTATTGAAGGAATCAAATAGCCAAAGCTATATTTATGCTTTTAGTGAAGATTACTCCATCCAGATCTCATATTCTGAAAATTGAAAAATGAAATTTGGACACGGGAATCGAACCCAGGACCTTTGGCTTAATACGCCAATGCTCTAACTACTGAGCTATCCAGGAATAGTCCCGTGTCCATGGTCATTTTTCACTCATATTTTAAGGCAGAGTCTATTATGGACGTGCGGAAATCGTCGGCTACAAATGAGGGATTTATTAAGAACACGAGCTATCAGATAACGCAGCAACCCTCGACTCGGTAGTTGGCTTATTACTGCCATCATGGACTCTACCTTAAAATATGAGTGAAGAATGACCATGAACACGGAATTATTCCTGGATAGCTCAGTGGTTAGAGCATTGGCGTACTATGTCAAAGTTCCCAGATTCGATTCCCGTCCAGGTGTCATCCTTCGATTGTCAAAATCTGGCAATTATTATTTTTAGTCTCTTAGCGTATTTCGATGCTAAACTTAAACTATTTTTCATTATCCTAAATTTAGTTTTTAAAAATGTGTTGATTGTTACCGGTAATCGTATTGTTAAATATTTTTCTCTTTGAAAATGTTAAATAAATAATTTGATATTTTGGGACCGCGTCCTACTACCCGGCCAGTCTCTACACATATTTACACTAATGTGGTACGGATGATTACAATAGAATTAGGATAAAATGTACACGCATTTTTATGGGGGAAAATTGGAAAAATATTTCAGAAGTAACACCACGCTACACCCAAAAGGGATCTATCTTAGGTAAGGGCTTCTACCAATTTTTATTGTAAGACAAAATCCAATAGTTTTTATTTGTCAGAAAATCAAAACATTAAATACAAAATTCAATTTATATTTTCATTTATTTACCACAATTTAAGTATTATAAAATTTAATATCACTAGCTTTGTTATCAATTCTTGAATAAAAAAAAACCTAAACGATTAAAATAATCAAATCTACCAAATCTTAAAAAACTACGTAAGTTAGAGGGGTAAGGGATGATTGAATTTCTTACGATCTCCTACGTGGAAAATGCAAGGGGGGTGGGAGTGGAAGATCTAAAACCATGAAAAAGATGTCTTGCCTAATTTAAGTATGGCCTCTTATCTTCCCTTCTTGGAATCGGTGTTTGTGATGTTGACCACAAAAGCAGAACTGACCATCAACTAAAAAGTCCCTCGAAACCTAAATTTCCTTCAATCTCGTCCCTTTAGAGACACGCTCTGTTTGTTGTCTCAGTGAAAGGGGTTCCTTGGAGATGTTTGAAGATGAGGAGCTTTACAAGGAATCCTTACCGCCGCCGCCAAAACAGAAGTCTATTCACAGCGGACTGAACAAAGCAACGATTTGTAAACCAGAACTCTATAAACAACTTGTTAAACACCCATTAGAAGATCACACAAATATGAGGTCTACACTGTTTTAGAATTTGTTTTATCTTAAGCCTACACCCCTCCCTAAAGAAAATTAGTTTTTACTATATCTACTTTGTTAGTTGAAAATATTTTAGTATATCTAAGCTACCGACTAAACACAACAACAAAGAGGTGACCTGGCGGTCTAGGGGTAAGGTGTCGGACTTCTGTGCTGGCAGCCGGGGTTCAAACCTCGGTCCCGGCACAAATTTATCTGATTACCAAACCCTTCCTTCACCTCTGACAAGACATCTTGTGAATGTGGGGAATGCCAGGCCTCCACCGTGGTTCGGATTCCACGTTAAACTGTAGGTCCTCCATTTCATCTCACAGTCACCCTACTATTACAAATTAGCGTAAGTGCGTATAACCCGAACGGGTAGTAAGACGCGGTGCTAATAATAATAATAATAATAATAATAATAATAATAACAAAGACTGTGCATGAATTAGTAGGATTTTGATATTATATGCTATATTTGTTCGGATGTTTGAAGTTTCTTTTGCTTCTCACTACATGATTTGGTTATAAGCCTATGTACTAATTACGCTAATGTGTCATGGGTTGTAAAGGTTGGATCTCGAAGAAGTGTACCCCCATTTGCGTTGTGGTAGAATGGAAAACCATTTAGAGAAAACTACAATCAGTACACCCGACCGGGATCAAACCATAATCTCCACATCTTAGGTAGTCTAGTATGTTGCGAGAATAGCATCTTAGACCATGCGGCCACTGAAGCAGGTTGTTTGAAGTTCTATAGGATTTATCTTTAACCAAATGTTGTAATTTATTTAAAAGAGTGTTGTCAAAGTAAAAGTTTTGATTTAGGGGATTCCGTTAATAATATCGCCAAATGACCTCTCACTAGTTTTTGTAAAAATCAATGACATAATTTTGAAATATTAAAATACTGACAAGACAATTAATTTTTGAAAATCCATTTAGTTAAATTGCACCACTTCTTACACTCATCCAGGCTATCTACATGTTTACAATAATGTGGGAATGAAGAAGGTAGGGTTTTAGAATAAATGTACTCAAACTTGCGTTGGATGGAACCATATAGAAAAATAAACCCCAGCATACCCGGCCGAGATTTGAACCCCAAACTCCCAATCACCAAAAAATTAGAACAGACAGCATCAACAGCTTTATCCACACACCTACCCGATATAAAGTGAATATAAAGCTAATGCTATCTGGAGGAATTTGATTACGTCATTGCTTACGTCACCCAGTACACAGCAGTTATATTTTAATTCGAACACATTAACGCATACTTTTTTTAATAAGTTGAGTAATAACGTTAATAGGATCGCTTTACATTACGATGCAAGTTCCGTATTAGCAAATTTGTTGACACCTTTTACTTAACCTAAGTTATTGGAAATACCAAAGATCCATAGTAAAATATACCTATTAATTTTCAAATTTAAATCGTAAACATATAAATTTGTTTATAATTTAAATTTGGAAAAAATGGGTTAATTTTACTATCGATCTATGCCATTTGCAAAAACTTAAGTTATGTAAATATACGAGTATATATATATATATATATATATATATTATATATATATATATATATTTACTAATAGGTAGTTGCAGCGATGGCAGCAGGTTATCGCACTAAAATGTATTTTAAACTTTTTGTTGGGAAAGGATCTATACAATAAGCCCTCATTCACTTTTCAGTTAAAAGTTTACTCACCAAAGGCTTTCAACTTTCCTTAAATATTTAATTTTCTGTGTGTAATTTGAATAAAATCGTATATTTCCCAGCTTCCCGCCCCGATGAGAGCTTTACCACTAAACCACTCAAGTAACTATTGAGCTAATATTATCCCTAAACGGGGACCAATATTTTATTTACTAATCACAGCTATATAAAAATCATGGTTTCCATGATGATGTAAACAAATAAATATTGTACAGATGAACCACTGTCCACACAGAAAGAAAAGATAGAAAATTACCTATTAAAATTAGGGGATTAAATTTAGGCTACTATTTTTACCGGCATCCCGGACCTCTAACCTTTAAAATGAGTGTTCGTTTGTAAAAATCTGTTCAGCCATTTCCTCGTTCTATTACCGGGAACGGGCTTATCAAATTATTTATAAGATATTATAGATAGAGTGATAAAATATTATAGTGAAAATAATAATGTAAGTGTTCGAATGTGTTATTGTGTGTGTGGGTGAGTGTGAAAATGAGAGTGTGAGTTTGGGAAAGTGAGTGTGAGTGACTGAGAATTAGCAATTGAGAGAGATCAAGTGAGTCAGTGATAGTGAGAGTATGTGTATGTGTTAGAGAGCGAAATACTGGGAGAATATAAAACGAGTGTGTGGAGGAGGAAAGTGTGTGTGAGAGATATGTGAAAGAAAGTGAGAGAGAGTGTGTGGGAGAGAGAAAGAGAATATGTAAGGGAGCGTACGTGATAGAGAGAGAGAGAGAGAGAGAATGTGAGAGAAAAAAAGATAGTGTAAAATTTTATGAGAGATTTTGTGTAAAAAAGAGAGAAAATGTGAGGCCGTGTGATAGAGTGTTTGAAATAGAAAGTAAGAGATGGAGAGATTAGTTTAGAAGTAAAAAATTAAAGTGAGAGAGAGTTGGAAAAGAGTTAGGGAGAGAAATTATGAGAGAAAGAAGTTTGAGAAAGCGAGTGGGTTTGAGAAAGAGAGTGGGTTTGAGAGAGAGAGAGATTTTGAGATAGAAAGATTAAAATAGAGAGAGATAGAGAGAATGAGATATAGAAAGTGAGATAGAGAAAGTGAGATTGAGATTGAGAAAGTGGGATTGAGAGAGTGAGATTGAGTTAGGGAGAGAGAGTTTGAGAGCGAAAGCTTTTGTGAAAGAGCGTTCGAGAAAATGAGAGCATTTGAGAGCGAGAGATTAAGCGAGAGTATAATAAAGATAATGTGAGAGAAATTGTGTGATAAAGAGTGTATGTGAGGATAGAGTGTGTGTGTGTGTGTGTGAGAGAGATAAAATGTGAGATAGATAATGAGAAAATATTATATTAGAGAGAAAGTTTTTATAGAATGAAATGTATGTGTGTGTGTGTGTGTGTGTGTGAGAGAGAGAGAGTGTGTGTGTGTGAGAGTGTGATAGAGTCTGATAGAGAAAGAGAGAATGTGTGTAAGAGCGTGATAGAGTCTGATAGAGAAAGAGAGAATGTGAAAATATAAATGTGTTTGGCAAACATTACGGTATTTTGAAACATCAATCCCTCAAAATTAATTATTAACATAAAAATATAACTGAGCTCACTGTATTTGTAAGAATGTGAAAAGATAGATGAGGTAAACAAAACATTATTTTAAATATAATATCCTCAAAACTTAGCGGTAAATTGAAAATGTAACTTAACTTATGTATTTGTATTGTATTACTATTTGCTAAAATGAACATCAAAACCCATTATTTGAATAAAATGGATATCAAAACCCATTATTTGAAAAAAAATTGACACCAAAACTCATACTTAGATAGTTAAAATAGATATTTTTTTAAACATTATTCAAGATCATTTTAACGTTAATACATACTAAACCATATTTAAACATCATTTCATCATGCGCGAAACAAAACGTAGACAATATTATTAAATGTTTCCCAATTTATGAATCTCAATTTAGATGTGATATGACCAGCATACAAAGAGTTCTTCATCCAAAGAGAAAATTGTGATTTGTTCAGACCAACAATTAAAAATTGAGTTATTATTTTTTATCCAAAGAAATATAATTTATTTAAAGATTTACAAATTGAGTTATTATTTTTTAGCCATAGAGATATATTTTATTTAGAGATTTACAAATTGAGTTATTATTTTTTAGCCAAAGAGATATATTTTATTTAGAGATTTACAGCAATGCAGCAAATAACAGTTTCCATGGTGATTAAACAAAGAATGAAAAGCTTAAAATTATCTGTGAAAATCGGGTTTTCGTGGAAAACTACTATTTTTTCCCGACATCTTGGACTCCTATCTGTTAAAATGAGTGGACGTTTGTCAAAATCTGTTCAGTCATTTCCTTGTAATTTCTATTACCGAAACGGGCTTATCAAACTATATATAAGAAAATACAGCATGTATTTATCATCGCGTCATACTTCCCGTTCAGGTTATACGCCTAAGTACTAATTACGCTAATGGTTTAGGAATTTGGAAGGTTGACTACAGAGGAAGTAAACCCACATTTGCGTGGAGGGATAGTGGAATGCCATTTTAAGAAAAATCACCCCCAGCTCACCCGAGTGAGATTCAAATTTCAATCTCACCTCATATCGGCAGTTTATCTCAACAAAAAACCAGTGCGTTAGCTAACTATTCCACCGAGGTGGGTGAGTATATATAAAATTAAAATTTAAGAGTTTTTGGAACCTTCTTTTTGGTTGTGACCTTAGGGATAGAGGAGCCTTAGGGATAGGAGGAGGGGGGGATGTCAATAAGCCTATTATCGGAAAAACGGGACGTACCTGATAATTTTGATACATTACTGTTGTTTTTTCATTTGAGGTATTTATATTTTATTTTCTGAACGGGTTGACAAAATAACTCAACTCTAGAACAATTCTCACCGGTGAGCGTGTGGTAAAAGACATCAGTCTCGTCTTGTTTGGTTTGCCGGTGACGAGTCCAAAACCTATTTGGGTAGACAGAGGGGTTTTTTTTCCTAAGGCAGCCACTCTCCCTCTGATACTACATTTTATATCAATTCTACCTTCTCCATCCCTACCGTAGTGGTGTAAATATTTGTCCACCCCATGCAGATACAAGGCACGAACTTTAGAATAGACACAACACCAAGATTCCCGGTCGTTAATTTATCGTTGTGAAAGGGGAAGCTCCAAATCCATCAATGACAGTTTTTTTCGGGCATTGAAGAAATTGAATCCCGGACCGTGGTCAGATGTTCTGAGATATTATCAGATACAAGTGTGTAGGATTTTTGTAGAAATAAACTTCAAACAAAAAAAAATTAATTCTGCTCACCATCAATGAAATCGGCCAGCCTATTGGTTATCATTCCTGGCTACTAATCTAGAAGTCCCGGGTTTGATTTCAGGCGGCATCCCAAGGGGCATTGTTCTTATGGTTTCCATGGTCTGGATAGTTAGGCTTAAGTTAGGTTTAAGATTTCTAATGGAACCACATAATCATCATCTTCATCATCAAATCAGGCCGAGGTAAACGAACCTACATGTTTGCCCAATCTCAGAAGATGGTTACATATTATCTTCCACTGCCAGTAAAAGACCAGGAATATCCAGCCGACAAACCCTAGTGGCACACACTAAAATAAATGTAAAAAATTATAATACATCTATAAAAAAAGGTCTGGTTTATAGAAGAACATAAATACGTGAAAGAAGCTCTAGTAGCTTTTATATTTGTCAGATAAGGCTCTTTCTATATAAAGTAGATTGTAAGCTAATCAGTGGGTAAAGCGCAGGGATATTACTGATTTAGATAGAATATTGGATTTTCATCTTACTGCGGGATAGCATTGGAGTTTCTATCTTTCAAAAAAATGCTGATAACCAGTGTGGTGTACACATGCATGACCATGGTTTTATCCCGATAAACAACCCTGAATATGGGGTTTCCCATGGAATATTTTTATAAATCATCTTCAGAAAAATACTGTTTCAGCTGCTTGAAATTCACCCTCCAGGGTACGTACAGTACCTGGTAAAGTCAGTGATAAGTCTGGTCAATTTTTAATAACCCACAGGAATTTTCAAATATATTTGCAATAATTATTGAAATGCAAAATTGAATTGCATGAATCAGTGTACCTTATTAGTTTTATCTCCAATTCATCAATACAATTCAATTTTGCAATTAGCATTAATTTATTTGTCTTTAATAATTATTTTGTGAAGATCTATATTAATAAACGCTAATAGTTAGTATATATGAGGATCATAAGCGTTGCATGATATCTAACACATGCAGAGATTTGAAATTTTAAAATTAATAGACCCTGTGCACAAACATGTGCACATAGAAACCAGAATTTTAACATTTGGATTATGTTTTAATTAATTAAAAATTGGTTCGAAAGAAATAAAATGAAGGGAATTTTTTTTTTCCCCCGTCTGTTTGAAGCAAAGGAAAGCGTTGCCAGCGGTGACCATACAATGCACTTCATGGTTACCCCAGGCAACGCCGTGTATTTCTGTTAGTGTATTATAAAATATTGAAAATAGACAGACTTTTTTATTTGTAGATTTAATTACAAAATATTGGTAAAATGTATTTTTATAGTCTGTAAAAGCTGGAAAAGTCAGGGTGTCATAAAACTTTTAAGAGTGTATTATTAACCCTATACATACTTATCTTGTTGTCTGGTTAACGTCAGAAATAGAGCGTGCAAACACAAACAGTTAATCTAATAGTATACTGTACATGGAAGAAGGTACGGGAAAGAGGGAAGCAAATAAAATGAACAAGGACAATATAGCTTTGTCAATTTAAAAAAGGAAAACAGTTCACATTCTACGTTCTACAACTGATTAAAGGGGGTTTCCTCTTGCAGAAAATCAGTCGCTATCAATCAACATAATGTTTTGTGTAGTACCTCAAAGAGTCAAAAGAGCACAGTCTAGCTGAAAGGTAAAACCTCACACTGCGATATTTCTTTTAGGAACGAAACCTCTCAAATAATCCTTCATTATTTTAGAATTTTCCTTTGTGAACCGATTAAAAAAATAATAAATATTTTTAGATTATATATAGATCTATGTCTCGAACCGTTCTCTTTGAACACAAAACTGCAACGTTGCACATGAAACTTAGTTTAAAATGAGATAATTTAACCATTTCATAAAATTATTTTTAAAATATAACACAAAATGTAGGATTTTAAATCCTTCAGGCACAATATTGTGATAACTTTCACCTTATTTTTGGCTTGAAGAATATTTTGAAACCAGCTTCGGTGGCTGCGTGGTCTAACACACTACTCTCGCAATAGACTAGACTGACTATGGCGTGGAGACCAAAGTTTAAATTTTGGTCGGGTGTACTAAAGGTGTTCCCCTCCCCCCCCAAAAAAAAGTTTTCCACTCTCCCTCCACGCAAAGGCGGGGACACTTACTCTCAATATAACCTCCTTAATCTCTAAAACCGTTAACGTAATTAGTACATAGGCGTATAGCCCGAACGGGTAGTAAGACGTGGTGCTAAAAAAATAATATATATAATTTTTGAAATAACAATCATGTCTCTCTTAAATACAAATGTGTTTATTCTTGTCAGACCAAATATCGACCAATTTTATGGGTCTAAATTGTCAAATGAGGACTTTAGCCCTCCTAATACCATGGCATAACTGGAGACCCCTACGCAACTTTGCTGACCTGTATAATCCGTAATTTTTTTTTTAATTCTGAAAATAATCTACTTTGTTTAGTTATCTATTTACGTTACACTATGTTTTTTTCAATTTTTTTTCTTTAACTAATAATATTTTATACCTTCAGTTACACTCATTACAATCTGACACCTTAGTTCAGTCGATAGCATGTCTGTCTACTGGGTCTAAGGGTCCCGGGTTCGGTCCCTGGCATGGCTGAAAATGTATCATTGGTGAAATATGGGTTTACCCTTTAATAGTGATAAATTAACGGCCGGAGACTGGATTTTGGGCCTGTCCTAGTCTTAAGTTAAAGTTATACACATTATGAAGCTATGACAGGCCTAGCCAACCAGTAGTGGAAAATAAAATATGACTTGAATATAGAACAGACCCAGGTCATAGGCTGGAAACAATAATGGATGTATAGTAAAGTTACATTCATTTCCATTGGGGTCATAGCTGATCCCAATGATAAATACATTTGTTTTCTGATCTTTCTATACTATAAATTAATTTATTTTAAAATACAATAAATATTATCTATTTTGTAGTATTGTAAATAACTTTTAATCTCAAACAATACACAAATATTTCAGCATATGCAGCATATAAAGTAATGGATTGGCTGTTTTCCCGTCTAATGGAAGGGTCCGTTCTACAAATTCCATGAGGTCTTTGTAGATATTCTCTGCCTTGATTTCTTTCTTGCTCATTGTACTGTTTCACCTTCCCCCTCACTCTAACATGTACTTCTTTTGGCTTAATTATCGTTTGTCTTTGTTCTTTAAATCCATGATTGAAATTTGAATCGACAAACCGTCTCTTGCGTCGGACCGGTTCCTTTAGCATGGACGGGGCATTTTTTGGGTTGTCCCCCACCAGCATATGCTCAGAGCCAAGGAGTTTAGCTAACTATCCTGGGTCTCCCTAAGCGTTTCCATCTCCAAAGTCACCTTCGATTAGATCGTCATCTAGGTTTCGGTGTCCCTGCCTTCTTCCGCTGATCCCAACAAACCGCAAAGGGGATTTCCCTCTCATTCTTCACCGTCTACTAACCCGAGTTGGCACTAAAGACAAAGGACCCACTCTGACTTAGATGGCGGACCCACCTTTCTAGAGGTTGGGAAGTCTGGACCGCGCTAACCTAGCGATCCCAAAGAGGGAAGTTGTGTGGACCTCAGGAACTCACGGATAGCATTCCTCGCGGAGCGTTCTTCCGTAGTAATATAACAAAGATCTTGGGCATATCAAAATTACTAGTTGGGTAAGATTAAATTAATTTTAACCAATGAAGTGGTATTTTATTTATGTTGGCCAAAGTAGGAAAAATATAACAAATATGCAATCCAACATCTTGAAATGTCTCGTACACAATTTGTTCCACTGAATCGGCAGGTATTGCCTCACCCGCAAGGGATTCGGAAAACTCTTGTCAAGGGTGCAAACAAGGAGAACCAGGTGAGCACGTGTCTGACATTCCAAGGCGCCCAATTCAATAGAAGCGCCTCAACCAGCATCATAAACAACACTCATAATGCACCGCCCCGTTGGTAAATACTCCACCGAGCCCACACGTGTCGAAAAGAGTATGAGACTAAATAACACAAGGAGACGTTGTTACAACGGGTTTACCTTTAACTAGAGAATTAAAGGGGATTTTTAATGCCATTACTTTTCTCCAATTATTTCAGAAACGTTTCAAAAGAAAAATATATCAGTTTCTGGCTTTTACACACAAATTTATTTCTAAATATTGGTAGAGCGGTAAGTACCCTGCAAGACTACATTATCGCCGCATCCTTGGTCATGCAGTCTAATACGTCATTATTGCAATATACCTGATTGTTGGTAACTGGTAGGTCGGGGCTTAAATCTCGGAAGTATGTAGTGAAGTAATTCTTCCTTCTTGTTTTATTCCTCTCCCTTTACGCAAATGTATATACACGTCCTTTAAATTGGACCTTATTCGTCATCATTGTGGGTATCCCAGATATATAGAAAGACCAGAAGCATGGATAGTGATAATAATAATAATAATAATAATAATAATAATAATAATAATAGCATTATTAAACCCCGAAATTAATTTGTTTATTTTCTAATGGTGTAGGAACGAGATAAGTAAAATCTGCATGGAGATTAAAGTAGGAAATCATTTAGGAAAAACCAGTACACCCAGCCTAGATTTGATCCCCGACCTTCCCAATATTTTCACATAGACTATGTAAACCTAACATTTACTCTGCGTGCACAGCGGTACGGGTGAAACATACATTAAAGCAGCTAATTTCAACATTTTCCAACTCACAGCACACTGAACATCGCACTAAAATTGTCAAAGGCACACAGGTTGAAAAATGCTACATTAAAGTGTTCCATGTACACTTCGTTATCCTGAACCGTCACAGTAATTAAGTTATGGTTTATATTTTTGTATCTGTACCTGTACTATGATTCTATCTTATAAACCATTCGATAATTTATTCCATCAAAGTGAGACTGCTGTCATCCAGGTTTAACGAAGTGTACCTTTTAACTTTGTTCCGATATTGATACTTGAAGTCTTATTTTCGTTATGGTATTTAATTAAAATCTCATCCAGGCTAAACGAGTTCTTTGGTGAAAGCTTACAACTACTTGTACAATCAAATAAAAAAAATGGGGTGGGAGTTATAAATATGTAACGTCTTCTATTTTATCTATTCAAGACTGTTGCTTGGACGAGATTCTCACAAGATTGGAAAACTATTGTCAGCAGGAAGAATCTAATATCGCCACGCCAATGGAAATGGCAGCGCTTTCTATTTCTGTATAATGCCTTTGACAGTTTACGTGGGCTTTGGGGGAAGTTTGGCAGGTCTGGTTTAGGACAGCAAATGTTGGTATCGGAATTGGCTTCAGTGACGTGAATTCGGAAGAAAGATTCCTTTTAGAAACTTTTTTTTTGCATTTTATATCATGCGGAAAACTTATACATCATACAATCATAGATCCATTTCATCTTTCGACTACCTTGAGAGTTTAAGGCAGAAAATCTTTGGCACTAAGAATTTATTAAAGCTACTTTAATATATTTATCAAATGCAATACGGCGTCACTCTCGAAATAGACTGGACTACCAACGATGAGGAGATCGGAGTTTGAATCCTGATCGGGTGTAGTGAGGGTAGTTTATTTCCTAAATAGTTTCCTACTCTTTCACCACGCAAATACAGGTACTCATCCTTTAAACTAAACCTTTCTCATCCTTATATCATTAGCGTAATTAGTACATGTGAGTAAAACCCGAACTGGTAGTAAGAAGTGGTGCTAAAACGCCATATTTATAACAAATTAAAATATTGGTAGGCATGCCGAACAAATATCAAGCTCATCTACTTTGGTTTGCCGTTGGTGGGGTTTTATGGCTCGAAAAACAGCTTGGTGAAGCCTACTTTTTTGGTTTTACTCAAATGAATTACTACTATTATTCCCCACCGTGTATTTTTTCAAAATTCTACCTTTATATTCACTATAGCATTTACTTTCTTACTTACTCTCTATGGCAATAGTTTTTAGTCTATTATTACTCGTCATCCTAAATATCCTAAATTATTTTCGTGGCCCCCTAATTTTTACTAACATATTAATCATTACGCTTTATTCTAAAATAGTGGCTTTGTTTACTGATTATAATAACAAACAAATAAAAAACAGAACTTAACTTACCTAAGTGTATTTAATGGGACCTGTGCTGTTGAACACTTTCCACTAATTTGTCTATTCTTGATTAAATTGTATTAATTAATGCTATTCGCATGTAGGAGTCAATTTGGAGTCAAATTCACTGTTTCTTTTTAGTATTTAGCATTATGGAAAATCCCTTTTCTAATAAATAAGTAGAAACAAAGGGCAACAAATTCTGAATGGCGATGATAAAACAAATTAGTTTTATTTATTCTATCTGTGATTTATATTATCCGTGCTTCCCCTCCCCTCCATTACCCCGGAAAATCAAGAGTCTACTGTACTTACATGCTTAGTTCATCGAATTATTTCTTTCAAAACCTAAAATTTAAGATAACTGACTTCAGTAATATGCAAATAACATTTTAAATTAATTTTTTAGAGGCCCCCAAAAATCTTTCTCGGCACCTTGAAGGGCCTTGGCCCCCCCGGTTAAGAATCACTGTTCTATGGCACTATGGAGTTGAAAGTTCACTGCTGCACTTAAAAAAAGTACACCGCCTATGCCCAACTTGAGCTAGTTCTAACCAGTCTACCTCACTGCACCCCATCTCCCTCATGTCCAATCTAATGTTATCCTCCCATCTACGTCTGGTCTTCCCAATGGTCTCTTCCCAATCTACCAGTCAATACCTGGAACATTGTCCTAGATTCTCCCATTCACGCTGCATGTGATGCCCACCGTAGTCTACGAGTTTTTAATGATCCTAATAATATCTTGTAATGAGTACAAGTTATGTAACTCATAATTATATAGCCTACTCCCATCTCCAGTATCTTCATCCTTTTTTGAACCAAATCATTATAACACTATCGTAATCAAATGCGGATAGCTCGATCGGGTAGATAGATGTGGTGGGAAATAATAGTAATAAAAAACATAATGATTTCTTAAACCATAAATATGTGTATATTCTATATATGAAGTTATGGTTATTTTAAGAGAAAAAAATTAAACTCTCATCTCAAAATGGAAGGATTGATAATTAACCAAATGTTAAATTTCCATATTTGCTAAAACAACGATTTCGTCCGTTTTTAAAATGCATATGGTGGTAGACTTGATAGTTAATTGCGAGACACTTGATTGTGAAAAGGTCAAACATCTAACTTCCTTAAAACCCGGTTTAGTGGCCGAATAGTCCAAGACGCCACTCTCGTGTTTGACTGGCTTGCAAATGATAGTGAAATCGGGGTCTACTGAGTTTATTTTTCCTAAATAGACACCCACTCTCCTTCCACGCAAATGTGGGTATATCAGCTATAAAATGCTTCCTTCCTCATCCCTACCCCTTTAGAGTAATTGCCAAATATGCGTATAACCTGAAAAGGTCGTGAGACGTGGTGGTAAAAGAAAAACTTCTTTAAAGCAGCTCTCCTTGACTAAAAGCCATATTAATAATTTATAATCTAGTCTCGGAATAAACCAATCTTTCAGTAGACTAATTACAAGAAGTTGGGGTAAAATGAGAGCCTGGCTTTACTCCGAATATTGACTATGTATACAGCCCTAAATGATCAAACCCCAATCTATTGGACTCTGGGTTTAATTCCTGGGGACATTCACAAAAATATTTACTATTTTGTTTACAGGGGAGTCCTGCTATTCGATTAGTAAATAGCTAGACGCCAATACTGGGTAGATAGAAGTATCATCAGCCTTACTGTACTAGATTGTTTTTGAAGTCTTTAGCTGAAAGTATTTAAAAGCGCACATTAAACACCCCAATAATAATAATAATAATAATAAGAGATCTGTTAGGAAAAATAAGTATAAAAAGGAGTTTACATGAGACATGTTCGAAGTGAGAAATGGTGATATAAATATTTCAGATCAGCTGTATTTTATTTAAATTTTTGCAGCCCAAATTCGATCGGTCATCTGGTCTATCCACATATTTACTCTAGTGAATTTTAGATTAAATATACTTTCATTTGTTTGGAAGGAGAATGTAAAACTTTAATAAAAAAACTCAGTACATTTGGCCATGAATAAAACCCCGTCACTATTAAACTAAATAATTCGAGACTGATGCCTTTTCTCGCGTTCTAGACGATTAGTGCTATTTATTTTTTCCTAGATGAAACCTCCTAAATGATTTTTATTGAATAACTCAAAGTAAAAGAAAAAATATCGTGTTCTAAATTAAAACTGATTTAATTATAAAGCCGCATTTAAACCGCTATAAGCACGGTCAGTAATCGAATGGGAGACCTGTATTCAAAATCCCTGCTTTGAAAAGTATGTTAAAACACAAATACCTGCCTCGTTGGCGTAGTTAGCTAATACGCTGGTTTCGTGTCGAGCTAGACTGCCGAGGGTGGGGAGATCGAAGTTCGAATCTCACTCGGGTGAATTGGGGGGAGGGGGGAGAGGGTTTCCTAAATAGTTTCCCCCTCTCCATCCACGCAAATGCGGGTTAACTTCCACTTTATTCAACCTCACCAATTCTTAGCCCACTAGCGTAATTAATACGTAAGCGTATAACCTGAATGGGTAGTAAGACGTAGTGCTAAGTATTATTATCTTTATTATTATTATTATTATTATTATTATTATTATTATTATTATTATTATAAAGATTATTATAAAGATTTTTGGAAATTTGTTAAAAATAATCGCATGAATAAAGTTTTCCCATCCAACCTAGAAATTAATGGCAAGTCTATAGTGGATCCTTTGTTAATTGCTAATGAGTTTGGGACCTACTTTCATTCCGTTTATAATTCTGCTATTCCTGTCTTACCCTGCCCCGCTATTTAAACGAGCGCACCCTTGTATCCTTGCCACATCACACCCTTGATTGTTGCTAATGCTATAAAAAAAATTGAGTTCTTCTAGATGTGCATCTTGTGAATGTGAGGAATGCCAGGCCACCACCGTGGTTCGGATTCCACGTTAAACTGTAGGTCCTTCATTTCATCTCACAATCACCCTACCATTACACATTAGCGTAAGTGCGTATAACCCGAACGGGTAGTAAGACGCGGTGCTA
>CABFVZ010000297.1:120573-130619 GCA_902151445.1 Timema monikensis | reverse complement strand
ATATTTATCCACATGTTTCTAGTTTCTACATTCACAACACGTGTTTTAGTTTCATACAAGTGCGAATTATATATGTGCTAATAAATTATATTCAGTAGTGATTTAAATTGAATATTTTGATTAATATTATTTACTATTCGTAAATATTAGTGAAAAAAATTGTGCTTATAGACTTTTTCAAGTGCTCCAATATAATTGAGGTTAACTATCCGTATGTATTATTTATTGATATAAATTAAAATATTATTATTTAACATAATTAATACTAAATATTATTAAATTATTATTGTTAAATATTTATTATTTAATGATGCCAAAGAAGTATAACTTCTCACGCGCGTACATAAGTACACACACAAAATTTTTTTTGAATGGAGCCTATTGCTCTGAGAAAAACTATGAACAACATTTTTCCAGGGTAACACATTTCGTAAGCTATGCCTTGGAGGCTGATTCCAGAATGTTCTTTCATGCTTATGAAGCTGTTCAAAAGAACTATTCGTGCGTTTTTGTTATTGACAGCCCTGACACTGACGTTTTCATACTTAGAATTCGATTTTGTAATCATTCATATCTGTTGGTTGGCCTTTTGATAATTGCCGTGGTCAGTGAAAATAGAAGATGTCTTGGGTGTCACATTGCTTCAGAGTATTATGTGGATGCAATTAGTGAAGTTCTGCGAGCGTTACATGATCTGACAGGGTGTGATATAACAAGTTACCTGGGTACATAAAAAGATCCCTAAAATATGCAAAGCAAACTGTAAAATTAATATCTATATTTAAGTCTCTTAAACTTAAATACCTTTGTATAAAATCAACTAAAATACTTGAGTTGTTGTATTTAGAGCTTATCAAGAAACCTGAACAAACTTGTGATGCGAGTAGAAACGTTTTGTTTTTGGTCAACCCTAACGTCTTATTGATTCTCTACCCTGCACTTCTGATAGTTTTCGACTTCATTTACTCCGATAATTAGCTCAACTTCATGTTTGGGAGGATTCATTAAATGCATTTGTTGAGCCACTTGAATATTATGAAGGTAACATACATGTTCTAATAAAACAGTCTGATAAAAAAAACGCGGTTTCTATACAAGTGTCGAAATTTATCTTCGAAAAGTTATTGTTTTTGTAATTTAAACGAAACTTTTTGTGCGTACTGTTCCTGTCACGTTAATGGCTGCAAGAACTTCAACAATAACTAACTAATTATTGACGAATAAGAGAACGGCGAAGAAGATAACTGCACTTAACTTTGCATTTTGAGGTAGATAACATTCATTTGGAGACTAATAACTATTTAACATTTAGCTCTTAGTTTAAAAAAAAAATTAACTAAAATATATTTTGTGTATTAAACTTTAATTTTTCATGCATAAAGCAATCCTTATTTGAATGACACATTATTCTTCTATAGATTAAGGCCTCTTCATTGTTTAATTGTTGATATTAGTAAAATATAGGTTAACTTAAATTGTCAACGTTAGCACCCTACGTAGTATAAGCCAGCACATTAAAAAAAATCTTGATACGATGGATGAGCCAGAAGCTATAGTGGAAATAAAATTCACGCGCTCTTCAGCCCCTCCCCCACGGGTTGTCGACCGCCCCCGGAATTGACAACCTCACTTTTTATTCTTGCCGAGGTAACCAGAACATGGATCAGAAGTCAAATTCTGTCATATTTGAAATGCACACTCAATGTAAGCTAACGCCTCCACTACTATGAAAGTAAGGCAGAATTTTTTCGTTTATAAAATTGTCGTTTGGGAGTCTTAAAGCTGTCTGTGACTGCTTTAATCTCAGGCGAGCTTATAAAGCGTGTACTGTTCTCATTAATGTGTTTAGAAAGCTCAGGTTCAATATTACTATCCAACACCTTATTTCAGTAGGTAGCGTGTCTGTCTACTGAGCTAAGAGTCCCGGGTTCGATTTCATATTGGTTAAATTCGAGTTTACTCTTTCACAGTGATGAATTAACGGCCGTGGACTGGATGGTATGCCTAACCTAGTCTTAAGTTAGATTATAAGACATATGAAGCTATGACAGGCCTAGCAAGATGGCAGTGGAAAATATATGGCTTTAATTAAAAACTGACGTAGGCCACAGGCTGGAAACAGTAACGGATGTAAATTAAAGGTTAAATATTACTATTGTTTGCCAAAGACATAGCAGTAATTAAATATATTTTGTAGGAACTGGGAAGGTAGCTTAGAATAAATGTACCCGTATAAGTGAGTAAATGGGTAAACTATATGTGGAAATACACCCATACAAGATTCAAGAATCGGTCGACAATCTTGTATATTACGAGCTTGACGTCTTATACAGTTTGACCACTAGTGTAGTTGAAACAATTAAAGAGTCTCTAGCTTAGTTAATTTCGTTTAATGTTAGAACAAACATTGTGAATATGTTGTTGTTTTTTCATAGTAGACCCTACTATTTTCTTTTAACTTAATTTAAGTAGAAATACTTTAAAGCAAAATGATATGTAAAAAAAAAAAGGAAATTACATTAAATATTTTAAACGGAAACAAAAAGCTTCTACACGAATGTTAAATAGCTCTGTATTCATAAAAATATATTGAAAACAGTTTAACTGTGAGATCTCTGGTTAAAAAAAAACTAGGTATAATTAACTTGCACTTTTTTTGACAAAGTGATTATAGCAGCACGTGACTTAAAAACTAACATAACACTAGTAATCTTAGCCGTTGGCCATTCCGAGAGTTAAACATATCAACTTTAGCCCAATAAGCAGTGAGGCTATACCTATTTTCAAAAATTTTTGTTTAAAAACATTTTCTGTTCAAGGTCCCACTTTTTTTTCTTTTTTTCTTTTTGCATTTTATATTACTACCCTTCCAGGGTTTACGCGTATTCACACCAATGTGGTAGGGCTCAGTAAGGTATAATTTAGATAAATAATATCCACATTTGCTTGATCAGAAATAGGAAATAATATCAGTAGACCAGCCAGGATTTTAACCCCAACCTATTTGTCACCAACAAACTAGAGCAATGCTGGTGGGGCAGTATTTTCAACTGTGAAACAGCAAGTCTAAAATATATCCATGTATTTTTGTTTAAACATTCTGGAAATCAAACATGGGACCTTTCTTTATCTCAGTAAGCAGTCCTGTTCTAACCGTTGTCAAGAAATTTGTTTCGCTCGCAAAAATGATACATGTACAGTGTACAACCTAAAGTTAGTTACACAATTAAAAACTTTAAACACACAGTTTGTAATTGAATGTGTGATTTTAACGATTCGAAATATGGCAGGAAATAAGATCAGACACATTATTTGGACTCTCCCCTCAAAATCGTAAGTTTTGAAATTACAAATTACAAGTGTTAGAAAGGCAGTTTTTTAAACTTATTTTTTACTGTCCTATTAGGAAGAAGTTTTTTTTAGTCTGCTAGAGATAGAAGCTATACAGTCAGCATTATTTCCATCTAATTTTAATATGTGAAAAAAAATACCAGATTATGCAAGTAATACGAGTGCTGTGAAGTAATATACGCTCCATCAAATTAATTAATAACTAATATATAATGTGGTATTCAACTATTTAACACTAGCATACGGTCTAAATGGCAAGATCATTTAGTCTAGGATCAGCTCGGTATGTAAGAAATTGCCACGCAAACGTTCAGATTTATTGCAATATTTAAATCCACGATACGTTATTTAAAAATATGGTTCATGCCAAAATAAAGTAGAAATATTCCAACGGGATTCTTTTTCCTTAAAACCCCTATATTCTGAGTTTATTAATAGAAAAACATGCGTGAAAATGTTACATTAGCTCATTTCTAACCTTCCTCTATTAAACACTGTAATTTTATTATATTCTCCCAATAGATAATTTTAAGATATTTGAGAACTAGCAGCGAGCTTTCATAAGGAGTCTCTAATTATCCCCCTCCCCCCTTTTTATTATTAATATGACAAAGGGTGGTTGTTGGTGAAGGGCGAAAGGAAGTACAAGCTTAGACAAAATATAGAAGTAGTTCCAGAAAATACACAGATCTGTGTATTTTAATCCATGTGGCCTGAATGCAATTTATACTTTCTCGCTGACTAAGGTGGTCCCCTTAATGATTATTGAAGAGGTCGGGGTTCTAGTCCTGGTTGAGTATATTGAGTATGTCTTTTCCTAAATGGCTTCCTATCATGGGAGTCACAATGAGTGAAAGGAGATCTAAAACTCTCCCTATAAATGTTTAGAACCCTAAAAAAATGGGGTTCACATACACTTTTAAAAAATAATAGGTTATGGTGTTTATATTCATTTTTATATTCTACTAAACAAATACTAGTTATTTATTATTTTCATTAAGAAAAATGTATTCTTTAAAACTTCCCATTGTAAAACTAGATCAGCCAACATATTATACATCTGACTGTTTTTATTACATTAAATTTGATACTAAAAAAAAGTTTCTTGCTTCAAATAAAACGAATTAGTGGGTCTAAGAAAAGGAAGTAATTTTGTTTATTATCAATTGAAAGATCATACTTGACCCATTAGAAATAAATAGCAACTTAAATAAAAGGATTGTCATTACTCTCTCACTTTCAACACGCCTATTCCACCCAAAATTGAGATTAACTAATAGTCATTAAAAACTTGTATGTAAAATATTATGCCAGATTGTATTGGTGTGCTTTGTTTTTGTTTTAAAGAAGTTAAATCAATTTCTTTTAACATTGTATATTACTCTCTGTTTAAGTTATACGTATATGTACTAATTACGTTAGTGTGATAGGGATGGGGAAAGTTCAATTTATAGTAAATGCAGCCACATTTCTTGGAGTAAGAGTGGAACTACTTTTAGGAAAATCACCCTCATCAAACCCGACCGGGATACTATCCCCCAATATCCCCCTTAATTGGCAGTATTTTCAATTGCGAGAGTGATGTCTTGAACCATGCGGCCACCGAAGTGGGTGAAATCTATGTGAATGTTTGGAATGCCAGGCCTCCACCGTGGTTCGGATCCCACTGTTAAACTGTAGGTCCTCCATTTCATCTCACAATCACCCTACCATTACACATTAGTGTAAGTGCTTATAACCCGAACGGGTAGTAAGATACGGTGAAAATAATAATCTATAATCTAAATATTAAATAAATGGCATCCAAAATAATGTATTGAATAATAAGTTTTAAATTAGAAATATATATGTAGGCCCTATATATATTTTAAATTTAACGTATCCACAAAGATACTGCCATGTACCCGTGGGGGTAAGTGCACCCCAAGTTGAATACCACTGCCCTAAGGCCTTGGGCCGCGTAGTGTAGGGATCACATTTTGTAATCCTACTGTGCAGAAGCGCTTGGATCCGAAGTTAGCGTCTTGAGCCACCCCCTCCCTCCCTTCCCCCTTTTCCCAATCTTCCGACTAGTAAAATTACAGGGTAGAAAGAATAGGAACCTCCCTAGGAGTAATGGACTCACCGCCGTAAAATTGTTTGGGCAATGTTCACTCGTTTTGTTGACATTGCGTTAAATGAATGGGTTGAGTGAACCTAAGCTACGCTTATATCATCTGACTTTTGTGGACATTCCTTAACGGTTCTTGAACCCAAGTTATAACAATCTTAGTTTAGAAGAATCGGCCACGGGCAGACATGAGGGAGAAGGCGTCAGTCAGTCTGGTCTGTTCTGAGTCGTCGGGAAATGAGGAGTTTGGGAAATGAATCCGGGCCGGGTGCTGTGAGGAGGTTCTTACTACACATTTCCCAGCTTTCCTTACTGGGGCAGATTCTGGTACATTTATTTCGAAATAATACCTTCCTAATCCCTACCCCATTATATCCCGGAAGGGCAGTGGTACGAGTAGAACGAGAAAATAGTAACTGTAATAATGTTAGTTGTGATTCTACTGCCAAATCTTGCTGTCTGCAGTTTACACTAATATTAAAGCATACGAGCTCTACGTATTGTTAATTAAACAAGCTTAAGGTAGGTTTGATGTGATATATATCCATCCGTAGTTGGGCATTCACCCATCCTTTCGGCCGGTTGGTGCTTCCTGCACCATCTGGTAGAAATCCCATTGGAAGTTCAGTAAATGTGTTGGTTCCCCGTTGCCTTACACACCGAATCTCTAAGAGCGAGAGTGAAAGGGCTTGGCAATTTTGCCAGGAAAGGTATTGTCACATACCTCCTAGGGTTCTTTTACACGCCACAATCGTCACGGGACTGACAGCTTTAATTTCTCTTCTAAGGAAATTTTGCTACGGATTTTTATCGATCATGAAAAATCCATCGATCTTAGCTTGGTTTGAACCCACGAACATCGGGTCCTGATGCGAGTACTTTACCTCAAAACACTTTAAAGTAAACGGGATACGGGTTTATTAAAGTGAAATTTAAGGATGTGCACCAACATTCGCTTTGGTGGAGGATGGCATAAATTATCTCAGTGCACCCGGCTAAGATTCGAACCAAATCACGACCTTTAAGGTTTGATCCGGGTCCATCAATCGATCTTTTTAGTGCTTATTAAAAGATTCTGGTAACTGATTTTACATTAATAGATTTTTTTTGTTTTTTCAGAGTCCGCTCGATTTTTGTTTAGTTTTAACACATTTTATTTTACTAACATCATCAGAGTTAGCTCAGAGCCATCGAGCTCGACTGGCGTGTTAATGCTTGAAATCGAAATAAGTTCCGAGTGCCGGTTGAGTACATTAGGAATGTTTTTCCGTGTTGTGATTTCCACTTTTTTCTTTTCTGTTCCTTCCTCGGAAGATATTCTGGAACTGTTGATATCACCATGTATAGAAAATTAAACTCTATGCTTCTTTTGGATAAATATTTTATTTGTTTTGGCTAAAACAGATTTGTCATAAAAACTGCAAAAAAAACTTCCCTTTTCTGGTGTCCTCATCCATCTCACTTTAAAGTGAACGACTATGAACGTTTTTAAAATTCACTTTCTAAATTTTTTTGTATTTAAATTGTTGTAAATTGTTGATCTCTCGGCCTAGAAGCAACGCGTGTAGCACACACAAAAGGCCCCTGATATTAACTCAATTTAAATTAACCTTATATAAAACTAAAAACATATTAGAAGAGACAAGCGGGGAAGATACAAGCGTATTATTCATACAAAAACAAAAAAAATGAAATATTCGGCCATAAGAAATGAATAGTGGAAAAAAACTAGCAATATTAAAAGCAACTGTCAAAAAAGATCCAGATTAAGGTAGTTTATTTATATTAAATTTGATGAATTTGTCGAATTTAGTAGAAATTAAATATATATAATTATATATTTTAATATCAGTCGTGGGTAAAATGAGATTTTAAGGAAAATAAAAGGTAAACGGAAATCATGGCCTCGTATTTCTGAGTGCATGTTTTATCATAAAATTAAATTTTAATTATTTTATCCTTAAGTATCTTACTTGATATTCCCCTATAATTCGAGATCTAAGTAATTCAAAATGCCCTTTGGTTGTTTGCCTTGAAATGTAATATGTATAAATATATTTGCTAAAGGTGGTTAATAAATTATTAAAATGGTTCACAATTTTATAAATATACACCAGTTTTCTAATGAATGGACATATCTGACAAATATAAAAAGTTACTAGATCAACTTTCACATGTTAATACCTTAAGTTATGTTATATGCTGGTGACCTGGTGGTCTAGGGGTAAGGTGTCAGACTTCTGTGCTGGGAGTCCGGGGTTCAATCCTTGGTCCCGGCACAGATTTATCTGATTACCAAACCCTTCCTTCACCTCTGACAAGACGTATATTAATCACAACTTGTGAATGTGGGGAATGCCAGACCTCCCTTATTGTTCGGATTCCACGTTAAACTGTAGGTTCTCCATTACACATTAGCGTAAGTGCGTACAAACCGAACGGGTAGTAAGACGTGGTGCTAATAATAATATAATAATAATATGTTATCTGCAGTTATCACTTTGGATAGATATTATCAATACCTATAATATAATAAAGTAAAATCAATGTTGATTGCAAAATAAGTATTTGTAATTTCTAAACGATTCTGCTACCCGCTATGATGACCACATGGTCTAAGGCATCAGTCTGGAAAAAGATGAGACTGCCGATGTTGAAGATATTGGGGTTTAAATCACAGCTGGGTGTACTGAGGACGGTTTTTCCTAAATGATTTTCCGCTATCCCTACATGCAAATTCGGTTACACTTCATCTAAATTAAACTTTCCTCATCCTAAACACATTAACGTAATTAGTATATATGCGTGTATCCCAAAATATAGCACCAGTGAGCACGTGAATTAAGGTGCTGATCAAATCTGGTATAGTTTACGGTTACTAGAGTGTGGTCAGGTTTCAAATCCCAGTTGGGTATAATAAGATGCTTTTTTCCTCAATGATTTCACATTTTTTCTCTCAAATCAACCCCAACCGTATAAATATATAAATAATCCATGCGAGTAGTAAGACGCGGTGAACATTTATTTTAAAAATCAAATGGGATAAGAATTATAAGTACAACTGTTTTTTTTTTAATGAACCAGTGTTCGTAAAACGAGCAAATGTAAAATTAGTTTGTAGAGGGACCAGCCATATACCCTGAGGCATCCAGCCGGGACACTTAACTATAGTTCCAACCACCCGTATCAAATTCAAGCAAGCCACTATGGTCAGTGTGGGGGAGGCGACTTTCAGTGCACCACGTCCAGTAAAGAAAGAATTCCAAACATTTCGAATCAGGTGTGATGGTAAACATAACTTGCCCATCATACCGGTTAAGTGTCCGTATCGACATAAGAAAGTGAACCATCAAGACGACGCCTGAGTGTTCATTTGAGCGAGTTTCCTGCAGTAGGGCCTGGAAAGGACCACAGAGAAAATTGTTTTCTGTCAAAACTTGTTTTTTTGTGCTTTGAGATTAGTTGAGACGTGGGACCACCCCTGCTATAAGGCTACAGATTAGTTCTGAAAACCACCGTTGTTATGTAAGTTCTTTTTTCGGTAAACCCTCTGTGAGCTGTCACGATAGGTTAATGTCATAAAGCGTTTCGATGTTGTCGTTTAAGATAAATTATTTTTTATTTATACGTATGGATATTCATAATAATATAACAATATAATAGAGATAAATTGTAATTAGATAAGTTTAGGACAGTAAAATATTAAGGAAAAGGTATAAACTATTCGATCCTTTGAGAATTGTAAATCAGATCACATGAACCGCCTCGGTGGCGTAGTTAGCTAACGCGCTAGTTTCGTGTAGAGCTAGACTGCCGAGGATGGGGAGATCGAGGTTCAAATCTCAGTCGGGTAAGCTGGGGGTGGTTTTTCCTAAATAGTTTTCCACTCTACCTCCACATAAGTGTGGGTTAACATCCTCAAAATTCAACCTTTCCAATTCATAGCCCATTATAGGAATTAGTATTTAAGCGTGTAAACCAAATGGGTAGTAAGACGCGGTGCTATAATTTTTTAATCATATCACACAGACAGACATTACGACAAAAGAAATTTATAAATCGATAATTAGCAAAAAGTATATTTCTTAAAGCGCAATATCTAAATTCTAAATATGTATTTAAAATAAATACTTGACTGCACAGAAGAGTTTCGGATACCGTTGAATATAAATTAAATATTATGAAAAAGTAAACAAAATCATTAAATTTTTAAAAAGAATATACAAATGATCAAATTTTCTAAGACTTTAATTTGACATCGGTGGTTTTGGGGTAAATAGCTCGCCTCAGGACCCGATGTTCGTGGGTTCAAACCCAGTTGGGGTTGACGGATTTATCTTGAACAATACAAATCAGTAGCACAACTTCCTTCGTAGGGCAAGTAAAGTCGTCGGTCTCATGTCAGTTGTGGCGTGAAAATTATCCCTGGAAGGCATGTGAGAATACCTTTACCGCCAAAATTGGAAGGCCCTTTCGTTCTTGCTCATAGAAACTCTCGTGTGCTTATATAATCAGTCGGTTCGTAAAGTGAATTTTAAATACCTCAAACAAATGAACAAACACAAATCTAGGACTATATTAACAT
>CABFVZ010000297.1:107668-120546 GCA_902151445.1 Timema monikensis | reverse complement strand
TATATATATATATATATATAGGCCTATATTTTAAAGAGTAAGACAGTAAAAGTTTCATAATTTAATAAATAGAATTATGTTGCACTGATGTGTGTTATTAGTTTTTTAAATCTTTCTCAAATTCAATTTTTAGTTAAATTGAATGTGAAAATGAATCTCATCTGCTTTCTGTATGACTAGTAAACATGGAAAAATAAAAATAATATTATATTGATAAAAAGAGTAGTTGGGTGAGCTGAAACGAATTATGGAGTACTTTTTATCATTTAAACGTTATGTTTGTAAACAATAATTCACTATTGTATAAGACGCTCCGGTGGCCACATGCTCTAAGGCAGATTTCCCCAACCTTTTTGTACCTTAGGGCACATTCAAACTAACGGTAGTGCGGTGGGCACCAAACTTTTTCAAGGTAAATTTATAGCCGAACATGATTTATAATGAAAATAGCACACACACACAAATACAAATTATTTAAAGAAAAATTGTGAGTTTAAAATTTCAAAAAAATATCTTAAATTCGCAGATAAAATAACGCAAATTTAAACAATTGAAACAATTTTTACTAAGCCAAAAGTCATTGTCAATAAATAAATAAGTAATACGGCTTTATTTATGGTTATAACAAGACCAAAATAAATACACAAGGAAATAATTTAACAACTCCCCACCATTTTGGTGCTTGGGTACATTTTTAAAATATATATTTATTCTGTGTTTATTCAGCAATCACCAAATTCTTATTAACAACATACCTGGAGATACGCACAAACCTGATTTTTGGGGTAAAAGTGACATATTAAAATTATTAGTCAAGAACTTTCTAGCTGTGGTCAAAAAGTGACGTGTAGGCGCAAAAGGCTCGGCGGGTACCACGGCGTCCGCGGGCATAGGGTTGCGGATCCCTGGTCTAAGGTCTCACCTCTCGTGTTAGACTAGACTACCAATGACAGGGATATCGGAGTTCGAATTTCCAGTTGGGTGTACTGAGGGTGGATTTACAAATTGGGTTTTTTACTCTTTCTCCACACAAATGCAGGCACACTTCCTCTAAATTAGACCTTCTTTATCCCTAATTTATTAGCGTAATTAGTACTTATGCGTATAGCCTGAACAGGTAGTGAAACGCGGTGCTAAAGAAAAAACCAAACCTGGAAGTGTTAATGTGGATGTATGTGTGTTTGGTAGATAAATTATTCACACTTTGTTCAGAAGCTATGAATGAAAGGCGGGACACAGACATTATTTGTCACATTAGTTCTTTTTTTTCCCCTCTCAACCCCTCAAAGAGAGAAAGTATTGAGATCTTCAAATAATCTAATTTTAGATTTTGATGATTGTAGACGTTTCATGACCCCCGGAAACAGAAAAAGTTGTTTTAACGATACCGTCTGTCTGTCTTATGTATCTGATACTGGAGCCTAGAGCATTCTACCAATCGGGATAGAACTGTATATCTATGGCTTTCATAAGCCCTCCATCCGCCAAGGAATTTTTAGAAACATACATCAAACCCTAAAATTAAGGATAGTTTATTACTGAAGGGTAAAAAGAAAAGGGATCGATTTTCTCGAAACTCACTCTAAGAATTTTGATAAAATTGTTTATCTAGACATATCATAACATTGGGATAAAAATTGTAGCTCTCTATTTCCCACGAAAATGAATTCGAGGGTAATTAAGATAAGCAAAAATGTTGAAATTTTGAAAATATCTCTGCAACTATTTGAGATACAAAACAACATATCAATGTAAATATGTAGCACTATTAAAAATTAAAAATATGAAATATATTGCTATGTTCTTTGGTGGAGTGTTCCTGCAAACGTATATATTATTTCGTTTCACATATTTTAAATAGTTATAATAAATGTTTCTACTGTATTTTATGATAAAAGAGAAAGAAAATCTGTGCTGTGCACTGTACTATTTATTTAATATTGCTCAGAGAAGTAATTTTCAAGATGTCTACGTGATTAATTACTGCTAATATAAATTATTATTTTTCACCGTGTCTTCGTAATAATTCAAAGGCTAGTGTAATGGTTTTACCATAGAATACAAGGACACATATTCAACATTTTATATTAAAGTTGAATGGATGAAAATAAAAAACCACATCAAACAAAATGGCGAAGTGTACTAATGTTCAAACAGATACTAGTGTATGTAATGTATGAGTACACATATGATAACCAAAACATCATATATTAATGTCAATCTTAAATCAACAGCTCACAGTGCTAAGGAAATTGTGTATGACCTATGAATTAACCATTCAGGGAAGAAATCGTCTAAGTAACTATTGGGGTTGATCTTATCCGCGGGGCTCAGGAAGTTTTTAAAATGTTTGTATTTCTTATCTTAGTTGTATATCAGCATTTTTTTTAAACCGCGTCTTACTACCTGTCAGGCTATACTCATATGTACTAATTAATGTAATGTGTTAGGGATGAGAAAGGTTGAATCTAGAGGAAGTTTACTCGCATTTGCGTGGAGGGAAAGGGGAAAACCATTTAGGAAAATCTACCCTTATTACACCCGACCAGGATTCGAACCCCCCCATCTCCCCAGCACTAAAAGTCTAGTATATTGTGAGACTGATGCCTTATACCATGTGACCACCAAAGTGCGTTATCCTTATTTTAATTACATTAATGGTATAGGAATGATTAAAGTAGAATTGAGATAAAACTTTCTCTCATTTGTATAGGGAGGAGGATGGGTAGCTATTTAGGAAAAGAAACACCGTCAATACACCCAGCCGGGATTTGAACCCTGATCTCCCTGTCAGTGGCAAACCATACTAGATAGGATTTACGTTTGTTCCACATGCCTATCGATGAAGGTGCTTAAAAGTAGGCCTATATAATTTTTTTTACCTTATTGTAGCATTCACAACAATAAAATTTGTTTTTTTATTTATTTTTTCTTCTCTCTCTTTGCCGTGTTTACATTATTGAAACACGAACTTATGAAAATAACCATATTTTATATGTTTCTCATTGTGGAAGTGGCGTCTGTGGTTCATTTAAAAATGCTTTTCAAACGAGAACTTACAAAAGGTTGCGTTCTTCCCAAACTAAGATAGTAAACTAGCCGAAACAAGGGTGGTTGATGACGTCATAAAAATATACTTCGGTTGTGTTCTTTCATGCTCTCTTTACAAAATAAAGAGGTTTTATTTTGATACTAATATTATGTAATAGTATGTAGGTAATAAGAAATGTGTATCTATCATGGTGATCAGGTATAAGATTATACATGTGTGAATTTAATACTTTTTAATGCACTATTTTATGAATTATAATATCTCTTGTTGCCATAACCAAGAAACGAAAAACATAACAAAAAAATTAATAGAGATTTTTCTTTAAATGAGTTAGAAAAATCCAACTATATTGTAATCTTAAGGTAAGTATTATTATATTCGTTTGATAACACTTTTTATTAATAATATACTATTACTAAGAAAATTATTATTTCTGAATATGTTGACATTGGTCACTCTCCTTCAATGTTTACAATAAAGAACTTTTTGCTAGCTTAGAATTATCTTACACTCCTACCATGTTTGACTTATAGGTAAGCACAACCTGAGTACATCTGATAAAGATTCGACCCTCGGAATTTCCCTCACGGCAAACCAGATTAAATTAGCTTGACAAAACGCCCATTGACGTAGGCTTTTATCGAGTTTTAAAACATGAAAAAAAACCGATTCACTATTTTATCATGGACAGTTATGTTGAATTTCCATTGTTGTTTCTTAGCTGGGGATTATCATCAAATGGAAAGTTTTTTTTAAATATTTTAGTAAGGGACGAGCTATGTTTACATTATTCTTGAATGTGTTCTGAGGCGGATGCTCATGATAAATGAATAATAATAATTATTATTATTATTATTTGAGGTATTTAACGCGCATTTTCTGAACCGACTGATTATATCAGTAATCACAACTTGTGAATTGTGTGGAATGCCAGGCCTCCACCGTGGTTCGGATCCTACGTTAAACTGTAGGTCCTCCATTTCATCTCACAATCACCCTACCATTACAAATTAGCGTAAGTGTGTACAACCCAAATGGGCTGTAGGACGTGGTGCTAATAGTAATAATAATAATAATAATAATAGTTACATCAGCACATTAGAATTTCTATGATCGAGAGTGAAAGTCCCTATCAGTTTGGCCAGGAAGGGTATTTTCACGTATGTGCTAGTGTTCTTTTAGATGCCACAATCAACCAACGGCTTTACTTACCCTCTAAAGGAAGTTGTACTAAGGATTTTTATCGCTCAAAAAAAATAATCCGTCGACCCCGTCTGGGTTTGAACCCACAAACATTGGGTCCCGAGGTGAGTACTTTACCTTAAGTGGTACCACCGAGGACGAAATAAAAGGAGTCATACTGGTTTTGTACGGAATTAAAGTGGCTGGTGTTTATTTTTCCGTTATCTTGTGTTAAATACGCTAGTAGATCCATAATGAGCACTTGTTTGCATTAGGAAACTAGGCTGCTCAGAGGATTGGGGAGGGGGGTGAGGTTAATGGAATTTTAGGAAAGCCAATAAGAGCAAAATAATTAAATTAATTTCTGTTATTTAATCATTTTTACTACCATAATATTTAAATCAAGTACAGGACAAAATAAAGTAATGTACTTCCCTTGTTTTGTTTTTTAGGTTTCTTGTCCTACTAAACGTCCAGATTATTCGCATTCAACTGAACTAATGGAATAGGAATAAGAAAGGTAGAATTCAAATGTTAGGTACCAGAATTTGTGTGCAGGGAAAGTGTAAATCCAAATTACCCGCCTCGGTGGTGTAGTTGGCTAACGCGCTTGTCGTGTTGAGCTCAACTGCTGAGGACGGGGAGATCGAGGTTCGAATCTCGGTTGGGTGAACTGGGGGTGGTTTTTCCACTCTTCCTCCACGCAAATGCGGGTTCACTTCCTCTAATTCAACCTTCCCAATTCCTAATCCATTAGCGTAATTAGTACTTAAAGCGTATAACCCGAACGGGTAGTAAGACGTGGCGCTAAATAATATTATTGTAAAGCCATTTAGTTGTTTTTTTAACTTCAGTACACCCTGATGGGATAAAAAACCGACCTCCATGACTCCAGAAAACCAGACCAAATGCGACTGACGGTTTTGTCCGCATTTATACTGGTGAGGGTTCTGATTCAGTTCAGTCAGTGTCACGTCTACCTAATGATCTAGTAATATTGTGTTCGATTCCCGATTTGGCAGAAATACAAGTATAATTGGTGAAGTTGGGGTTTGTTTGCTCTTTCGCGGTAGTGAATTGACGGCTTTGCGGTTGGGTTTTGTGTCTGCTTTATAATTAAGTAAGTTTTTTTTAATTTGTTTGAACAATCAATTGGTTCAATAAGTTCTCTTTAAGTAAACCTTAAGAAAAAAATAAGCTAGAATAGTAAATATTTGTTCTTTCTAGAATATATTGACATGTATAGTAAGATTTTGATAGAAAGAGCCTTCAAGGAAATACAACCATATTTATTTGGTCACCAGTGATAACATTTTACTATAATTATTATAAGTGTTATTTTGTAGTTATTGAGTCTATCTATGAAAAGAGAAAGCTGCAGATCAGATGAGTTTACCTACAAACAAAATAGGTAAACGCAGTTTTAGTAACGTATATAACTATCAGATTTGATTCTTCTTCCTTCTCTTCCCCCCCCCCTCCCCCGCCACCAATATTACTATATTGTAATTACTTATATTCATTAATGTTTCCAACTTATGGTCTGTGTCAGTTTTTTATTCAAGTCATAAATTTTCCACTACCGGCTTTGCTAGGTCTGTCGTAGCGTCGTAGCGTCGTAGGCCTTATAATCTATCTTAAGACTAGGACATGCACAACATCCAGTCCCCGGCCGTTAATTTATCAATGTTAAAGGGTAAACCCACATTTCATCCATGATAAATTTTTCGGCCATGCCGGGAATCGAACACATTACCCTTGTCTAACTAGGCAGACTCGCTATCAACTGAGTTAAGGTGCTGCCCACGGGCAAATGCGGCCCGCGTTCACTGAAATTGTGGCTCTCACAGTATCTCTCACAGTATCTTGAATAGAAATAAAATGGAAACCCTTCAGTGGCAAATTTGTAATAGCTAATGACCTAAATAAAGATGTATTTAAAACGGTTATAATTCTGTTTGACTATACATTTATTTTATTATTAAAAATATGTATACATATATATTTATAGTGCTAGGTTGTTTTGTAAAAGTGTGTTTACGTGCTTATTTCCAAATATTTTTTGAGATATTAATAACCCTATTTTTGACAGTAAAATTTTAAAGACTATACCAACCAAAAATACCATTAATCATTATAAGTATTGAAAATAATGGTTTATTAAGTGTTGTTTATAGACCTATATTAAGTTAGTGGGATTAATATACATATATATTATACAATTATATTATATATTTCTTTGGCACGTAGTGCAGACTGATATTCAGTTTTGGACCTTGGGATGAAAAAGTTGGACCCCCCTGGTCCAAGGTGTCTCTCTCTCAATAGACTAAATTGCGGATGACGGGTAGAATGAGGGTTCGATAGGTTCGAACCTGATCCATTGTATTGAGGATGGTTTTCCCTCGATTGTTTTCCAGTCTCCCTCCACGCGACTTCAGGTAAACTTCCTTTAAACTCTACCTCTTCATCCTTACTGTGGATTCACACACTCGCCGAAAAATAAGAGCAGAAAATGTGTTACGTAACTAGAGATCCAAGCCAATGAGAGGACGCCACCTCATCGGCGCGAAAAGTTCTGCTATGTCCAACTCGTCTCTAATTAGTTAATTTCTCCATTTGTTTTTTTAACACCACGTCTTACTACCCATTCGAGTTATACGCTTACGCACCTATTACGCTAATGTGCTTAGGGATTAAGAAGGCTATATTTATAGGAAGAGTACCTGAATTTTCTTGGAGGGAGAATGGAAAACCATTTAAGGTAAACCACCCTCAGCACATCCAACCAAGATTTGAACCTTGATCTTCCCGTTATCGGCAGTCCCGTCTACTGCGATAGTCGCACGTTAGACACCGTAGCCACCGAGGTGGGTTCTTCTATTAGCTTAAATATGCTAACAAGCGTTACTCAGGTCCTGGAAGAGGTTAGTGTTTATTTGTCTGTTGTTGTTTTTTCCACGATAGAATTTATGACTTTTCTATGGCTCATTTCTTTTAACAAATAATTTTTTTTTATATTTCTATCAATTAGAAATTAATTTCATGTACACTTCGTCTACACTATAAGGTAACAAGTTTATCGTGAACTATCCCACTATGATATACCCTTCAGGTTAAACGAGGTGTACATTTGAAATAATGTTGTACAAGTGTGTACCTAGTTACGTGAGTGCATACCCCTTCTTACCGTTTGTACAACATCAACCTTGAGACGTATGTTCTCTAATAGGGGAAATGTTTGCCAGAACCCTTGAAATAATAACAACCAGAGAGGTAGGCGAGACCTCTAAATGTTGACACAACTGTCACGGCATCTACCCTTAAACCCGGAAACTCTCACCCCTATTATCCCACCCTTACAATGACCGCCACTTTGATCAACGATTCTCTACCGAGCCTTTCTCGATATGGTCCATGTCATTGTGTGACGTCACCTTCGCATCCGTCAACACATCACACCTATTTGTCATATGAAGGTGTTTTTTTTATACTTTTTATTTCAAGATTGGCTTATGTGGGTATTTTAGGTAATAAATAACTTTTTGATCATGGGAGCTTCATTGACAATTTGTTTTTACCATCTGTGGAACGTGTTAGTTTTTAAAAAAATGGCTATTTAAATAAAACTGACTTTCTTATCACTACACCATTTGTGCAATTAAATGCGTATAGCTCGTACGGGTAGTAAGATGTGCTGAAATAAATATAGAGAATTATTATTTAATAATTTTAAGGAAATCATATAATTTGTATTTTAGGTGCAACATTTTAATTGATAAGTAGAGTTTAATGGACTGGAAAACCACTATCAAAAGGGGTATTTAGTGTAATCTACAACGTATTGCCATGTGAAAAAAAACCTCTAAAGCATCAGTCCGCAATCGATTCATACCGACCAAGCGTCCGCCATCTGTTTGAGAAAATAGTTCCAACTAAATATTATAGAGGGGGTGACATGTGGTCGGCACAAAAAACTCTAAGATAGATAATCTCAGTTTTCTAGACCGTAACCCCTACTTTTTCATTCAAATATCTCCTAAATTGTCATCACGAGGTTTAATTGAACCCGTTCCAGATCCAATACTTCACGAAAAATCTGAAAGCGCCGAGAACGAACCCATGACCTCCTAACCTATACCAAGGAACTTTGGCCAGTAGATCATAGAGGCGGTCATCCGACGTGAATGCTTATTTTAAATAGTTACATTGTTTATTCAACTCGACGAATTTCATTCATAACGTCAAGGTTTTATTTTCAATATGTTACCCGATGTTTGAGCGTTGTCAATTAATTTAAATGTAAAATGGCTTGCTATTTCCGCATAACGTAATCGCATTTTCAAGCACCAACTTCGCCCTAAATTATTGCAGATTTGTATGATTGCATTAAACAATGACTGCTATTTGTTTGAAAACAAAACTCTCATTGATACAAATACATCTAAAGGTCAATTTAGTGTCATATTGATAAAAGAAATTTTATTTTTACTTTTTTTTTATAAAAGGAAATTGCGTTCTAATTATCTCCGAATATATTTTGTAAGTTTTCTTTAAACTCAGAATACAATTTTTTTTTAAAGTACAGTGAAAGAGAAAATATATCAGATCTTGAATTGGTTCAATGACATATTTGGCAAGGAAAAGAAGTTGGTTTAGCGTAGGCTTATTTGATTAGTATGGTCGGCCTTGGTGGTGTTGGGTTTGATTCAAACCCAAATGGGGTTGACGGATTTTTCTTGAGCAATAAAAATCCGTAGCACAACTTTCTTTGGAGGGGCAGCAAATCTGTCGGTCCCATGTCAATTGTGGCATGTAAAGGAACCCTTGAAGATATGTGAAAATATTTTTCCCGGTAAAATTTGCAGGACCTTTTGAGCTCATTCATATTAATTCCCATGTACTTATATAATCAATCGGTTCAGAAAGTGCTCGTTAAATATACCTCAAATAAATTAAGATAAAAAACTATTATTACTTTTTCACAAACCCTCAGAGTAAGTAATGAAACCGTCAAACAAAATCTTATTCAAGATATTGATGGATATCAACGTTCCATGACCCACTGAGATCAAAAAAAGTGTTGTTTTTTTGTTTGTTTTTGCGATTCCGTCTGTCTGTATCTCGGACTAGAGCCTAAACCATTTGACCGATCTGATAAAACTTGGTATCTGGGGTTTTCATAAGATTCCTCTAAGGTGGTTTTGGAAGTAGATATTTAACCCTAAAATTAAGGCTAGTTTACTACCTTATACATATTTGCATTCATTTCCTTTAAACTACCTTCTTCACCCTTTTCTCTTAGCTTAACCCGTTAACTACTTTTATATTATACCCTTGTGAATGTGGGGAATGCCAGGCCTCCACCGTGGTTCAGATTCCACGTTAAACTGTAGGTCCTTCATTTCATCTCACAATCACCCTACCATTACACATTAGCGTAAGTGTGTATAACCAGAACGGGTAGTAAGACGCGGTGCTAATAATAATAATATATTATACCTGTGTCGTTGAGCTCATCTATCCTGGTTGGCCGATGACGTGAAGGTCAAGTTTTAAATCCCAACAAGAATTACTGAGGGTGTTTATTCCTAAATAGTCTCTCTCTCTCTATCTACAGAAAAATGCAGGTGTATTTCTACATTCGTAAGTCCTACACCATTAGTGTAAACAAATGCGGGGCCCAACTGAGTAGTAATATGCAGTGTATTGTTTGTTTAAATCCTTTTGTAAATGAAAACGTAGCCATTCAATTTCAAATCTAGATCCTAAGTCAGCCTCTCTAACCACTCTAACATTGTTTGAGGGTAATCCTAATGGATGAAGCGGGAACTTATGTTACGAATTCATGATTAACCGTTGTTGTTGTTTTTTTGCCCCATTACATTAAACTGATCCCTCTAATTCAGATGATATTTAAGCATTTCTCATTTCTCATTTACGTGTTGGTTTAACTTTATGTATTTCCATTAATTATCAGAGTAGTTGAGTTACGTAACTGATACAAGGCTGCAAGAAGGATATAAAGGGTGAATCTAGTTCACAATTGACGAAAGTTATTAAATTGACCTTTAAGCAAATCATCACATGAATTTACCAGCACAATATACATTTAAAGGGAACATTTTTTTTTTCTGGAACAGGAAATTAAAACTTACAGCTAAAAAATAAACACATCTCAAAATATTCTTTGTTTAGAGTTTTATGCCTAGTATTTAAGTCGTCTTTCATAGCAATAATAACTTTTTAATAAGTATATGAGCCAAAAGTTATTATATTCTATTAGAGGTACTTAACGTGCCATTTATTAACCAACTGATCATATAAAGACATGACTTTTAAGAAAACTTAACTTAAAACATACACAACCTCCATTCCTCTGTCCGACAATTAATAATACAATAATACATTTTTTGTCCACGCCAATAATTGAAACCATGACTCTTAGTTGTATAGACATCGTTCACGTACCAAAAGAGTATTCCTGTTAAGTTAGATAACTCAACAATTAAAACATGTGATGTAATATTTAATTTATCAAGATGGTACTCAAATAAAATAGGCTACTATAAATGCCAAAACTAGGGATATTCATTTATAAACTGAGTGTTTATTATATTTGTAGCCCGTATCGTCGGGCACGTGGATTAAATTTCAGGTTAGTCTAATACAGTTTATTAGTGATGGAGGTGCTAGATTCTAGTCCCAGATAGATGTATTATGGCCTTTTTTCCCCTTAAGTGGTTTTCTGATCTCTTTCCATGAAAATTCAGGTGAATTTCCTTTAAACCCTATCTTCCTCATCTCTACCACATGAGCGTCACTAAAATGTATATTGACAGGACGGGTATTTAAACTCTGTGGGAAAAACAAATATTTGAAATGTGATTTGTATTGTATTCAATAGCTATTAATGTACTTCAAGAATATTAGGGATTGGTCATTTCAAGAACACTTTTAATTCGAGGATTTCTTACATGTATATTTATAGATGAGGAAAGTAATTTAAAATAAATGTATTAGTATTGTAATGATATTTTTTGGACACCTCTCATATATTTTAAAAAAAGTCATCAATTAAGTGTATTTTTCTTAGATAAAATGTATATAAATCTCTTTTTAATAATACATCCATAGAGAGTCACGCACTTTTCAGAAGTAATTTCAATATATTGCACCATAAAACTTATTTTTCTTTCAAAGATCATCTCCATTGTGTTTACAAAAGAAATGTGACGTTGGGTCCCTCTACCCAATAGGAATCTAGCCTTCACAACACCTGTTGCCAGGAGTTTTTCCATTAGTTAGTTTTAACACTGGTGACAAGGGGCCCAAGAGGCAAGGGGTAGGTCATGTATAAGCCACTTATGCGTATGAATATACACAGTGCCAGTAACTTAAATCCATAGAGTACATTAAATATATTAAAGAGAAAAATCACAGAAAAGCAATCTGTGAATTTAACCAAAAGCTGTTATTTTATATATCATATCTTCAGTGCCGAAGGTGTAATCATTCAAATAAATAGTGTGCAACATCAACAGTCCTGTTTACTTAATAAGATTAAATATCAGAAATAATAATATTATATACCGCAAGCAAGTGCGCAGTAAGGTATGCTCGCGTCGTCATCATCGCAAAACCCAATATCGTTATAAATACTGCTCAATAACAGGGCAATATCACGATTATAATCCGTATCACTTTAATTGGTGCAAATAGCGGGAAGGTCAATCCGTAGCATTTAATTGGCGCCCATCGCTGGACATATATATATATATATATATATATAAATTCAAGAACATTTTAATTGGCGCCCATCCCTCATCCATAACATTTTAGTACATTTTGTCGTTAGTGTGTAAAGAGTTAGGAAACAAATCTGAAAGAAGGAGAAACAAAAAAGCTTCGAAGGCCTTCCTCACAATCTGAATTTGGCAGATTTCCATTGGTGTAAATTCAAATATGGCGAGGATAGGGATGTTATTACCGATAAGACGCGGTCCAACAAAGGCGATAAGAAGGGCTCGGGTTTTGATGACCTTGGAATTTTAAAAAAAACTATTAAATTACCTAAAAATTCTAAAATATTACTTCAAATTTTCAGAAAATAACTTTAAAATATGAACAAAAATTCGAAATAATGGCACACAGCTAAATCAAACACGCACTTAACAAATGTAAACTGAAAAATATCCATATGATGAAAAACCTTTATCAACTAAACTATTGCATTCTGCTAAATATACTATTGATTTACAAATATCTGCTTCAGAAATAATAGATACCCCTTCCCAAAATAATCCCTTCTAGCTTAATTGCAGTCTCGCCAGGAATATGTATTTTACAACCATACAATAAAAGAGGATACAAAGTTAATTGATTCCATTATATAAATCTCATTCAAACAGCTGTGTGCTAGGAAAAAAATGCATTTATAAAATATTGATAGTATGGTAGCTATTTAAAAATATATTTATTCAACATAAATGACTTAAAATGACTCAAAAATGTCTAAAAATGACTTTAAAAAAATATTTAAAAACTACTTATAAAATATAGATTTTTACAACAATGGGATCATGAACATAGTTTATGTACTGTACTTATGAGCACTGTATGTGACGGACAGACCTTCCCCCCC
>CABFVZ010000297.1:90377-107542 GCA_902151445.1 Timema monikensis | reverse complement strand
AAGATTTAAATGAGTCGGGATTAAATTATAGTTTAATCATATATAATCAGTTAAGTGTGTAATTCTTAATTTGTGAAATCAATGGTGCAATATTTTACAATATATTAGATATCAAATGATAAATCAACGTAAAAAGTTTAATTAATTAATATTTACCCAATACAATAATCATTTCAACGGCCAGTCTGGAATTAAAAAATGGGTGTGACGAGGGAGGCGGATTACGGTTGCGGTGATTAGGTTAATTATCAATTATACTGATGGTTGGTATTCAGATGGTAAGCATTAAATTTAGCGCAACCGGCCTTTTGGCCTAGTGGTCAGTATACCTGTTTATTAATATAGAGGTCCCAGGCTCGATTCCCGGCTGTAGCATATGTATTTTACTCAAAAAAAGGAACTGTTTCAATGGTGGCCATCGTCAGTATCAACCATCTCATCGGGATGAAGTAACCCCACCTAAGATAGTCACAACTCACAATATCTGCTACCACCAGTAGAAGACCAACAATGTCCAACCACCAAATGGTGGAGCACTTTTATGAAAAATGACACAAATAAGAATTCGTGTGTGCATTGCGTCCTAATACCCATCCGGGATATCTGCATAGTAACACTAATAATGAAGTAAGGATGATGAAGGTCAGTGTAAATGTACCCACATTTGTGAGGAGCAAGAGAGTGAAATCATTTGGGTAGTTTCATCGGGCATCTTCAATACACCCAGCTGAGATTCAAACCTCCTACCTACCCAGTCACCGGCGAGCCAGACTAGATGAGATTTGACGCATCAGCCCACGTACGAGGAATTTAACCTTCGGGGACTAACGCTAAAAAAACACGAGGACTAGCACTGTTGCATTTTTGCAACATCCTATAATGTTCTAAATAATAATCAAAAACACATATTTTAATACATAATAATATTATTGAAGTAATATTATTAAATACATATTTGAATAATAATATATTTTTGTAAATTTAATAAAAAAAAGAAAATTACAATAATGATAAACTGTTACGAAAACATAGATTAGTATTAGTTAGAAAAAATAACAAAATATTGTAAGGGATTATTTTATTTTTTACTGTACTACATATTTACCGATTATTTCTACATTATCACTCTATTATTTTGTTTTAAACACATGGCAGCAATGAGCCATACGTATGACATCACGTCTAGCGCCGTTGCGTATTCACATCATTCCTGCATGTCACCAGTTAAAACTCCCGTATCTTACAAAATAAGTTTGTTTTTTGTTTAATTTTTGATGACATCATACTAAGCAGCAGGAACTAATTGATAAATACTTGGAAGGGATTCGACCTAATTACATATAATTTTCAAAACAATTACCAAAAAACTTCAACTATTTTGAAACTGCAACTTCAACAGTAAATAAGGTCAAGGATCAAACTTGAAAACTTCTGAACGTATAGGAATTAGAACAACTCCCAGAGATCGAAGTATGCGTCGAAATACCCAAGCGTTCAAGCTGCATCCACCTGGCATCTTCCCCTCCCCATTAGTTCCGCCCTATTAGTTTGCGTCGGTTTGTAAACTGTGGCTAGCAAAGTAGACTCGTGACGCTGGAGTGTTTTGTTTGCTGAGTGGTTGCCGCACACATTGGCTGCCAACATGCCGAAACAAACTGTTCCTTACAGCACTTAGAAGAGGCTCCCTGTAGTGTTTCGTCCTCAAAGCAGGCACCAACTCTTACGATAGCTCTGTTCACATGAACGTATGTTCATCGACCACAATTTGGGACAACAATCAAATAAGTTGTTGTTGTTGTTGTTATTATTATTATTATTATTATTATTATTATTATTATCACCACGTCTTACTAACCGCTCGGGTTATACGCACTTACGCTAATGTGTAATTGAGGACCTACAGTTTAACGTGGAATCCGAACCACGGTGGAGGCCTGGCATTCCCCACATTCACAAGTTGTGATTAATAAACGTCTTGTCAGAGGTGAAGATGGGTTTGGCAATCAGATAAATCTGTGCCAGGACCGAGGATTGAACGCCGGACCCCAGCACAAAAGTCCGACACCCTACCCCCTAGACCACCAGGTCACCAAGTGGTTTTTATTCTTGTGCGGGGTCTTATTACAGTCCAATTTTCGTAGGAAGGACCCTTTATGAAATACTAGCATATTCTTTTGCGATCAAAATTTATAACCTTTTATTATATTTTTATTATTTTATAAATATTGTTATATTTATCAAAGAGTGCCGCTGCATATCATATAAACTAACGTAGGTGGAAGTACAGTAGGATATAGTTTTTTTTTTATCTTATATGCAAATCGGACTGCACACGTCCGAGCATTCCGCATATTAACACTAATGAGAAAGAGATGAGTAAGGTAGAATTTAGAAGAAAATTATCTGCGTAGAGGGAGAGTGGGAAAACTTATAGGAAAATAAAACGTCAGTACACCCTTCCAGGATCTGAGCCCCCGACCTCACCGTCAACGTAAAGCCAGACTAGGAAATCCTGACACCTGTGTGTCCGCCGATTCGGGTAATGTGCGGCATGTGTGTGGGTAGTATACATTCTTTTTATGACGTTTAGCTTGTATACTAATGACGACATATTCTAAGGGAGGGAATCTGTAAGAATAGCTAAGAGGAGTTGCATCCTTAGTATAGTGGACAAAGGGAGTATAAAATCAATTTGATAAATCACGTTCGGAAAACCATCTCCAGTGCTCCTAGCTAAGATTTAAACCTCGGCCACTAGCAATCCAATCCTTGACGAGTCTGAAACCTTACACCACGTGACCCCCAGTGTGATTATTTATACGTTTATCACTGAAGCAATCAACTACTTAATCTAGTAATTAATAGTGAGAAGGGTAGTTTTTAGAAGTAATGGATTCACATTAACGTGAAAATCAAACAGGTTCCTTCCACTTTTTGTGTTCAATCATTTGCATTTTTTAAATATTTTTTTATATATTTTGGTTTAAAATAAACATAATAAGGGCATATAAAAGTAAAAATATAATTGAAATGTACTCGTTCTTGGAACTGTAATGCATATTTAAAAAATTAGTGTAGTAAATATTTTATTTTTAAAAAAGAGGCGTGGCTTTTTTTTATTAGTACCGTGTCTTACTAACCGTTCGGGTTGTACACCTGTGTGTTAATTACGCTAGTGGGTTAAGGATTGAGAGGGTTGAATTTAAAGAAAGTGTACCCGGATTTGCGTGAAGAGAGAGTGGGAAACAATTTAGGAGAAAAACCTCAGTGCACCCAACCAGGATCGAACCTCATAGGAAGTTTAGTCTATTGTTAATTTAATATTATTAACACCGCCAGGAGTACTGAGGAGGGTATATAATAAACGTTTTCCCACTCACTCACCCCACAAATGAAGGAAAAATTACTCTAAATTCTACCGTCCTCGTTCTTACTTAATTACTGTAGTTAAATGCAAATAGCTCGTGGACAAGGAGTAAAACGAGTTACAAAAATAAAATTGTTTAGTTTTGTAATCAACCTGTCTATTACAATATTTATATAGCTACAGATAAGCATGTTTTTAATCTTTCAATTTAAACTTTTCATCTTATTACTCTGCCAGTTCACAATTTATATTTATTAAAAATTATAGACATTAAACTGTTGTTGTAAGTTTAAAATTACCCATTTAATTTATATATATTAACATAATTAAATTCTGTGGTCACAGGATTTCCAATGACGAGTAGCCAGAGTTAAAATTCTGGTTGTATGTACTGTGGGTGTTTTTTTAATAAATTGTTTCACATTCCCTTCTACTTAAAATCGGGTGGATTTTCTCTAAATTCAACCTTCCTCATCTTCAGCCCGACAGTGGATGTTTTCAGATAAACCGGACGGGTATTATTAATATGTGGTGCCTACATTTCATTAAACCAAAATAATGGTTGTTAATAGTAATCAGCGTAGCCGATATCTACGAGAAAATATATAATTTATTATTTGTTTATTTGAATTATTGATCTCTCTGTGTAGTTATTACAAATGTCCTCAAGACCACCTCCCCTTTCCCCGCGCAATGTGTAGTCGTTGAATGTATAATACTTTCAATGGTGAAGTTGAACAATTTAGAACAATCACTAGTGACATTCCACGCAGGATTTCAGAAACAGACCATTACGGGGTTGATAGGGTGAATAGAACCGCAAACATTCTTGGTTTTGACGGCGTTGTGTTCGTTCCATTTGGTTGTTGATTAGGGGGGAGGAATTCCCATTAGATCTAATTACCAAAATCCAATTTAAGAACAATACAAACTTTGGGGAGCTATATCATTTGTTACATTTTTTGTATCGGCATATTTATCATGAACTTTCTAAAAGCACATACTTTAAAACGGACAATCAGCTAATTAAATTTATCTAATATACACTAGGATTTATATCTTAATATTTTTAGTAGGACCACTTTTACTTTTGGTTACACTTTTTAACACAATTGTAAGAGCCCTTCGACTCTGATTTAGGTAGATGTCGTCGTGTATTTAATTTAATATAATGCATCACTTTGAAGGTGTTTTGTCTAAGCTACGGCAGCTATCTGTGACTGCGGTCAAAGACAGTCTTTGCGCATGCGCAGTTTGAATTTGGTCGGTGAGGTGAGATGATGACGGCTGGTGTCGCAGCACTGGTGGAGTGAGCAGTGCTTGCGGCTAGAGTCGCAGTGACATTGCATCATTATTATTTAATTTTGAGTGTTAATCTATTTTAAAAAATGTTTAAACAGTGAAAACTGGAGGTGCTAATGTACCACCGGATGTAGTGTTGTGTGAGTTAGTATCCCAACATCCATGCGTGTAAGATTTAAAACAGTTGACGTACAAGTACATGCAGGCATGTATTCATTCACCTTCTGTCTTTTCCTACTGCTGTACAGCCAAGTTAAAATTATTTCCCCATCTTCTTCCTCTCTTAAAATATTCAAAAATGTTCTTTCCCTCGGATAACTTTTACTCTCAACAATCTTCAAAAATCGACTGGCCCCTGCGGCTAGAGTAGCGTCTTGGAAAACACCTCATACGACTGTCACCGCGGTCTGTTGGGACCGTAACCATGCGGCTCCAGCCGCAGTCGCAGGTAACTGTTGCAACTTGGACAGCGCACCTTAAGGTGTACTAGACCTGACTACGAAACTGGCATTATAACAGCGACATTAGTATCAAGCTAAGATTTCAATACATTATTTGATCATTTGTATATTTTAACAATGATCTAAATTCTAAACATAATAACACTAATCATTCTTTATAGCACATTTAATATAGTTTTTATTCAAAGAGTAATTTTTATTGTCATTGTACTTTAAATTGTTTTTATTCAACATTCTATATCTCGATTAGATTATTATTATTATTATTATTATTATTAGCACCGCGTCTTACTACCCGTTCGGGTTATACGCACTTACGCTAATGTGTAATGGTAGGGTGATTGTGAGATGAAATGAAGGACCTACAGTTTAACGTGGAATCCGAACCACGGTGGAGGCCTGGCATTCCCCACATTCACAAGATGTCTTGTCAGAGGTGAAGGAAGGGTTTGGTAATCAGGAAAATCTTTGCCGGGACCTGGGATTGAACCCGGCCGCCAGCATAGAAGTCTGACACCTTACCCCTAGACCACCAGGTCACCTATCTCGATTAGAAAAAGACCTTAAAACTAATACATCTCTTATTAAGTCTAATTTTTTGTCAATTATTTTCATAATGTTAAATAAACATTTACTGATTTAGTCCATTTGACTATGTAAAAACATTAATAGTATATCAATTTTCATGTCTTATTATTTCATAATATTTTGTTCATTTTAAATTAATTATTTATCTTTTAAAATGTGTATATATACATGCATATGCTTATATATATATCCACTGCTTTCTATTGTAGACTAAAAAAAAGCGCACCAAAATGTGATGCCATGTTCTAGCTGTAGTGAGCTGGCGGTTTAGGAGTAAGGTGTCGGACTTCTGTGCTGGGGTCCGGGGTTCAATCCTCGGTCCCGGCACAAATTTATCTGATTACCAAACCCTTCCTTCACCTCTGACAAGACATCTTGTGAATGTGGGGAGTGCCAGGCCGCCACCCTGGTTCGGATTCCACATTAAGCTGTAGGTCCTCCATTTCATCTCACAATCACCCTACCATTACACATTAGCGTAAGTGCGTACAACCAGAACGGGTAGTAAGACGCGGTACTACTAATAATAATAATAATAATAATAATAATAATAATGTTCTAACTGTGAGGTGGGCTCATTACATACATACATACATGCATGTATTTTATATATATATATATATATATCATATATATGTATTATATATATATATATATTATATATATATATGATATATATCAACAAAGGATTCGTGAAGATTTTCACTTTGATTAAATTTAAGTGTAAAGTTATAAACTGTACACAGGAATTGAACTCGGATACTTTTATTTTGCGTGTCAATGTTCTACCAGTGAACCACATTTAAAGCTATAAGATGAGATTTTTAAATTTTGTTGTTGTTGTAATTTTCATATTTAAAGGTTTAATCTCAGGTATCTCCATCATGGGTAATCCATGTGCACAACAGTTCTGTTAGTAATGCCGGGATCACGATCAACTAAATTTTAACTTAACGTAACGTACACTTAAGGTTCACTTAACCTAAGAAAACAGACATATGAACACGATTCACGTAACTTAACGTAACAACTCTAGCTAAACATCTGTATTCTCGAGTATGATCTGTGATTTGTACGATTTGTAAAGTGATGATCTGTGAATGTTTACCGTTTTCAATCGATATTATAAATATCCATTACTAAACTTTTTTGATAAATTTAGCTTTTCTAAAATAGTTTAATTACTTTGTTTCAATGTCTGATCACCAGAACTTAAGCTAAAGTGTAACCTTGCTCATAATACCAACAAATGACTTACTAAATAGCCCTTTTGACGTCACTCGCATAATGATTGGCTGGCTAGATCACGTGATACCCTTCAAGTAACGTTCACTTAAAGTAAAAGACCTCCCAAGACATCTCTTACGTTAAGTTAACTTCATCGTGATCGCTTCTATTTAAACACACGAGGAGATCCTTTATGTAAAGTTACGTTAAGTTAACTTTATCATGATGCCGGCATAAGCAATTCAAGCCCACCAATACGAGGCGAGTACAAGGTGGTGTGTGCCCACCCGTGTTGTTAGCAGGCAGTGCAAGCCCACCAGTGCGGGTAGTTGGTGGCGTGTGCCCACCAGTTTGAGCAGTGCAAGCCCACCAGTGCGAGTATTGGTTGGTCAAAATATATTCCATTAAATATGTTGTTCGCCGCGAGATCTAGGCGGCTTTCATCGGAAGCGGCTTATTATTATTATTATTATTATTATTATTATTATTATTATTAGTAGTAGTAGTAGTAGTAGTACTGTTACTACTATTTGTGTTAGGTAAGTTTATTCTTGTTCTAAACAATGTGAATGGGAAGGACTGGGATTACACCTTCATTTGTTTGTGAGCTGTGGTCTTGAGCTACGTTCACAATTCGAGATTGAGAGGAGAGAGTAAATTAATTTTAAGGAAGGAAACGTTGGCGCGCTGGATTTAGAAAGCAAGATCTGAATCAGAATAAGGCAAACTTGAAATCAAGATATAAACTCTCAGAGAGCAGATATTTAATTCCCTCTCTTTCTCTCTTTGTTTCTCTCTGTCTTTCTAAAGAATTGATCTTATTAGTTAACAATACTTCAAGTAGAATTATTACAAAAGAGAAAATCTACATATAGTCAGTTCACCATAAGAATAATCTTTTAGAACGCATACAAAACAACAACGGGAAGCCAACATTGGAAAAAGCTCACTGTATACTATTATAGTAGGATTCTAGTAGGAAGAAACATTTAGAAAATACTAAATTTATTGTTACCACTATTGATGTAAAATTTTACTTTAACATTAGTAATTATTTCTTGGGTATTGAAACAACATATAATCAAAAGTGATAGCTGAAGATCAAAAGACTTGACGTAATAATTCCAATCACTACTCATATTATTTCGCTGTTTCAGGTTTTCGTTCATGGAATACCTTAATCAACGATAAAAAGAAAATTTAATTTAAAATAGTTTCAAGGTAGAACTTTTAAATGAACTGCGCGTGGGAGCTCAGCCACGAGATTGATAAGTGTGGTACGCGACGACACGTTCTGGTGTATGTGTGTGTATGTGTGTATATGTATGTATGGGTGTGCGTGTGTGTATGTGTATATGTGTGCATGTGTGTGTAGGTGTGTGTAATAGCGTAGCTTTAGATTATGCTCAATATAATTCTTTTCTCATAAAGTTAAACAATATTTTTACTGTTTTTCCATATTAACTTAATATATTTGAATTTAACTTTAGTTTTTTTTATGTCTTTTTTGTGTATTTTTTATGTATATTGTTTGTTTAGCTTATATTTTAATTGTAATTTTTGGTTAAGTATAAGAAAAAGTGATAGTTTTAACTTCGCCATTAAAGTCATTTGTTATTATTACTATTATTATTATTATTGTTATTATTATTGTTAAATAATCATTTTACTAACTTTTGTCAAAAAAAGTTTTTTTTTCCCCCTATATATTGATCTGAATGTAATGGTATTTATCTTATTGCCAAAATTGGTATCATGTGACTCCACTAGGCATACATCATCTTAGCACCTGACTGTCTCAACAGCTGTTTGACGGTTATTATTAACATTTCCAAAAATATGTATTATACCGTCGCGGTGTGAGTAACGCCATTTAAGATTCTTGCTACAGTCTAATTTTCATATAACAATCTTATATAGTTGCCAAACCCTTCCTTCACCTCTGACAAGACATCTTGTGAATGTGGGGAATGCCAGGCCTCCACCGTGGTTCGGATTCCACGTTAAACTGTAGGTCCTCCATTTCATCTCACAATCACCCTACCATTACACATTAGCGTAAGTGTGTATAACCCAAACGGGTAATAAGACGCGGTGCTAATAATAATAATAATAATAATCTTATATAATAGTTAGACAAGTTACTAAATCTACGTATGTTTACGTATGAATACGTTTAGTCATGTATTCTTCACGTTTGATAGATAGTATCAATGCTTATTAAATAATAATAGTAATATAGTGAAACGGTATCTATGCTTACTACAAAGAAAAAATGTTTAGTACCTACCAAGTATTTGGTAGGGGGAGTTATCAATCAATATTAAAGATAAATGTTTAATACAGACAGTACTATTGAAACCATTTGGACAAGAGTTTCACAATATAATAACTAAAATGGTACACCTTAATAGAGTCTGTTGCCTTACTATAAATGTTTGCCCTGATAACGACTTAGCGATTGTCTAGGAAATAAAGCAAGCAGAGACCCAACCTGTTTACTAGTAAAGCCTAATTATTCGTTGCAACACTCAAGTTTATTCAGTGACTCTCTAAGGCAAATAGACGGGATTATTTGTTGTTATTGTAACATTTAGTCCGTTTTTATATAAGGCACCCGCCTCGGTGGCGTAGTTGGCTAACGCGCTTGTCATGTTTAGCTCGACTGCTGAGGACGGGGAGATCGAGGTTCGAATCTCGGTCGGGTGAACTGGGGGTGGTTGTTCCTGAATGATTTTCCACTCTACCTCCACGCAAATGCGGGTTCACTTCCTCTAATTAAAACCTTCCCAATTCCTAATCCATTAGCGTAGTTAGTACTTAAAGCGTATAACCCCGAACGGGTAGTAAGACGCGGTGCTAAATAATATTATTATTATCATATAAGGCCCGTGAATACAGCAGGTAATACTGTTAGCTTTTTTTTCCCCTTTCCACATCTTTCTTTTCGTACGAGCTATCCGCATTATTATTATTATTATTATTATTAGGTTTTATGTCTTCATTCTATATGCATATTTACAATTAAAGGGTATGGATAAGTAAGGTAGAATTTAGAGTAAGTGTATCGACGTTGGTATGGAAGGGTTGTAAGAAAAACATTTTCAATACACCCGACCGGGATTTGAGCCCTGACTTCCCCGTCTGCAGTAACCGGGTGTAATTAGATTGTTTTCAACCCAAATCTCCTTCCACGCGAATGCGGGTACATCTCCTTGAAACTATACCATTATTGTTCCTACTCAATTATTGCAGCTAGATTTGTACAATACAGCCGGACGCCGTACAGGTAGTTAGATGAGAAGCTAACAAATACTAATTTAATCCAGGGAAACCCATCCATAGCTGATGCATGTCCAATTCTCATAAGATGAACCTATCTGAGAGATTGAAAAGTTATTAGATCTACCTTCACTTATTCATACCTCAAATAATGTGATTGGCAGCTGTCACTGTTGATAGATATTATTAGTAGTTATGACCAGCCTCTTATTCATGTGGTCAGCACTACTGGCTAAGATTTAGATATCCCGGGTTCGATTCCTGGCGGTGTCATAGGCATTTTTTACCGAAAAGAAATTGTTTTTGTGTTTATCAAGGTCTGGATAGTTGGGCTTAGTTAGGTTTAAGACTTCTACTTGCACCACATATTCATCATTATTTTCATATCATCTCATTGGGTAGAAGCTGCACCTACATGGTTCCCCGACCTCAGCAGACGGCTATATATCCGCCACTGTCAGAAGAAGGCCAGGGATGTCTAACCGACAAATCCTAGTGGCACACGCTAAAAATATATAAACACTATTATTATAGTAAAATATTTTAATCACTGGCTGCAAAAAAAAATGTTTGTATGATTTTTAATTAAATTCCAACTCCTACGAAAATTGGATTGTAGGCCTATTCTTGAGTTCCGGTCTTAACCAAGCCGCCTAGGAAGTTAATCCGTGAGTGTGCAGTTGTGAGCGCTATAAATTATAAATAACTGGTTGGAATATTAAGATACGGGTGGCACTCACGCTCACGAATATAAATCATATCGGGGACTACTTCACCAGCACACCACCACCGTATAGGATGTTTCAAAATCAGGTTTTTTGTTTTTAGCATCCTGTTTTACTACCTGTCCAGGTTATAAGCATAGTCATCAGTTAGAAATGAAGAAGGTTGAATTTAAATTAAGTGTATCCACATTCGCTAGGTTGCAGAATGGAAAACACTTTAGAAGAAGCCACTAGATTGGGATTTGTACCCCAATCTCCTTGTTATCGACAGTCTAGCACATTGCTGGGGTGAAGTCTTAGATCATGCGACCATCGAAGCTGGTCAAAAACATGTTCACACCTCTTATTTGTTGGAGATTAAGGTGGTGTGAAATGAAATGCTAGTTATGGATCATAATTTTATAGTTTTTTTAAAAAAAAAAAAAGATTTTTTTGGTCAAAAACAAATTAAATTATTTATTCAGTAGTAGGTATTTAAGTTAGTTTAATTTCCTGACTCTAATAATATCAACAGTTCTTGAATATTTACCATGAGACTAGTAGCATCAAACCAGGACTGTTAAGAGGAAAAAATGTAGAAAATTAAATTAAATGTATCTACTGGAGCATTATTTTGTTTATTTGTCAAAAATAAACTTTTAATTTGAGTTAACTCAATAAAATAGTGCATAAAACCGTAGTTTGATGCGAGTTTTCGTTCTAAAGTAATCTTGTACGGTATTTAATATTCCGGTTAATCAGTTTGTAACTCTACATTTAATTAGACAAGAGTCTGGTTTTCTAATGGGAATGGAAGATCACACGTTTCAAAAAAAAAATCCTCAAATAAATTAGTATTTTATGTTGTAACTATATTAACAAATAATAGTATTAGTTCAAGAGGGCCTTGGTATGCAAGAATTTACCGAGCATACTTTCATCTTTAACCAAATATTAAATTCCACTATGAGTTATTTCAAAATATGGCTCATGCCAAAATAAAGTCGAAAGATTACAACAAGGCTCATTTTATTTAATAACTATATTTTGACTTCTGTTAAAAGAAAAAAAAGTGTTAAAATGTAACATTAGCTCATTTTCAACTACATTTAATTATATTTGCAGTGCTATGAGACCATGTTTGATAAATAAAAGGGCTTTAGATTTAATGTTCCTCTTATATATATATATATATATATATATAGCTCGCTGCTAGTTTTCAAATATCTTAAATTTTTCTTTTATTAGTCTATAAGAAATGCTACAGTATATATATATATATATAGTAGCATTTCTTATAGACTAATAAAAGAAAAATTTAAGATATTTGAAAACTAGCAGCGAGCTTTCCTCTTACCTTGAGATAAGAAGTATCGTAATTTTCTTTCATTTCTTTCTTATTTACATGACAAAGGGTGGTTGTAAGTGAAGGGTGAAAGGGAGCATATGCCTAAACAGAATAAAGAAGTAGTTCCAGAAAATGAAACAGAACATTGAATAATTTAAGCCGTGTGGCCTGACCGCGATTGATACTTTCTCGCTTAAAAGCTATCAAATAAAAGTTCCTGCAACTTTGCTAGGAAATGAGATAGGCATTTAATTAAATCCTATATTACAATTTTGGGATTAGATCTATTGATCTAATCCGGAAAATACCCCTTTAATTTTTGGCGAAAAATTGTATTTTATTTACCTGGGAAATAGAAATACTGCAATAGAGATACTCCAAGTGTTAGATCTAACATTTTAGTTTAATTTCTCCTAATATCTTTAACCCCAGCCAGACACATCATCAAACGCGTTACAATAAAGCAATAACAGCGAAAACTGTTATCTTCTCATACTCACATATCGACTTCAGCGCTTTAGTGGATGAATGTGTCATCATCGTAGTGTCTGCTGTGGTCCAGTTATATGAACACTTCAATTTAATATCATCTGCAACGATGGCTGCATGGTCTAATGCGTCCCTCTCATAATATACTAGATTGCCAATGACGAGGAATTTGTGGTTCAGCCCCGGTTGGATGTACTTAAGGTGGTTTTTCCTCAATGGTTTCCCACCCTCTCTCTCTCTCTCCATCTCTCTCCAAGCAAATGTGGGCATACTTTCTCCAAATTTAACCTTCCTCATACCTAACATATTAACATAATTAGTACATAATCGTATAACACGAACGGATTATTAAAACGTGGTGTTAATGTTTACATATGTACTTGTGTTATCTCAAAGCCTTTATGGGTGCAATTCAATGATCTGATTTATTGATCTTAAAATGCTAACCGAAAAATGATTATCTCTAATTGTAATTGTCATTATTTGTTTGTATTTAGCTATTATTTGCTAACAAATGTTGTCACTCAACCAATCCTACCTTTCACCCCCACCCCCACCCCTTCCCCCCACCCTGTATAAGCTCATTATCTGATGGCTTTGTGTAATATACTCGTATGTAATAGTTTTTATGGACAAAAAAAAAAACATGAGATTTTAGGACATGGAAACTTTAAAAAACATAATATTTTGGGAACATGTTCTACCTAATAGTTAAATAGCGGTAGCTAATGTTATTATTATTATTATTATTATTATTATTATTATTATTATTATTATTAGCACCGCGTCTTACTACCCGTTTGGGTTATACGCACTTACGCTAATGTGTAATGGTAGGGTGATTGTGAGAAGAAATGAAGGACCTACAGCTTAACGTGGAATCCGAACCACGGTGGAGCTAATGTTATTGATTCTTTACTTTTAATACAATTACGGTATTGATACTTTTCTTCCTATACTTGAAACCTGTAAAATTTCGATCATTTTCTTTCCTAGTGGAAAGGCAGGTGTGGATAAAATAGGTTGCGAGGGGAATTAAAAACAGGTGTGTTAACTGCATAGAGGAAAGTAGACCCTCAGTTGTGCGCAATGGAGGATTAATTTCCCCCAGTTCATTATGGTTTTCCATCCTCGATCCAAACGAATGATGGAGCTCTTCATTAAAATTTCGTCAATTTAAGTAATTTGCTTTGGCTAACTTTGTTATGTCATTGAATTGCTTTTATTGATTTATTCCTGTTCTGCCTCTTACTACCCATCTGGACTATTCGAATTTAATAATAATAATAATAATAATAATAATTAATGAGTAAGTTATTTTAGTGAAAGTGTACTAACATTTGCATGAAAGGAGAGGGAAAAATCATTTAGGAAAAAACCCTCTTAGTTGGTGCTCGGCTGAGATTCTAATTCCAACCTTTCAAACACTGAGAAACCAAACTTAATGAGTTTGAAATTTAATCCACGTGTCCACTGGAGTGTGTAACATACCACTCAAAAATATTCATTGTTTGATAAAAAAAATAATGTGGTCGAAGATGCTAAACTTGCAATAGGTTTGATTGATGAGGATGGGAAGTTTAAGATTAAAATATCGATTAATTACAAATGGGGAGTGGGGGATAGGTGAGCGTTTATCATGTAGTTTATAACTGTCGGTTTCCCATCCTATCTCTATACTAATGCGGGTGTAGTTTCTCTAAGCTAGCCTTACCTAACCCTTTGATTAAACTATATCCACACCTATCAGTGGTCGCATGATCTTAGGCAGGGCGCACACTAACGAAACTAGTTTCATGAAACCAGTTTTGTGAAATGCGTTTCATGAAATCAGTTTCACATCTGCACGCAAACAGGTGCAACGAAACTATTCAGTTTCAGTCAAGATGTCAGATGATGTGTTTGTACTTTGGTGGTGGTTTCGAAAATAAAAAAAGAAAGCGAAGGTACTGGGTTCATCCTCTTATATTTGATAGGAGACACTGCAGTTATATAATAGCCAAAGAATTGTGTGCAGACCCTGATAAATTTATAAGATTTTATAGGATGAGTTAAATCAGCTTTTGAGCACTTGGTGTCTAAAGCCGGCCCTCAAATAACGAAGGACACTAACTACACTCCTTTAAATTGTAATCGTACAATCACGGATGTTTTTCAATAGCTACTACCAATTTGGTGTTATAAATGGTGTCTTCTTTGGGCATTGTCAAGGAATAACACTTGCACACTGCTAGTCTTGGCTGTAGTTCAAATGAAACTATCCTTCCTGAAACCGTTCTAGCGAGTTTCATAAAACCACGGTTGCGCAATCGTATGAAACCATAGTTGCGTGAAAGTCTGTGTGCGCATCTATCTGTTTTAACGTTGAATAGTTACATGAAACTTAAGTTTCACGTTTCATAAAACTGGTTTCATGAAACTAGTTTCGTTGGTGTGCGCTCTGCCTTAGACTACCATGTCGCGAATCAAATCATTGTCATGTAGTATAGTGTGACAGTGGCGCTGCCGTAGCAGTATTATCAACTACCGCCGACACTTGCACCGTGTAAGCAGGTTTATAGTCCACTGCCACGACCGTGTGACGGTGAACAATTAATTTCCTTTTCGCGCCAAACACCTGTTGTGTCTCACAACCTAAACTAAAGTTTAAATGAGTATTCATTTACCTGATTCAGCCCTTCAACAAACAAGTCTTACCAATTCGAATCAAATTGAAGGATAATCGATGATATCCCAATGTTAGCTACTTTATCAGCGTGTTTGATGCCAACCATTATCTGATCTACTTTTTTTTTTCTTACGTATATGTAAAACAATATAAATCAGTTCAACAACTATATTAAAAACCTGTACAAGAACAACCCTTTTCACAGAGTTTGAGACATTCACTGTCACACTATCACGATGAATTCAGCCCAACAAGGGAATAGATACTGCCACGGCAGTAACTATCGCTCACTGCAGTGACTTCTAGATCCGTGACAATATTGTCACCGTGTGAACGAGGCTTTGACGAACTAGAGCTCCACACGAATGTCAAAAATAGCATCGGCATCTGCAAGACCTAGAGCAACGTTTCCCAAATGGGGTTCCACGAAAAAATAGAAAATTTAAAAATAGTCTGCACATTAAAAGTTACAAAATATTGTATGTACGATTATATTCGGCGGACGGGACAATCAGGTCGCGTTTACTGCACAAATTGTGTAATAAACTGCCTTTGTAATTGTAATCCAGAACCTGCAGAGCTCTTCTTAGTGGTGCTGATGTTCATATATTCGCGCGGCGATTTACGCAAATACCCTGAGTTGTAGCGTCGAACAATCAAAGTAGGCCTAATGTTGCCATTCGCCAGCACGTACTTGTGAGAAACTGGATTCTCACTATTCTCTGAAACCAAAACGAGGTATCGAAACAGACTTGATACGGCTCCAGACATGCGAATACAAGCATTGTCAACAATCAAATAGGATAATAAACAAATAATCTAATAACATAATTATAATTTAATTTAGAGTAAAAGCCTTATCAGCCCAGCCCAGCCCAAGGTGAGTGTATTTATTTGTGAGAGGACAAAACGTGTAGTTACATTTTTTCCAAGGAGAAGGCAACTTTCAAGTAAAAGGTGTTTGACTTTGAAAGAAGATTTTTTTCCTTCAATGCATTTTTTAAGCTAAATATATATATATATATACGAGTGTCATTTATGTTGTAAAATATATAAAAGGATTCCGTGTCTAAATTTATTTGGGAAATGCTGGCCTAGAGATTAAAATTTCCCGATAAAAATCGTATATCACTAAATTACAGGGAGAAGGCAATGTATTCTTAATGACTCTGGCTATGGTTTTATTAAATAAGTATTAATATATCTGCTCAAAAGTAAATTGGATAATACCGAAGTTAGTGATACTTTCAACCATCAAGCGCTGTAGTAGTAATTCGTAAATGTGAGAAGAGAACCGGAGTCGCTGTAGATAAATACCTCATTTTAATTAAACAGATTTCTGGAAGTAATTAGGATAAATTAAAGTGAAGCGTGAACTTTAAAACATGAGCCATTTCCATTGCAATCATTCAAGTTCAATAAAATTCCCGTGGGAAATACTCTCTTACTTACTGATAGCAAAGCTGCAATCCGCATCGGAGAATTTCGCCCCAATATCTGCAACCTCGGATATTGAAATATTTTCATAACAAACATAGTGTAAAGCGGTCAGGTTTATTTTTTCCCTCGCTCTCGACCATTTCATTCCCCCACCCCCCTTGTTTGTTTTTTAAATTTCATATTATTCTTAAACATCTAAATTCATTTGTTTGTATAAGAAAGTTGCAAGCACCATCTTGTATAATAAACAAGAATATTTGACCATTCACACTTAATTTTTTTTAACTCT
>CABFVZ010000297.1:37899-90329 GCA_902151445.1 Timema monikensis | reverse complement strand
CCCTCCCCCCCCCCCCCCCCCTCTCCACAGTTTTCATGTACGCAGTGATCTACGTATAACATGGGCTACACGTTTTTACAATTCAACTTGGACCATTTAAGGTAGAATTCCACATCCAGAAACGAACTATAAGCCCTTTCTATTGATATTTGCATGAAAAGTAAGTGTATAAACATTTATTCGAGAGGGATCATCCTTCCGGGATTCGAACTACTCAACTGTAAATACACCCACCTCAAAATACGAGAAAGAGGTTTTTTTTATCACAACGTCTTACTATTTATTCAGGTTATACTCATATCTAAGATATTTTATCTAATGAAGTAGGAATGAGGAAGGAAGCATTTTACGGAAAATTTACCCGCATTTGCGTCGAGGGAAAGTGGGAATACCGTTTAGGAAAAAATCCCTCAGTAGGCCCGACCGGTATACAAACCCCGACCTCACCATCTTCAGCTGGCCAGTCTAATAGGAGAGCGGAGCTTTAGACCATTTGGCCACTGAAGCGGATGAGAAGGAGTTTAATTAGAAAGCGAGAAGGAGTTTGTATTTGATAAAGCTCGAGATATAATAGGAGAGAGAGAGGAATTAATTGAGAAGGAAAGGCGGACAGTGATTAGTGGAAACGGGTCCAACCACAAAGCTGCCACTCGTAACAAAAACTCTGCGTAATTAATAAACCTCAATATGCGCTAAGGGGACATTCAAGTATTACGTAAGCACCCTAGGGGGGGTGGGGGTGGGGGTCCGAGCTTTACTTATTTTTGCTGACAAGGGTGGGTGGGGGAGGGGTCAGAACAATGCCTACGTAAGACAGAGAAAGATGGGTAAAACTGGGGGAGGGTGCATCGCAAGCCGTTTGGACTTCGGGCAGCAATGAAGATGATGATTGGCTAAACGAGGAAGAGATGGAGAAGCCAATAGACGTAAATAGAAGTTAAGACTTAGATGTATTGTTCTCAAAAATATATAAAGATAAAATTAATAAAAAAGTTCCTGAGTTGGTACATATACTAAAGTGACGTTGCGAGACAAATATATCCAATTTACTTCCAGTAAAAACATGTCAAAATATGAACATTAAACAGTCATAAAATTACTAATTCATCAACTAAGCCACACATATGTTGAAGAAAAGTCAAAAAATATATAAATACACGTTAGGAAAGTTGTTACAAAACTTACCGATAAACTATATAGTCTGGACAAAACAATGTATTAAGTTCAAATAAATAATGAATTAAAAAGTGTATATATATATATATATATATATATATATATATATAAATTTATAGGTTATCCCTAACCAAATGAGTTAAAGTGCAGTCATTAAATATTACCAAAGACATTTAAAATATACAAAATATCATAGAAAAACAATGTTTAGAGTTCAACATGTATTGAAGTAAAAAGAATATAAAACTTGATTTGGAGGTTAACATCTTCTGCCAATGAAGATGAGAATGTAATGGAATACTAAGACTAATCTGTTTTGTCCCAGTACTCCTTATGCGTATCCAGCATTGGAAATTCCAACAGGTTTCAGCACTAATGTGCCATATTCATGGAAACCGCAAAACAAAATTCAAGAAGCATGTAGATAAATTAAAACTCAGAAGTTAAACCAATAAGTGTGAGAAACTACTTTTGAACAATTATGAATTCGTAAAAAAGAAGAAAATTACTAAACAACCAAACTTACATGAGTCGTCGTGAAAACACTAAGTGTTGTTACGACGGCTAGATGTTAACTGACTAGGGCGTGGTCTAGGAGGAAAAAGTGAGAAAAAACAAGACTAGTGATAAGCTAGCTATATAAGGTAAAGAAAGTTTAAAGACCATGATGAAATAATGATAGGTTGAGAAACTGCTACTGAAACCAGTAGAGTATTGAGTGATTTATGAAGACAAGGATTAATAGAAATTGGTGATGAATTTGAAAAGGAAAATAAGGAACTATTCTTCTAGAGCCCGGCTCAGACGGGTCATTTTCTACGATAGAAGGTAGAGCGGTATAAAAGCGGTTACAGGATTTTAATGTTTTAGGCAAATGCTTTAATGTGTTAGCGAGAATTTGATTTTAAAATTGTAATTGTTCGTTGAGAATTGATTTATTATGTAATAAAGCTGCTTGAATGAAGAAAAAAAATCAGCTATGTTTAATTTCGTGCCTTTACGAGATAAGTGAAGAGGTTTCATACATTGGTTTATTGGTTTGGGTTGATGGTTAGTGTTTTTTAAATAGTCTGCATTTTGATTGGTTCTGTTGTATTTAAAATCATAAATGTGCTCTTTATAGCGAACCTTGAAACTTACTCCTCTTTTTCCTATGTATATACTGCTGTATTCAAAAGTTTATAAATTCAATTTTTATTGCATTTATCATTTATATTTAAATTACTGTTACTAAGTTTTTCTTTATTGTGTTGTTGGTGGAAAAAGCAATGTTGGGATTGTACTTTCTGACAATGTCAGTGATATGATACATTTCAGGGCCAGTATAGTTGAATTTCACCCATTTTTCTTTTTGATTAGAACCATTAGTAGATTAACTAACTTAATAACTTTATTTTATTAATTTTATCTTTATATATTTTTGAGAAGAATATATCTATGTCTTAACTTATAATTTTGTCAATTCTTTACTTCAAACAATTTTTAGAATATTTTCTAAAATGTTCAATAAAAGTAAGCCAAAGCTTGAGTGACCTAGGTCCCCATTCACCTCCCCACAGATATAAAAATTATAAAATAAAGTGTTGAGACCTGGATTCAAGAATCTGGGTCATAGGATTAAATGGAATTTAGGTTTTTTTATAAATATAAATTGCATGTATTCACTAATAATACTTTTTTTTATAACTTCAATTAAAAGTAGATTGAAATGTTAAACTTTTATAATGTTATAACTTGTTTCAATTTTAACTGTTCAATAAATTTAAATTCATCGTATACCAGTGTTAATTGTCAATTATCTCGCAATATTAATTTACGCCTCTATAATAATAACTCCCAGCAATTTATAAAATAGTTTTTTTTAATCATCGCGTCTTATTACCTGTTCAGGCTATAAGCAATACAACATCAATTTTGTACCATTAAAGCGATGACAACTTTTAACTGGACCTGATTATACCCTTATAGGTGGGATTAACAGAGAAATTCCTAATATTCAAATATAGTAGTTTCCAAATTTTAAGTCATATAAAATGCTGGAAAAATTGCCAGCTCAAACGTAGATTCTTGCATTCACGCAATTTTTAAGGTGATAAAAAATCTATTTCTTATCAAGCATATTTTCAAGAGGCCACTCAATTAATAGTTTTATAGCTGTGGGAGAGAACGTAAGAAAATACAAGCTATATATGTGATATAATTATAGTATCATAGCCCGACACGTTAGCTCAGTTGCTAGCAGGATGGTCTACAGTGCAAAGGGTTTCAGGTTCGATTTCTGGTAGGGGCGTAGTATTTATTATTTGCTCAATTCTCGGCCTTCTTCTAGATGTTGTATATGTCTTAGAATCCAATAATTCTATTTATCCATGGAAACTTGCCGTATTCCTAAAATTATCAAATATTCGAACAAGATAATCAATTTAATTGTAACCACTTGACATTTTGGGTTTGCTACTTAAGGTAAAGTGCATATATATAAGCCTATGAATGCTTTGATAATCACCATCTATGCACATATTATATTTACCTATAGGCTAGGCCTAACTAATTTGAGGAAAACTATCCAGATGATTTAAAATTAAGATAATCACAAATATTTAATGTTAATTAGAATGTAATTAATCAATAAAATTTATCATGCAGGTAATCCCATATGAACCAAGATCTACGTCAGACTGACAGTATAAATATTCTTACCTCTAATTAAAGTATAGATACATATAAAAACATAGATAATTTAATTGAAGGTAATAATTGCAGTTTTCACAAAATTGAAGATCGTGAAACTATTTTTCCCATATGCATATTAATGTATTCAGAGTAATAAGTTTTTCCAATTTAAGTTACATAAAATAATGCTTTTTTCTGGATTAATAATGACTAAACTTGTTCAAATAACCAAGAAATTAAAATACTATAAATTGCCTAAATTACTTTTTTTTTCATGAAAAAGATTATTTATACAATGGCTGTAAAAAGTGATCTCAAATGTTAAGTATTTATTTCTTCATTCTTGATATGTAATGGGTCGAAACCTTGGGCGATCGCTTACAGCCATTTATTGTTGACTAGATCGTATATTCTGTGTTACTGATTCTGGAAACCCCTAACATAAAATAAACATAAAGCCTATCTGCCTATATAATACATTATGCTCATTCTCGGTTTCAAAGCTTGACGTTATATATATATATATATAAAACGTCAAGCTTTGAAACCGAGAATGAGCATAGTGTATTATATAGGCAGATAGGCTTTATGTGTGTATATATATATATAGTTTCTTTGCAGTTTACAGAGATCACAAATAAAACACAAATCTATAAATTATTAAATCATGTTTTGTATTGTGGTTATAGACTGACCTTATGTCTACCAACCTTGAAACTCCTGATAGTGCCAAGTAACGAAGTCTATCGGACAAAAGTAAAATTAGGAAGGAAGTGGCGATCGGGGACGGAAATTTGAGGAACTAAAGCTTTTAATAAACTGTTATAAATGAATAATTCAATCTTTGTTATCATTGTTAAATAATTACATCTCTTTGTACCTTTTTTTATGTATTTAATTTTTCCTTAATGTTCTTTTTATACTATGTTTCTTTGAAAATGTAAAGTCTTCAACTAAAATACGATTGGCCCATTTTTCTTATCTTGGCAAACTTGTCACTGATTGGCCATCTCCTAAGATATGAATTTCCTGATTTGCAAGCAACGCCGTTTTTCTCGGCCTATTTCCTTTTTGGCTGTAATACTGGTGAGACGTAATATTTTACTTTCTTCCTTTGTTTTAAATAATTTGAGAATCGTTTCCAAATTAACATGTAGTCGTTTTTCTTTTTTCTTTTATTTCTTGTTTTAGTATTATGAGGTAATCGTTTCCGTGTAGCTTTATATTTTTATTATGATCTTTTAAGTTATTATTATTAGATAACCTTTTGTATTGGGATGTAACGCCAAAATTATCAACCATTAGGCCGGGTTTTTCTTTTATGCTATTATTTTGTATCAATCGACATCCTACATATCACGATAGTTAAATAATAACTATACTAGGGATTAAGTATTAAGTAGTTGAAGACTATTTTCTTTATCTTTATTAATTTTATTGTTTGCTTCCCTGGTCTTCTGATGGAGACATCTTATGTGATGTGTGTTTATAACAAATCGATAAGGTAGTAAATGTAAAAAGTTTCTTTTATTGTTTTTAAATTAACCTCACTAAATATGTTTTTTTTAAATCTTTTTAAATTTTGTTTTTTCTCCTAATAAATTCTAAAGTCTTTTTGGTAAATGGATTGTGATTTAAACCACCTCGTGGGAAACCACGTGTTTTGGTATTATCCCCCTTCTTTTGTTTTGTTAATTAGTATTTTACTTAGTTCTTTTTCAGTCTTGACTAAGTAGGGAAAAAAGGTTTTATATATATATATAATCTTCAATAAGTGTCTGGTTACCTTTAAAATGAGGCGATCAGTACAGTTTCAATAATGAAATAACCCTGGCAGTGATATAAAGATCAATGTCACTAAAACATGAAGCTAACTATTTCAAGAGACAACTTGTGAATGATCGTTCAAACAGAAATCTCGCAAGGACTGCAGATTACTTGGGTTTCTGTGATAATACAACTGGAGTAACTGCTGTGTATTGCGCAAACTGTGGAGGCGGGCTATCACCCGTTCTTGTCAAAAGCTACACTTTTCTACAAAGTTTTGATCTCGTGAGCAAACATGGAATTTCAGTGCATATTTTTATGTCATACGTAATTCAAGTTATTCAGTAAAACGTTGCATATTTAAATCGGAATATTTTTTAATCTTAAGTATACACATCTAAAAATCGCACGAATACTAATATTTAAAGATGAATTAGTATTAATAAACAATTGTTGAATTGTGTTGATTTTAAGGGAACTTTAAGTATATTTATATAGAGTATGCTTATACCTACGCTAAAATCCCAGATTTATCAAATAGGTATAGTATTAAAGATACTAAATTTCAATTTTCAAAATTTTATTTCGAAAAGTGTGGCCTAAAACTAAATTCAGAAAACGTAAAAATTGAAGTTTCTTGCCCTCATAGCTCTTGAATAAAAAATAGATAAAAATACATTTATGGTGTGTAACACTTCATAGAAAAAAACTATTTTGAATGGCGAAAAAAAAAATATCTGTACATATGGCCTTAATCGACTGTAAACATTGTTTACCCCTTTCAATTTTACGCCTCCAAAATTTGTGTTGCAGTTGTCACCACATAACCCAACAATTCTTGTTGATACATCATGATTTGAGATAACTAACAACAAGTAGTTGGCCAATATTTCTTATGTTTCATCAAGAACAAAATGAAAGTCTAAAAGTTTAACTTTTACACCTTGTTCTGATACAAAGTATCGCACAAAACAATGTACAATTTTAACTTCTTGTCTGTTGGAAGAAGCATCAATAATTGTTATGGTCACAAAATTTTATTTACTTAAACCTTCGTGAAGTTCCATCAAATGTCATTGGCGCAATCACACTTCGTTCTGGCAACATCAAACTTTGGTTCAAGGAACTTGGAGATTAATATAGATGAACAATCAGCTGTTTTAAAGCTTAAATGATGAGCAGCAGTGTGAAACTCGAAAGTTACATCTTTGGCAGCTATTATCAAATCTTTATCGACAGGATTTGCACTTAAATTACAACAAACGTTTTGAAGAACCTGTGGCTGCAGTCAAACTAGCTTTATGTTTCGCACAATGTTAATTATATTTAATGTCAGAACGCCCACCATGAGAAATTGAAAATTCTGATGAACACTGTTCACACTTAACCCTATGAACTTGGCCACAAACCATTTTCAAAAATTTATATTCTTTATTTAACTCATCAGTAAATTTACAGTTTCTTTTCGGCATGTTTTACTTGTTAAAATAAAAGGATTTACATCATATTAGTAGCTTAAAAATTAAAATAATCAGTCACAGGCGAGATAAATAAAATAAGTTAATAGTTAAATAACATCGGCTTAGACTACTTGCTTACAGACGAACAGACCTCCACTCTCCATTATCTTTGCAGACCTCAGCGGACTAAACTGGTCTGCACCCGCACGCTGTGATGTGTATTTACTCTTGACTCCGGATGTTGTGAAGACGTAATGGGTGAAAAAGTAAGAAGTGTTGCCAAATCAAATACTATCTACCGATTTTCTTTCATTTCTTGTGTTTAACTTTTCGTATTCTTAACATTTTTCTTCTGACCGGGACAAAATGACAAACCGGCCGGGACCCCAGGACTAATCCTTCAAACCGGGACATATGGTAAGCCTATGGCTTAAGTATGAAGGTGATATTAATTTTGTACGAAACTTGGTACCTTGGGGTTTTCGAGATCGCCGATTATAAAATCGAAGTCAAAATTGCAAAATAATAAAACGATGGATCCAATATGGCAAACACAAATGTTTAAGCATATAAAATATCAAAATAACATATAATAAACCTTATTAAGCAGGAAAAAGATAATGTGTAACAAAATAAAAGATTTACTAAAAGAACATAAAAGATTACAAATTGAAACCATAACCTTTAAAGCCTATAGCCCAATAGCCCATGAAACCGAGAAAAAAATATGGTTTGTTGAAATTATACACTAAAATTATTTAAAAAAAACCATAAGCTTTTAGTCTAACCCAATAATATAATAACGTACGAAACCGGGTTAAATTATCACTTATAAAACTAAATATTTAAACAAGAAAGGCCATTATCTTTTTAAATAAATAATTCTGTAACCCACGAAACCAAGAAAAATCAATTTAAGGAAAACTTTGTAAATAGTGAGAGTGGGGCAAAGTTAACATAATAATGATATTAATCTTAGATTTTAATTTTTTAACATAAATTGACATTTTATTTAAATAGTAAAATAAATTTAGAAATTATTTGGAAATTACTTAAAATTTTGTAATACTTCATTCTTCTTATAATCTAAACGGTAACATTTAAAAATAAATTATTTAAAGTCCAAATTCAAGATTTGCAATGTTTTGTTTAAAAATTACTTTATAAAATTTTAGTCTCATTTTAAGTGATATTACAATTTTATTAAATAATTATTATATAGATTAAAAAAACTGGGAACAAAAACTTACAAGACAAGCACCTCGACCACCGAGCTAATCGTGACGTGTTGACCGTAATCTGTTTATGCGGAGCGGCTAAAACTATTCATGTAGAAAAATATTTTATCATTATATTAATTCATTCATTATGTTAATTATATTTAAAAAATATGTTACATGTTATTCCTTAGCAAATGAAATATTACAGGGTTTCTACAGTATTTGTAAAAAATTTCTCCCCGACTTTTCCCTGCCTATTTTCCCAAGTTCCCTGACCAATTTCTTATAAAATTTCTACTATAACTTTACGATACTATACATGTGAAAATATTAATTTAAATACATTTATTTCGGACTCCTCCCCTACAGCCGACCTTGCCTCATCTCTCATGTAAGAATAAGAAAGCAGATGTCTTGCCAATCAGTTCAGGGAAAATCATGGAAAAATAATTAAATATGTCTAACTCTATCAAAAAGTTGTAACAAACTTGATTCACTTTGGTATCATGTGCAGAAATACGTACTAAATAACAGGCCTCTAAGAACATAATAAAAAGTTTGGTATCATTACAATCTTATTTTACCTAAACTGTACATATCCTGAACTGAATAGCTCACAACAGGAGGAACTGTGTTTGCTTTCATATTAGTCATGTCTCAAGTCAATTTTCTTTTTAACAAAATTAACAAACCTCTCACAGCTTTCTGTTTTAAGGGACTTCTTTCTTGTAGTTTTGCAATCATGGTGGTTAACATACTGCGACACTCGTGTATTAATTCTAGTTTTTGTCTTTCTGTTACTGTGATTGCAGTTCCTCCTAACAAACGTTTTGTTGCAAATCCTACATCAATATTTTTGCTAAGGATCAAATTTTCTGATTTTTTTGTGTCGATAAACAGTAACTTTGGACCCGTGCACTTCATCAGATCAGGTTTCACGCAACGATTCATAAGGTATCTTAGAAGTTTCTCTACAGCTTCAAAAAGATATGGAGTCGTTGGTTTTGATGTCTGGAACCGTAGCAGGAAAGGCTGACATTCATATGCAATTGTCTTGCAGAAAGCTAGTTTACACTTTAGGAATGGATCACAGGCTGCTCTTTTCAGTGTCTCTACAGGTTTTGATTTAGGAAGTTTTGCTTCTTTGAGAAACTTAACAACATGGTCCCAAATTTGTAATGCCCTTTGAAAGCACTTTGCATTCTCTAACCAACGCATACCACAGAACTTTAATGGAAAAGATGCACATCCTGTCAACTGGGTAAACAATGCTCGACGAGCTGGAGAGTCAGTGAACAGGTAGTACATGTGACGCAATAAGCTACTTATATCCCAATCAACAGACTCCACTCCTGTTCTCAAGGAACCATGAACAACATGAAGCCCACATGTTCCCAGATTTAGCAAACTACATACTTCATTGTCTGTTACAGATTTGAGGTGTTCCTGAAGAAGTGTTATAAACTTTAAATTGACATTTGGGCCATCCATTGACACTTGTATCAACTTAGAGAGTGGAAGAGGAGAAATACCATCCAGAAAATGCTTCAGTAATTCTTCAGCAGTGCTCCTATCGAAAAACACACTGTTTAAGTAACGACTGATGACTTTATGATTTTCCTTGTCCCAGAATCTAATTACAATGTCCATCTGTCCTCTTTGAATAACTTTATTCAATGCCTCATCAAAACAAATTACAAAGTTGTTACATGATTTTAGGCGGTCCAGTAAATTATTATGAAAGAATGGAGCCAAGCCATGCACAATGAAGTATGCAGCCTTGTCTCCACCAAGGGTAAAGGCATTGGCAATGGAACACTCGGGAAACATCAATTGAAAAATTGTACTTAAATTATTGCACGAATTGAAAGACATTTTTTTGTCAACAACTTGCATAGCCCAAATGACTTCCGCCTTAGTTATATCATCTTTTATAACAAAAGTGTTATGGTTTCTTTGAGGCACTACACTAATTTCACTTTTAGCAACAGCTTCCTTCTGCGACGTTACGATTTTCGATGAAACAGAAAAACTCTTCGAGCAACCAGCAGAATCATCACTAGGTAGAATGTCTTTGTGTGCCAGAGATTCTCTTGAAACTGGGGAGCTCGATGAACCTGAATCACTTGACTTTTTTGAAAAAAAAGTCAACAGAGAGCGTTGATTTGTCAAAGTTTCAAGAGTTTTGATATGAGTTGGTCCTTTTGCATGGGAAGCTAATGCTTGCTTTCCCATATTACTTAAGTTTATAATTTTTTTGCACACTTTACAAAATGCCTGCAGCTTATTACTTTCAACACCACTTATCCAGTATGAGAATTCAGGAAAATGGTCTGGGCTTAGCCAGAGCTGGTTAAAAACGTTTTTTTTGTTAGACATTGCTGGTGTAGCCGAATCAGTCCTAATTCACTGTATCCAACGATAACGATGTCAAACCTTGAACAAGAACCAAAACAATGGATCACTAAAGTTAAAAGAATTGTCATGTGCAGGCCAGGAGATTTCTGCGTTCACCTTCTGAAATAAAATGCTACCAAAACTTGTGTTACAGCAAGTTTGAGCATGGTAGGTGCCCCTCAGCTTTCTTCATTGGGGCAGTGGCTTATGACGCAGTAAATACGAAATATATATATTTTTTAAGTGTGACATGAATTGTCATTTCCCTGACTTTCCCTGGCTATTTTTTTCCCCCTAACTTTCCAGACCGTAGGAACTCTGTATTATGTAAGCGTCTTATAACATGCTTTATTAAAGCGTATTTGTAATTATTTTTTATAAAAACTTACTTAAGCCACAGTGGCAGCTAGTTTTTATATATTTTACTAAACATTAATATAAACTACAGTTTAGAACAAGTTTCGTTGCAGAACTTCTATCTTTTCTCTAATTTTTTAAAACTTTCGCATGTAATTTTTCGTTATTTTTCATTAAAAATATTGGTTAACCATTAATTTATATATTATTATTATTTGTGTAATTTATGATAATATTCTAACTACTTTCAACAACAAAAATCATTTTACAGAATTAAAATATTAACAGTACGAATTTAGGTGAATTTCTGATCATAGCGGTATTTATCTCTCTCGTGCGGTTCAGATGCTACTCGTGTGAAGGTCACCTTGATACTGAATTTTAACCACCAAGTTTACATGGTCACCCCCTACTAACTGTGACATTAGACACTTTAAATATCATTATATTCAACCCTACACTCTAAATCCACTAAAATCTTTTATTTTTCCACTTTTGGCCTACTATGCGACGCGCCTAAGGGAAATAATTCTTCTCTAGAAACCTCGAGGGTTCCCGCACGGACATTCCACAAGGCGGTTCCACGCGGCGCGTTCCGCTGTAATGGGCGTTACACCATTTGATTTCCTAAGAAGCAGACAACGTAAATTTCTTCTCGGAGGCGCGGTTCTGCGCGGCGCGTCTTTGTGGGTGATAAGCTTTAGCCACTCCAAATAGAAACATAATAGTGGAAGTGTTGAGACGTGGATTCAAGAACCTTGTCATCGGATTAAATTTAGTTTAAGGTTGTTGTTTTTTAATAAATATAATATTTATGTATTCTATTCACTAATAATACTTATTTTTATAACTTCGATTAAAAGTAAATTCAAATGTTAAACTTTTACAATGTTGTAACTTATTTTAATTTAATATATTTAATGAATTTAAATTAATTGTACACCAGTGGTAATTCTATTTCACAATATTAATGTACACCTCTATGTTAATAATTAGCACTCATCAGCAATTTATAAATTGCATTAATTTCTAATATATTTTTTTATCATTATTCTTAATACGTGTTCAGGCTATAGGCAGAATTGCATGAAAGAAGTTGACAATTTTTACGGAAGCAAGATTGGGGAGGGGGAGGGGGGGCATGTCGGGCATTTGCTTATTTTTGCTTACAAGGAGAGAGGGGTTCAAATGGCCAAAAGTGTGCTCACGCAATACTTGAAAGTCCCCTTATCATTAGAAATAATTCATACAAATAGGAAATTAGTTCATTTTAAGCGACTCTTTATGCGAAATGTCGCCGTTTTGATATCAAAGTAAATGGTTAGAAACCTAGGCCTTTCTTAAGCAAGCAAGATACTTTTTTAGTAGGGTCCAATCATAAAAATGAATAATAGAGGATTGTATTAGTGGTTTTGAGGCCAAAGAACTACCAATCTCATTAAAACTACCACATCTCTTAAAGTAGGATTGCATAATCCGTCAATAACAGTGATATGTTACGAAACGCGCCAAGACACAGTAACTTGCCCACAATCATCAGGTCCCAGCACATACACACACACACACACACACACACCTTACATTAGTTCCAGCCACCATGAGTGGAGAGAAAGAGAGATGGCGGCCAGTCACGAAGAGCTTCTAAATTACTCCACTCCGTTCTCGAGTAAGTGGCCGCTATAGCTCTAATGGGAAATAGAACAAGGGGGGGGGGGGGTCTCCNGGGGGTCTGCCTATTGTGTGAACTGTGAGCCCCTAGAGCTCATCACAGTCAACACGCCACATCGTTTGTGCGGACTGCACAAGACATCGCCGAGAGGAACAATCTCAATTCACCAAGAGTGATCCTCACTAGAAGCGAGTGTGTACCACTGTTGAAAGGTGACAAGCTTTCAGTCCAATTTTCATAGGAAGGGCCCTATCTGGCAGCTAGAAAAGCATAAGATATAGGCATAGTGGAATCAGAACCGCAAGCACCCACATCGGGGTCTTTCAAAAATATATTTATCTTCTCCTTACAAGCTAAGGCAGTAGTGATTCCTCTATAAACCTATCTTCCTCGTCCTTACCTAGTTTGTGTGAATATACGAGCATCCCAGAACAAAAGAAAAATCTAGTTTTTATAATGAACAAAGTTTACATTTCGAAGATAAATCGGAAGAATCAAAAATGAATCAATATACATTAGAACTTACAAATAAACTTGTTTTTACTGATCCGTTTAACATAGTGGTTAACGGCTTAATAGCGTTTATCATAACAGGCCCAACTTAGCTCCCGGCTCGCGCGAGGTATGGCAGTAAAAGGGAAAAGAAAAGACCAAGATGTGCCAGAAATGTGTGTAATGCATCCATAATTGAAAGATGACTTGAAATTATACGTGGTGCCGGTGAATGACAAAGAGACAAAGCTTCTTGTTAATAACTACAGTAGGCCTATGTCCCTAATAAGACAGGATGAAGATTTGCGCGCAATTCTTAGCTGTGAAGCCATTTTAAAATGGTCAAAAACGGCCTTTTAAACGCAGTTTTTGTCCAAATATCATTACATATTTTCAACAATGTTCAGTATTATAACATTTATTAGCTCTTTATCTCCTTTAATGTCTGATCAGAAATAATCCATGTGCAATAGTGTTCGTGTAAAATTACGATTTCTAGCCGACTGAATCAGAGTTGAATGGCATGTGATTGTGAGGCACGCTCTTAATTTATGGGGTAAAGATAAAGAATGAAGTTCAGGGGTAGTGCCCCATATCGGCGTGGAGACGGAATAATTAAACTAGTGAGATAAATCACATGTGACAAAACATCTCCGTTGCACCAGGCCAAGATTCAAATTTAGACCTCCCCGTCATCGACAATCCAATTAATTGCAAGACTGACGCCTCAGACTATGTGACCACCAGTGCTGGCAGACTCAAAAGGTACGTGTGCACTGTAGACTGTTTTGCTAGATTTACTCTATCTAGAGCTCTCTAGTTGAAGTCTAGTAATGTAAACATACCGCAGAGGGCTCTAGCTAGACTCAGTCTACGCTATCGCGAGAGTTGTCAAGGTCTAGGAAACCTGCAGTGTAGACAGGGACCCGGCACTCTACGTAGACTGCTCTAAATCCATTTAGCAATCCAAATACACCTCGTTCTCTAGCAGTTTTGTGATAACTTGTGGCGTAAACTGTGAGTGAAAATATGTCGGATGAAAGTCAAATCAATTGTGATAAAGAAGAAACATTAAAGTTAATTGACTAGTTTGAATCGTTCCCTACCACCTAAAACAAAAATAAATAGTTTGGTTCAACTTTTTAATATAATATTAGTCTTTCCGAAGGTAAAATAGTTTTTCTGAGATGTGTGTCTTGTCTTTTTATTTGCGGAGAAATCAACGTCAGTAAAAATTCAAAATCTAGGCAAGACATACGTATGAAATTATTGTATGAACTCGCATCTTCAGCAAGCAGTTCTTTGAGTAACTTTGCATGAGCCCCCGCTTGTTCTCTTTTTGAAATAATTTTTTTTACCCATGACCACTTTTTTGAATGCAGTTTTTTTTTTGTCTTTTTCAACAAACAAATAACTATAACAGCTGCAGCAACGAGTCTTGCTTGTGACATGGTTAAATATTGTGCCTAGAGCTAGACTTAAGAGTGATTTACAGTGTAAACAGAACATAGATTGATCTAGCATATTTACTCTAGGAGGAGTCTAGCTTCACTCTACGTAGAGCAAATTTAGATCCATCATTAGAGCAGTCTTGCTAGAGTGAAACAAGACTACCTAGACCTTACTCTATAGTGTACACGGGCCTTCAGAATATGTAATCTAATTTTTTTTAGCTACTACAATAGAGCAAATATACCTCGTGACTGATAGATTTTGACGTTTGATCTGCTCCTGAACTCAAAAATGGTGGACCTTGCCATTATGCCCGTTTGTAATCTAAACTCCGGCCGAAATGGTTTGATGGATATTTAGATATATGGTCATAATAAATTGTGGAATTATGACCATATACCAACTTGCTTTTTGAAGATATAGATATTTTAAAAATCTATAACAATTTTTTAAAATTTTATATATGAGGAATGCTTCATAATATGACAAACCAAATAATATATTTTTTTTTCAAAGGAAAGCTTATTTAAGGATTAGTTTACTGAAAACAGATTTGTAAAAGATAATATGAGAAAGTAAGTTTAATTGTGTCGTACCTTTTGTTTTAATTACAAAATATCCCAATTAATGATTTGACCCCTAAACTCCCTAATACATAATAAAGAGGGCTAGAGAGATGACTAACGTGAGCTCTCCATGTCAACGTCGGGAGCTGTCTGTATCCCCGCAGAAACTCTGGTCGGTTTCACACTCAAAGGACAAAGCTTGTTAGTTGAAAAATTAGAAACTAGAGGGTGAGGAGAGGACTATTATTCACGTCAATATTTCAATTACCTGCTTCGGTGTCCGCATGGTTTAAAGTACCACTCTCGCGATAAACTAGACTGCCACTGACAGGAAGATCGGGGTTAGAATCTCGGTGGGGTGTACTGAAGGTGGTTTTCCCTAAATGGTGTTCCACTCTCCCTCCACGCAAATTTGGGTACACTTATTCTAAAACCTAACTTCCCCATTCCTAGCACATCACAGTAGGCCTAAATTAGTGCACGCGCGTATAGCCTGAACAGGTAGAAAGACACAGTGCTAGAAATAATAAGAATCCAATTAATTTTGACTTAGGTGTGCCAACTGAGCAAATAAAAAAAATGGTAGAGATAAAGTTGGTACAACATATATTTTAACTTATATTTCTTCTGAACCTACTATCTTTTTGTCCTCGTCCAAATCATTGATATAGATTATGCTGTCTGATACCATTAGCGTGTTTGTCTTGTGAGTTATGGGCTCAGAGTTCGAGTTCTCATAAAGGCCTAAAAATTAATCATAAGTAAAATTGGTGTGTAGCGTTTCAGAGCGATGAACTGACGGCTGGTAGACTAAGTAGTGTGTCTCTTCTTGAAACAAGTTAGTTTATAAGCCATGAGATGACAAAATCAGTCGGTTCAGAAAGTTTAAGTTACATTTAACTAGTGAAAACACCAACACGCAGATTAGCTAATCCAACCAATGGGCGTCAAGTACTTACCAGGAAAGAATAACATAAATCACGAGGCATCAACAGGTTTGCTTAAACCGTGAACACTCTTTAGAGTCAATATTTGGTTAAAAGTCTTGCGTAATAAATATGAATGGGTGTTTGCATGTTGACTCTGGAGATTTCAACGAGGAGTAAGAGTCGACCCGGTATCTAGCGAAGAGGGGGACATAACGGGTCGTTTCAGCGCCAGCAGGACATTTTCCATATTTCTTGATATATCTTCAAATTTAGAGATGGGGGGGGAAAAAAATTAACACACAAAAATATAATTAGATTTTTTAGCGCCACGTCTTACTATCTGTTCAGGTTATACGCATTTGTACTAGCTAAGATAATTATTTAAGGGTGATGAAGGTTGTATTTAGAGGAAGTGTACACCCTTATTTGCGTGGAGGGAGAGTGGAGAAACCCCAGTAAACCAGACGAGGATTCTAAACACTGATCTTCCTGTTATCGAGAACTAGAATGTTAAGGAAAATAAACTGCTGTAAAAAAGCTTCAATCTAAAGAAAATAGCAAAAATAAAGTTTATCAGAACGTATTTTATCTATGTAATAAGTTATATTGATATTTAAAATACTTGAATAATATATTTCAACATTATTTAATAAAGAGTATTATATTGTACTGATGATTGTTTCTTGCTTTCAAAAGCCATTTAAAATTAATTTTTAATTAAATTAAATGTGAAAATGAAGCTCATTTGCTGAAACATGCCCTTAATTCTTAAAATCCCACCTTTGGGATTACAGCTAGATTATTGCATAGCTCGAACCAAACATCACACTGCAGGTTGGTTTACGAATACAGTGAAATTGAGGCTAGTAAAATAGTTTTACAATATTATAAAAAATATAACAAAATTGAAAAATAATTTTAAAATGAAAATCTACTAAAATAAAGCATTTTTTTAGCACTGCGTCTTTGCCTAATATACGTTCGGGTTATACGCCCATTTACTAATTGAATTTATGTCTTAGGAAGTTGAATTTAGAAGGAGTGTACCCCCATTTGCGTGGAGGTGGAGTAGAAAACTATTTAGGAAAAACAACCCCCTGTACACCCAACCGGGATCGAGTCCAGATCTTCCCTTCTTCAGCATTTAGTCTATTGAGAGTGGCGACTTATACCATGCGGTCACCGAAGCTAGTTATCGGAATTTCACTGTCATCAAATAAAAAAATGTTTATCTCATTTCATGACCAAATAATCGAGAAATTAGATACATGATTACTCTCGAACCAGAAATCTTATCAAAGTGTGGTTTTCTGTATTTTTCCATCGAGAACAGCGAGATTGGGGCCAGTTTAATAGTTTTATAACTGTAAGGTAATAATTTGTTTAATAGTTAATAGTGTTAAATGGTAAAATTGTTTCACTGGTCTTGATTACACTGTATCCCAAGGTACGAGTATAATAAAGAACAACACGCACATTTACCTTTGGTTCGAGCTCTAGAACCTGGCTAAGTTAAGTGTTATCCAGCGGATTAGCTGGCCTATTAATTTGGGAAATCCCCATAAAACAAAATATATATACGATTTTTGTTCTGTAATTCCCCTTAAGAGATTGGAGTAATTAATACCCAACCAAAGAAACCGAAATGGTTCAGAAAGGTCACCTCACCCTGTAAGAAGATGAGGGACAAATATACTGTCATGAATGTAGTGAATTAATTCTTGGAAAGTGTAGGCCTACTCCAGTTCATTCACAACATACCCTGTATTCAGTGAACGGCGCAAATTGTGCTGTCTTACAAATGAGATATAAAAAAAGTGAGAGTTGGGAGGAATGCGGAAGGCTACAAATATAAGAGACAGCTCGATTTGAAGATCTCAAAGCGATACAATCACGCGAAGAAAGTCACTCCACATAAGCAAGGATATGATTCAAGTTTAAATTATAAAACAAAGCCTCGATTTTAAAGAAACGCATTTAATGTATACTACTATTACTAAAGTCGTATTTGTATACAAGGTTGGCAGCAATAAATAGTTTGGCGAAATTTAATCCAAGTGAATGGGGGTCATTACCAACATGATAAAATGGGGATAATTTTCCAAACTTTATGTTTCTACGTTACCTCTACAAACAAAATTTGGTGCATTTTATTTAAAACTAACTCTTATTTAATAACTCTACGAGTATAAATCAGTTCACACTTGAGCTGATATCAAAAAGAAAATGATTTGTAAATTTGTGAATACTGTACAACATAGTATTAAAACTTTTTAAGTATTTTGCTGGGTTTTTTAAATATTCAGGGCACTTCACGAAATCCCCTGGCTTATCCAAAAACCTGAAAAATAATCAACCTTTTCCCCATCGTTTAAAAGATTGTAGGTCCAAAACAAAGAAAATGTCAGTGCAATATGCCTTTCTGTTCGTTTCGACTATCATAAACGTAATATAGTTAATTATAAGTCACTGATGAAAAGGATGAAATTTAAGGAAATGTACCAGCATGAATATGGTGAAATGATCAATCCCCACTAGTGAAAAAAAAAGATAAATAAAAAAACTTACACTGATCAGAGATTTGAGCCCCGGTTTTAAACATTATGAGTTTAAAAAAAAATCCTAAACTTACTAGAAAAAGTAAGGTGTCAGATTTCTGTGCTGGCGGCCGGGGTTCAATCCCCGGTCCCGGCACAGATTTATCCGATTACCAAACCCTTCCTTCACCTCTGACAAGACATCTTGTGAATATGTGGGGAATGCCAGGCCTCCACCGTGGTTCGGATTCCACGTTAAACTGTAGGTCCTCCATTTCATCTCACACTCACCCTACCATTAAACATGAGCGTAAGTGCGTTTAACCCGAATGGGTAGTAAGACGCGGTGATGATAATAATAATAATAATAATAGAAAAACTCATAAGTGGAGAATTATTTATATGTAGACACATCCTAAATAACGGATTCTAGGTTCTAAATATTAAGTCGTTAAATAGCACCTGTGTTGAACCAAAGAATTAAAAAGCGCATGCTATATACTCATATGTGTGTGTGTGTGTGTGTGCGCGCGCGCGCGCGAATCCATCAGAAGTTCAAATTGACTTCATTTGTTTTAGTAGCTGCAGAACAGATGTCTGGAGGTGAAGACATACAAATAGACCTGGTACATGAACACCACCATATAATGTACAGGTCCAATCTTCCTTCAAGTCTAGGTATCTTAAATAGTAACTGTGCAATTTCAAAACAATGTGAGAGTATATTATATGCCAGGTGCGAGAAATCATTTAATAAAAACCACCCTCATTATACCCGACCGGGTGTCGATTCCTGATCTCCCCGTCGTCAGCAGCCCAGTTCAACACTAGAGTGACGCGTTGCATTAAAATTTCTCAAACTATGAGGCACGAGGTTTCAGGTGAGGTAATATTTATGAACCAATTTTTCATTTCCTCCGATTTGTTAAGGTTCTGGTTGGTTGTAAAAAAATAAAATGCTTTGGCTCATGAAGCAATAAAAATGATCGTGGCACTTGTATTATATGTGCATATGTGTGAAAGTGGTTTCATAGCAATGGCAGCAATCAAACCAACAAAAATCGATTGACAGATGAAATTGACCTCCCTGTCCCCGGCAGTTTAGTCTATATGCGATGATGACGCTTTAGACCATGCGACAAATTATAAGTAAATACATTAATACTCAGCCTAATACAAGCACTTGTCTAAAATATAAGTGGGATTATAAGTTCAAGGGGTAGCACTTTTATTTGAGCTCCAGATCGCTCAAAAAACCCTCTTGCTTTTTACGGAGCATTATTATTATTATTATTATTTTAATCAATATGTGTTAACACAGGTTTTATTTAATGACAATCTATGTATTCAGATTAAGGAGAGTGGTTTTGGTCAACGTCTCAACAATCTTAACACTCCAACTCGCCTGATCTTGCCAGTGGCGTAATGTTAAATCAACTTTGAGCACGGATGAATATAATATAGTCTTTAATAATGTAATAAAAAGTAAGTTATACAAATTCTGTATATTATAGATTTATAAAAAATAAACTAGGACCAGTTAAAAAAACTCGATAATATTTTATACATAATCCAAACCCCGGAGAATGTTACACGAAGGTAATTGTTCTGGTATTTCAATTCAGTCCTTTAAAAAATATCTAACCAAGCGATGTTGACGAGTTTCGCATTTATACTGGTTGCCATTGCGCTTTCTCGTGAATAATCAACATAAGCGTAATTCAACTTCCAAAGCGTAAGAAGTTATTGAATGAAACGAAACGACTACTTCTGCGGTGTGTATTAATGTCGGCTTCGACTGACTGACACTGACTCTTTGATTGATTGATGTTGATTCTTTTTTTCCTTCGAATGACTCATTGAAATCAACTTATTGTCAGTGAGTGACAGATTGGCCTTGACCTACTCTAGTGACTCTTTTATACTTTAAATGAATCAAAATAATACCCGGAATTTGGAGATGTTCCACAGTCTTAAATAATAAAATAAGTATTTCAAATTCAAAAAAAGTCTTACAAATATTTAAACTCAAAGACAGAAAAACCTGTGTGTTTTACCCACAGCTTTGGCCGAGCAGTCTTGCACAACGAATTGTTTTACACTGGGTCACTTGATGGGGAGGACAGGGTTCGTATTACGGCCCGGTTCACTGAGGATGGTTTTTAACGTGTGATTTTAACTGTGTGTTTACCAACTCCCTTCTCAACCTAGTGCGTATGTATTTCTTCCAAGCAACCATCCTCATCTTGGAATAAGGGTTAATGCGGTCAACACTTTTTATTGACCCTAACCGTGAAATAAACCGTTTAAGATAGTATATGCTAAATTAATTAACGTGAATATAACAGTTGTTTATTATATTTATTCGATCCTATCTTGCATCAAAGTATGCCAACAGGTCCATATATATATCCTCATGATCAGTCATTTTCTGAAGAAGAAGAAATATTATAAAAAGACTGACCGCACATTTAAAACGGTTATAAACATACACCTACAAAAGTTCATCCAACCTTTCCTATTTGTTGTATTTTCTATGTTGTGGCAACACTGGCATCCTCCGACACGCGGGTCGTGCTGAGCCCTCCTCTCGTCTCCATGGCGACGACGCCCGAGAAAGAGGGTAGGCCACCGCGACGCGCGTGGGATCAATGACCTCTGCTACCCCGCTTGAGGGTGCGTCGTCATTCAAAGGCAAAAGGTACTCAATGGAACGCGGTTGCTTTATCTTTTACGACATCAGAATAACTCGAAAATAGCCTCAACTTAATGCCGTTGTGTACAGCGGGCACCATACGCATGCGTCGTGGGCGGGAATTCCATCTTCGGGCGTTTCTAGGTATAGATGTGAGACGAAAAAAAACTTTCCACGAGAAATTTACTGGAAATTTCAGTTTTGGAAGATTAAAAAAAAAATCGAGCTATTTAAATGGCTCAATTTGCAATAGAGAGAGCCCGGAAGTTTAATTTTTCTAAGGTCGTATTGAAAACATTATCAAATAAGTTACAATAAAGGAATATCAGCGATTCGCGTTCTCTTTTTACCCTGATGTATATACAACAGCGCTTGATGATTGAATGCGTCAATGACATTGAGTTTGTTGTAGACCAGATATGTCAATGCTTCAATATTATAATCAAAGCCTTATATAGATTCCTTTCTTCTTGGAATCAATGATCAAAGAATTTAACAGATTATTATTTGTTTGGATCTAGTATTTGCCAACAAATTTCCCCCTTCACCCAGCCAATCGTCCAACACGATATTTGATGTATTTGTGAAGGCCACGTTTCGTAATTGATGCGCGAAACTAAGAGTTAGTAGGGGGATACACAAATAGTGTATTGATGTAAGCAATGGTGGCAGAAACCCTTACTTCCCCCCCAAAACACTTGAGAGAAGTCACAGGGGCATATGTCAGTAATCGCAGCGAAACACGAGACACCCTGTTACATGTGTAGTGAACAAGGAATGTTTTGTGAAATATCTGAACCACATGCACACAACCTTTTATTACAGCAGCACATAATGATTACAACAGTTGTTCGAAATTGTGTCCAGCACATTCAAGGTTCGCCTGAATCCTGGCACCGTCTCACAAGCCGCTAGAACACGTGCGACCAAGTCTTCTGCGCTGACTACAACACATTTCATACGTCAGTGATTTTACATTCCCCCATAAGAAGAAGTTCATGAGTCAGGTCCGCGCACGTGTTGAGAGCACAGTCGGGGATGCTTGTTGCCGACCTGCCCCTGTGGCTTCTCTCACCTTTTGGGGGTCCAGGTGCTCACATCAATACACCACTACTACCTCTGAGTTTCGTACATTAATTAGGAAACACGGTGTATTATAGGATCTAAGTGTCTCCTCCACCCAACCCGGCCCCTTGAACATACTTAGTAGACCGCAAGTCGCCAACGAGTAACGTTTTTTGGGTGAAAATTTACCAGTGCGGTGTAATTAAGGTAATATCAATGTTACATAACAGAAACGTGGTTCTTTGTGATGTGGTAAGCCTGAGTCAGCCAGTATAATGCAAAACAGTCCGTAATATTATGATAAAGTTGTATTCACTATCAGATCAATTTGTATATAGCTACAAATCAGTGTTTTGGATCTAAACAAAACAAAAATTAGGCTAGTGACGCTTTTAGACATAAACCATTAGTATAGCTAATTACATCACATTTTGTACTAAAGTTTACAATAAAACTCAATTACAACTTTAGGACTACTATTTCAACTCTCCCGACAACGTGCCCACGGAGTGTAAGAGGAAGAGCGGCAACAGAAAGTTTTCATCTCTTCTTCTAGGGTCGAGTCTGATGCCCAGTACAACCGGACAATGTGTCCATGTTTGATTTCGTAAGATGCAGTACAAACCAAGTACAGTATTAGTTTAGTCACCAACACCCCACTTTCCTTACCCTAAAGTTCATCATTATTTTACATTTTCATGCCTTTTCTCTAACAAGAAAAATTGGAAATGTAGTTATATTAAATTTAGGTCTACGTATAAATCGCATACATAATTTTAGTATTAAAATTGCATGTAAATAAATTCATTTTAAAATAATCAAAGTATAGCAGGTAGCGACTTTAATAGATCATAAAACTTGATAAAAAAAATTATATTAAACATTTCCTCGAAAATTAAAGTTATATTTATATTAATAAAATGAAGAGTTTATATGTGTCTGTCATGAGCATTTAGCAATATCTACTGTACGCAGAGGGATGAAATTTAAATTTTAGTACCCCCTGTGTACAAACCTGTGAAACTCGAAGCTGGGCCAGAATAAATGAAATGAGAGTTTTTTCTATCTCTTTGAAGCAAAGAAAAGCGTTGCACGGGTACTTCTGCTAGTTCTATAATAAGTGTATGAAATTAATAATATTAACATTTTAATATAATTATAGTTTCACATACAAATTGATAGATTTCCCTGATGACCTCTCACCTCCCTGGAAGCATCCTATTCCCCCAGGTCACCCTGTTAAACACAATGTCTACCGAGAATTAACATCAAAAGCGCCGCTTTGGTTCTCAAAGGGCGGAGGCAGGCTTTGAAGCTAACACAAGGGAATCTCTGACTGTGATCCATTTTTTGCTCTTTTTTAATTTGTCTGTTCAACACATGGGCTATTGGATGTTTAATCCAAGGTCCAGGAATGAAAAGTTTAGTCTAGAAAAAGGTTCTTACATATATTTTTAAATCGCAATCCTTTTGCATAAGACAAAATTATTAGCGGCCACAGGCAGTAATGGTTCATTTATTTTTATTATCTACCCAATGTTTGTTTTTGAGCTGTTAGATTAAAAGAAAAATAGAGATAATTAATATATGCATTGCAAAAAAATACATGCATGCCGTTATATTTAATATAATTAATTACATTTTTGTTACATACAAACTGTATGTATGCATATAAAATTAAGAAAATTAGAAAAGGTAGTAACTCTTGAAAAATATATGAGTTATATGCACAAAAACGTAATAATATGGATGAGATTGAATTTGTTGTGTAAAAATAAGCAGTTTTGGCTTAATAGTAAATGGTTAAGGTCTCAATGACAATTTCCACATCCTTTAGTCGAGAACGTTATTTCGTTTTTATTACAATTCATGTTGAAAAAGCTAACGCACATAAATATGTTGTTGCAAATGGTCGGAGAACCGAGAGTGCTTATTCAGAGAGTTCATACTGGGTATTCGACCTTATTGCTTAGCCAAAAGACGTTCAACATTTGCTTTGAATATTCACGTTAAAGATTTGAATCATTCGACAGCTCTGCAAAATGAGAGATGCTGTACCTCATATATGTTGATGGAGTAAATAGCCCAGCTATTTTATTTGTTTGTTGCGGTTATGGCTGCAACTAAATATTATATTCTATAGATTGAAAAAAAATTGTACCTGGAAACGAGAATCAAATCTGGGACCTTTGCCTTAGTACACAAATGCTCTAACCACGGAGCTGATCACTCATGTGTAACGGACGATTTCCACATGTTCATCACAAACTATGCCTTAAAATATGAGTGATGGGCACTATACAACTCATGGGTAGAGGAGTGGTTAGAGCATTGACGTACTAAGCCAAAGGTCACTGGTTCGATTCCCGTGTCCAGGTGTCATTTTTCAATTGAAATAATATCTTCTATAAGTGTGCTGAAAGCGTTCTGTGCCCACTTAAAATAGACAGTATTGAAATCTGTTTAAAAATATCTCCTGAATTATTCTTCCAATCACCACAAATGATCAATTATGATCTTATTACAAGACCTAGTACCGTTGTTCAAATTATCTTCAGTAATAAAATCGTTATTATACAAGAAAACATTTCAAATGAACTATTTTCTACCTTGGTCTTCCATATGATTGTCTTTTTCATAAACGCTTGGACTTGACTAGGAGAAATAAATATGTTTGTGTTCTCTCCTTCAAGACACATTATGTTGGTTGTGCAGCTCGAGTAACTTACATCTGACATAAGATAGTTCACAGAGCCAAGTATTGTTGTCAAAAAGATCCACTAAATCAAAATGTTTTCAGACTATTGCATTACATCATCTTATATATTACTAGTCGTCTCAAAGTTCTTCCTCTTGACAGCCACCTAACTTCTGTATGCAATATAAGTTTGTCATAGTCACAAGCTAAATCTCTGCATGGATTTGCAAAGAAGTGACTTTTAATAGTACGACTTTTGATAAAGTTGACTGCATATTGTAAGACTGTGTTTAGCTCAGAACTATTAATATTAAATTCAGTTTTACCAATTATTATTATTATATTTGTGTTCGTGTAATCATGCCAAACCACGTTTGATTCTGCAATAAACAAATCTTAAACGGAATTAAATGTTTTAGTGTATTTTAATGCCAATATTTATATAAGAGAATATTTAATTTACTCTTGTTTGTCAATATTTGCCGCGACCCCCAATTTAATAACTTGTGGTCTAGATTACCTCATTAAACAGAGAAAGAAAATGCCCGCATTGGTTGGTAAGCAAGCTCAGGCTCATTTAATCTGGTTACCTGGTGACAAGGAGTTCGGAGTTCAAGCTTAGGGTTCTTGGAGTCTTTTCTCGGTGGTTTTCCACTATACATCCACGCAAACGTGTGTGCGTTTTCTTCCAAATAGACCTTTCTCGACCTTACCCTGACAAAGCAATTAAAATGCTAACAGCTAGAAGAATAGCACAGAGTGAAAAAAATTGATGGTGGGAAAGAATGGAGAAAGTATATAAAACTCAAAATACCAAATATACTTAGAAAAAAATCGTTAGTATTCCTGACCAAGATTTGAACCCCACCGATGGCAACTAGTTACAATAAAGTATAACACCTTAACCATTTGACCACCGATGCATTGCAAATCAGATGCACAGAAGGGTATTTTACATATTGTAATACTAAACCTGGGGTACCTCGGTCTCAATCCAAACAAACAACGGTGCATCTCGTGTCCTCAAGTTAGTGCATGCTGCAGGTAGCGGGACGGGACAGCAAGACGCGTAGCTCCACAACATATTGTTTCCCTCACACAGTTCCACTTAGTATTAGAAAGAGCCAGTGAACTCGCTGGCACGATAAATCACTTAGTGAAAGAATCTGGAGTAGAGCAGTTGATGAGGGGGAGTCCCCAGATCGTCGCCGGCCACCCTAAGGAGGGTGGTAGGTAGATCTACTCTTAACCTTCACCCAGCAACGATCGAAGCCGCTTTCTCCGCCTTGAATTATGTATCGAGTCCGTCTAATAAAAAAGAATCCGTTGGGCTGTTTGCCCCGATCTTATTCGTGCACAGTTCCAGCCAAGAAAAACAAAAGATAAGTGACGTGGGAGGTTAATAAAAGAAGGTAGGGGCTGTTTGAATGCATCTTGTCATCGATATTTTGTTGACCAGCCCCGTGGTATAGTGGTCAGTGGCTACGGATCTAAGAGTCCCGGCTGGTACCTTGTGAATTTTTCCCAAAAGGGAAAGCACACCAGCGGTCACCTTAAGTTAGTTTTATTTTAAGTGTTTCCACTGGTTCCCCACCCTCATTCTCACTAACCCTATCTCATCTCATAGGGACATGGAAAGAGCCTCAACGGAAATAATGTACGATTCGGGCTACCCTGGGCAACGAATATATATATATTTGAAAAAAGTTGCTCGCCGACGCTTCCAGTAATGCAGTAATTTTGTTCAGGCAGAGAGGGGAATTTTAACTCGTTTCAAACAAATAATTTAGCTACAGGCTTCTGAGTGACGTTTAAATATTTAAGTTAGGTAATCTGAATATTTGGGCTCACATTTTGTGATGCCATTTTTTAAAATCCAGCTCCTGCACCCATCCAAGCTATCCACATATATCCACTAACGGGGTAAAGATGAGGAAGGTGAATTGCTAATGGGAAGCTCAATTGAGTCATTCGGTCACAATGGCGGCTAAAAGTAAACAAAAACGTGGAAATAAAATAATTTCACTTGCAGATCATGAAGAATTTCGATCCGAGAATTATAACGGATCTCCAAGTTTTTGTGTTCCCGAACTCAAAAGTGGGTTTTACAGTTTCTGAATGTCTGTCTGTCTGCCCCTATGATTGTATCTGGGTTAGAGGCGAAACGTTTTGAAGGACATCATGTTATATGGTCAAATCTTGGTCAAATACTGACTGGAAATTAGATTTTGAACATTTTGTTCAGAGCTTACACAACAAGCCCACATTGCAAATTAATTTAGAAAAAACCGTTATAAGAAATTAGTAATAAGGCGCATTTAATCTTATCAAGGATATGACTTGAACAATATGTATGATTTAAAAATAGTTTTAAACCCCATAGTCAAGACTACATTTTAAAGTCAGAAAATTATAGTCACCTCGGTGTAATTGGTGTAAAGTGCTTGCCTCAGGATCCGATGATTGAGGGTTCAAACACAGCCGGGGTCGAAGGATTGTTGAGCTATAAAAATCTGAAGGGCAACTTCCTTCAGGAAGTTAGTAAAACCGTCATCGGAGATTGTGGCATGTAAAATATCCCTGGAAGGTATGTGGAAAATACCTTCCCGTCATTGGTAGACACTTTCACTCTCGCTCAAAGAATTATCATGTGCAGATATAATCAGTAGGTTCAGATAGCGCATCTTAAATACCTAAAGAAAATATATATATATTTTAAATTATTTAATAATTGATAAATTTATAGTCAAGAGTTATTGTTGTTGAATGTATACAAACACCTACTGATAAAAAATACAACCAAATGGACAAAAAGCCATTCATGCAAACAAACAAAATTTGGACTAAAGTATTGATTTTGGTAAAATTCCGATCTAGGTGGTCTTTTTTCTTAGCAAATTTCTGCTATGTATAATGATTCTACTAAAACAAAGGCTTTCTAGTCCAGGATTTTCTGACCAAGTTAAGTATATGGTTCAATATCTCAACAATAAATAGCGATAGTGGCACTGCCATGCGGTCAGATAAGGTACCATTTGAACATTTTCCCCCTCTCTTTTTAAAGTTGTAAAACCGAAAAGGGATTTTCGGCTAAAGGTTGCACAAGGTTGAATATAGTAAAAATAAACTAACACTACCGTAATGAAGGATTTAAAAGAAGTAATTTAATTGTAATTTGATAAAATCTCGTTCAAAATGTGTGGGGTACGGGGTCGGTTAATGCTGTTGTACCTCTTTTATATTTTTAACTTTTTTCAGAACCAAAGTTTTGATCAATTTTCTACTGTTTTATAACAAACACCAAGAAAAGGTTTTGTACTTCTAGCCATTTTGAGTAATCAGCATATCAAAGCGGTCACTCCAGGCTAATTATGTAAAACATTTGAATTATGAACTTTTTCAAACGCCAAAGTTGTGTACTCGTTTTGTACCACAAAGAAAAGGTTATGTACCCATACTCAATTTTATTTAGCACCACGTCTTACTAACCGTTCGGGTTATACGCTTAAGTACTAATTACGCTAATGGGTTAGGAATTAGGAAGTTTGAATATAGAGGAATCGAACCAGCTTTTGTGTGAAAGGAGAGTGGAAAACCATTTAGGCCCCCAAGTTCACCCGTGCGAGATTCGAACCTCAATTTTCCCCGACCTCGGTAGTATAGTTTAACACTAAACTAGCGCGTTAGCTAACTACGCCACCGAGGCGGGTCTTATATAGATGCCACTCCATGTTAATGTTGTACCACTTTTGAATTTTGATTTCGTTTTTTTTTCAATTTTGTGAAAAGTAAGCGTACGCTGGTTTACCGCTTCAAAATGAGTGGGCCTGCATGTACTCTTAAAAAGAGTAAAGTTGATAACCCTACTTTTGACTAGACTCTCAACCGAGCTCGCGTGTTGTTGGTTTTATAAATATGGATTTTATGCCGTTGCAATTCCTCTTAATCCAAGGGATTGTGGAGGATGATTTAAGTCATGTGTCCTGGTGTCAGTTTTCAACTAATTAATATGTTAGCGACATATGCATTGATATTTTAAGTTTTTGCCATCTCAAAATAAGACGTGTTTCAAAATATGATACAATGCAACACACAGTAGGGCCTAGTTTGATATTTTAAAATGTTAATACAATGACTTTGAATATATAAAGTGATAATAATGTAACTGTTATTCTACCCTCTTCGGTGGCCGTATGGTCCAAGGCGTAGCTCTTGTAATAGACTAAACTCCCGATGACAGTGATATCGGGATTTAAATCCCGGACCGGTGTAATGAGTGTGGTTTTTCCTATATAGTTTTTCACTCTTCCTGCAGGCGAATGTGGGTAAACTTCTTCTAGATTAAGACTTCCACACCCCTAACTTACTAGTGTAACTGACACATGCGTATAACCTGAACACGTAATTAGACGGTGTGTTAAAAATATTTAATCAATTAGCGTATTTTTCCATTTCTTTTAATGGAAATAAAAATATAGCTATATTAATTTCATTGCTATTACGCGAATTGAACAGCCCCTTTATGCAAATTTTTGTCCTCGATTTATTTTCATGTGAAAATGCTATCTTTCAAAAGTAAGGTAAATCGTGATATGGAAGGGGAAGAATAGAATAAATAGTTTAACATTTTAATTTGTTTGTCTTTACGCTGTCAAAATGATATTTTCTAGGTTCAAGGGCACATTGTAATGTAACTGACTTGCCCCTGAAAAGTATGTGAAAGCATTGACAATAATATTGTCTTAATTTTATAAACATATCTTATTTCATTTAAATTATGTAGTATATTAAATGGCGCTTAAAGCACTTCTTCTTCTAAGAAGGTACACGCTACTGTAAGTGACGTCAGAACGCATCACGTTAGCCAAGTCATGTTGATAATATAATATTTCAAATAATAACTTCCTCTTATCGAAGGTTCGAATAGAGATTTTAAAAGGTAATTTGAGTCAGTTTCCGGCTCTCGGACCTTCCAGTAAAACCGAGATGTTTTTGTCTTGTATTTTGTTTTTCTAAACTAAACCTTCTCGAAGCTTCCATGAGCAATGGATATATACGAAAGATGGTGCAACGTAAAGACATTAAGCACTTGGTGTCCAGTACTGCTCACTACTCAATCACTAGCACAGCTTCTGTCCGCGATCCCTACAATAGGCCGCGTATATATTTCGACGACATGATCTATTTTCTCCTTAAATAAACAGAGATTCAGAAATAAAAAACATGTCAAAATAATAAGTGTGTATTAATTATAACTCTTTAATTGGCGTTCGATCACGGGGCTATAAATACCAATTAACTCACAACATCAAAAAAACCGGACCGATTTAATTAGTGCTCGACCACGGGGCAATTACCAGCTAATTAAACGGTGTAACTTCAATCGACGCTCAACGCGACGAACCAGAACTTCTCAACATTTGTGGAAGGCATTGATCCAAACCTTCAGAGAATTGTTTGCTATATTATTAGTATTCTGGTAGAAAAAAACCCCTTCCAAACCAGGATATATAACAAAATACAAATATAAAGTCCAAATTTTGTTGTTCAGTAAACTTTGGTAGGTATTTTTTTAAACATTTGTTCGTGAGTTCTATCTATATATACTTTCAGCGGTATTGTACGTGTAAAAAACGGAATAGAATTACAAATTAATGAAAGTTACAAATTGATTACATAAGTAGAATTAGAAGTTAAGAGTAAGATAAAAAGTAAAGTATATTTAAATAATAATGTTATATAGAATTTAGGGGAGGGACAAGATATTACAAATGGTGATAATAAAATATATAAAAGAAAGTTATAAAGTAGAGATAAAATAAGTTCTACAAGAAGAATGATGACTTAAGATGGAAGTGTGGGGGACGCAAGAGAAAGTCAGTGTTTTTGCATTTTATAGCAAAATTATTTTTGGCCAAAATAAATCAAACATTGCCCAAAAAAAACATACGAGTATAATTTAATTTTCGTCACATAGATATTCAACAACCTGTTGATATCACTATCTGTCATGAGTGTAGCGACATTAGGTGATAAACTTTTTAAATGAAAAGAAAAAGTTTACATTTAAGACATCCTAGAATTGTTTCGCTATAAAAAGTTCACAAACATTGCCATTTTCTTGCGTTTCCCCCACACCCACATTAAGATGACAAACTTGAGAGTTAAAATTAAATATAAAATTGTAAGCAGTTACAATCATGAATTTATGTATAGAGATAGTAATTTTGCTATGAAAATAAATATAGACATTAAAGAAATTAAAAACTAATAATAATAAAAACATATTATCCTTACACTTTTTATCTTACATTTTACTTATGCAACCAATTTGTAAACTTTCATTAAATTTTATTTTTGTTCTCATTTTTATAAGTGCAATACCTTTTGACAATATTTATCAATTCTTTAGTAACTATAAGTTTCTTACTTTTGAATATATTATTGACTATTTGTTTTAAAACAATTTTTACACTACACACATTGTAGGTCCACAAGGTATGTCCTTGGCCAGCTATATGAGAATATTGTACCATTGTGCAGTGACATTTATTTGTAAAAGTTATTACATAGCATATTTTCCAGAGTAAAATAATGAATTAAGAATTTATCAGATTTCTTATTTCAAAGCAAGGAGCTATTTAAAATTTAGATAAACCCTTTAAAATTAAGATTCTATTTGTAATTGGCTTTAGTTAGTCAACCAAGTTTAAATATTTAATGAAGAAAAAGTTATGTTTTCTTCCAGGCCGAAAAAAACTTTTGAAGAAACGTTAGAGTTGTAATCAATAAGGGTCTCCTTGGTTGTGTAAATAAACTTACCCTTTACCCCCTCCTCTCCCCCTTCTCACATCCTCTCTCAGAACTATTTTTATTTCGCGAGAACACTTTTGAAAATGGCTCCCATGAGAGAGCAAAAGAAAAAAAGTCACGCGGAACTAATTTAGAGCAAGGAGCCGAAGAAGAACATCTCTTCTGTGACTCTGACCTCCTGATTACTAATGTTCTGGAGAATGTCCGTCCCAAAGCTTGGTACCTTGCCGTCAGCATTAAGAGAAACATTGTATGTAATTAAGGCGTGCACCCATACCGGCGGACACGCGGACAAAGGTGTCAGTCACGTCTATTCTGGTTTGACAGAAACGGATTGATTGAGATTTGAATCCCAGCCGGGTGTTGTTAGTTTTTTTTTTCTTAAATGATTTACCACTCCATTTATGTTAGGATGTATATATTCTAAATCCTATTTTATCTGATCCTTACCCCATTAAAATAAGACACGAAAAAAATAATTAAGGCACGTTTCGATGAATCTATATAGTTAATTATTGGACGAGTGTGGACTGAGCTACCTACATTTGGTATGAATTAAATCTCACTATATAATCGTTGGTATTGTGCTCCAAGAACACCCATTGAGTTTTAATCCCGACTCTCCATTCGTTCTAACTGGGCCGACTCAGAAAAACGAGCCCTCACGACCGTTTGTCGATGGAAGCTGTAAGGAAATTAAGACGGAAATAACGCGACTAGGCATAGTTAAAACGCTGAAAGGGAAATTACATTCTGTGAAGGATTTTATTCGCTTTGTACACAAAACATTTTTGTTATAAGACAGCATATATTTTTTAAAGTTCACTTAATGTCATTTTTCAGAAACAAATTTAATATAATAATCAAAGTATGTTACCTGTATCTCTTTATATATAAAAAAATAAACAACATAGAGAATAGTTTATGTCCATGGTGAGAGAAAGAGAGAGAGAGAAAAATTAGGGAACAACCACCTTACCCGGTCATTATTCGAGCCCCGAACACGTCACTGGGAAACCAGACCACATGCCTACCAATGAGGGTCATAAATGATGCTAATGTGATTAAAGTTTACTTAAAGTTTGCAAAGGGAAATTATTGCTAAAGTGGACTAGGAGTTTTATTTTGTCCAAATGATAAAATTGTGGTGCAAAAATGTGGATCAAATTTCACAAGATAGTTTACTATCACAAAACTGGCAAAATAAATATTAAAAACTGTAGCTTTGACACGGCACAATAATTTATCCTCCTCGCGCATTCGTGTAATTTATAAAGGCTAGTGAGGTTACGAGTCGTCATATTAAATTATTTACTTTTACTAGGTTAAGATCAAGCTGGGTTTGTTATTTATTGCGTAGTAAAAATGTTGCCGTATTCAAGGGCAGGGCATGCCTCATGTAAAAAAGACTACCCCCAATCACGAGGTTATTGCAAACCCTCACATAATTAAGTCAAATAGCTGCTGTCCCTTGTTCCTTATTTGCTTCGTTCATCTGAATCGTATCAATTTTATTTTACTAGTAAATACTACAGCCATGTTATTAACGACTTATTATAAAGAATAGGTTTTGGGAAGGTGGCTTAACATAATGTTTAAGGGATAAGAAAATGAACCCCCCAATGCACTTGATCCAGATTCGAGCCTCAAACTTGAGTTAGAGGCCATGTCGTTTATATTGTGAGCATAACACCTCACACCTTGTGATTACCAGCGATGGTGGAGAGGACTTGGTAAAATGCACACACATTGGTTTTTCCATCCATTTTCCACGCTAAACTAATAAATCCCATGTGAAAAAACCACTCCCTAGTGTACCCAGCTTAGATCCAAACCTCGAACTCCCCGTCAAATGCAATCCAGTCTAATTTCAGAATTGTGTTTAAAAGATAAATATAAACTAATCGACCTTTGATGCGAACCGATGGTGACGTCTAAAAATAGAGCAATAGATTTGTTCGAGGTCGAGCGTGACCAATCCCTAAAATCAGCTATTCGCGGCCTAGAGTTCAATTGTCAAGGATGAAGCGAGGATGTATAATTTCGAAGTAAATATATAAAATCCTTGTTGTGGAAATGGCTACCGTGACCCACCCGAGACTAGTTTATAATGGTTGATATTCAACTGGCAGGCGGGACGTTCACTATTTTATTTACAAAATAAGCATATAGGAAAATAAATTGGTATTGCTAAGAGTCCACGCCGATAAAAATGACAAGAATAATCCAAGCATTCTTATGCATAAAAAGATGGCACGTTTGAATCAAGTATTTAACTGAAATGGTTCGGTAACTCAAAAGCATTTGTGCATTTTAAAGTAATTTATTTATATTTGTGAATGTGTGGAATGCCAGGTCGCCACCGTGGTTCGGATTCCACGTTAAACTGTAGGTCCTTCATTTTATCTCACAATCACCCTACCATTACACATTAGCGTAAGTGCGTATAACCCGAACGGGTAGTAAGACGCGGTGCTAATAATAATAATAATAATAATAATAATAATAATATTTATATTTACCAAAAAAATCTTGACTAGGCCAACAGGACCAACATAAATTGAATTAAAAATTTTAAATGAGGTGGGAATTTTAATACTTCTTTTATACTCGTATATTTATTTTAGAGTGCTAACATTAAAAAAAAAAAGTTTAAACAAACACAATCCCATATTATATTAAAAATAGTTCACGACAGAACGAAAAGCACTTTGATTTACTTTAAAATATTAAAATATCATATAGCAAAATTTCTGCTTCAAAAAAATTTGTTATTAAAATACTCTTCCTTGATTTGCGCTTAGCGTGAGCATAAAAAGTTGATAGGTTAAACTTAGTTAATTTGATTGGAATCCATAGTTCCACTAAAAATGAACGTAAGCCATGATAAAAATGGTGGTAAAGTTGGGCTTAAGAGTGTGACAAAACTAACTTAAAAACGTGTGAATGAATATTTTTAATCTATATTTCGTAGTACCGTGCCCCTAATGCATGCACGGCAGTGGTTCCTTGTAGTGTATCCCAATCAAATGAATAATTATTCAAAGTTAAATCATATTTTTAATTAAACTAATATAAAATATATGTTTTTCATTTATTTGATGTGCACACAAATAATACAATTTAAAGGCATTAACGGTGCCTGCCAAACTCAAGTTTTGTCTTGAATGTGGTCCTAGTCGCAAAAATGTTGACCAATAAATGAATACATCTAATTACACAATAGCCAGTTTCATAAACAATTAAAGTGCATTATAACTCAGCTCTATTTGTATAGGCCCTATTGGTTTTATTTTCTATTCAGCCTCAAACATCGTGTAAATGACGCAGGCCTCCAGTTACTATTCCACCATATACAATGCAATTTTCTTAGAAAGGGCTGTTTAGTAAATAGTAGATATTGATATCGTATTACTATTTTATAATTGTAATTTTAACAGTTTGATAATATTTATCAAAAGTGACAGTTGCGGATAACATAAACTACTGTATGAATGTGTGAAAATACAGTATATATTAACTTTAACTATGTCAGAAGACCCTTCCTATGAAAATGTAACTGTTCCTTTAACATTTATGCGTCACTCACGGAATCGTCAAGGTCACAAGTGTCATAATCTATAACGTAATTCCTTTAAGCTAATCTCTTTGTAATTAGTATGCTAAGCCTTGAGTTTCAGTGAGTTTGTTTCTGTATTAAGAATATAGCACTGTTTTACTATCATCAGAATCCTTCACTTCCGCCCTCAACACGGCTGCCTTCAGATTAGTTTATTTAAACACTCAAAATAATTTTTAGTTCGTTTGACACAATGTTTTTTTTTTTGCGCCATGTCTTACTGCCTCACCGGAATATTAGGTAAATATACAGTTGGCGCCTTTACCCTCGTGCCCACCGGTAATGATATCAAAACTACAACACACGCGTGAGATCACCACGCCCCCAACTCACTTCATTATGTTGTAGATAGGTGGCTCTGACGTGTCTGGCCGCTAGAACACTATTAATGCGAAGATAGCTTGGAAATATAAAAACAAATTATATGGTAAAAATAATTATTTTTTACAGTGCGTCTTACTACCTCTTAAAGCTGGAGTGAAGAGTAATTGACACATAATTGCGTGGAGTTAGGGAAAAAAACATTTTCACTGAAATCGGCGGGGACTCTAGCCCCAACCTCTTCTTTATCGGAAAAATAGAATAGATTAGCTTTACATTTAGTCCACAGTTATAGACATTTCCTTCGTTTCTAGTATTTCAGTCACCGCTAGAAGTAGGAATAATGAATTACCAAAATAAAACTAGAAACTGCTGGTGATAAAGTGTTTACACTCAAAGAATTTTCTAAAACATTGCTAGGTTACGTTTAAAAGCTTTTTAAGATTTATTATTTTTGATTATTAATGAAGGTGAGTTGGGGCGATAAGGGGAAGGGTATAAATAATAGGATCTATAGCTGTTATAAATTGGTAAGAGCACTTAACCAATTAGGCTTGAATAGCATTAATTTTACATTTTTGAAATGTTTATCCTAATAACATTCTGGAAGTCGATAAACTATTACATGCGTGTAATTCATCGCCAGAGTCATCAAAAGCCAGCTCTAGCGCCAAGCGACTAGTGGGGAATCTATACCTTAGGCCCTAAAAAAGAAAAAGAAACATTAGATTTGTATCACTGTACAAATAGTGAGTTTTCTGAACACCATGCCTTTTGTCGGGAAACTGGGTAGATGGCACCTGAAGGTCTGATTCTTAGGGGTAACCAAAAGGACACTAATAAAATCTCTACTGGAGCTTAAAACCTTGATAGATGAACTAATATATGTTAATGTTAGTGAAATGGAAGAACAATTAATTAAAATAATAATAATAATGGCTAAACAATGTTTTATCAGTGTAATCTAATGTCAATTTATTCATTTTTAAATACAATATAAAAACAAAATTAATATTTGATAAAATAAATAAGCATTTTAAATGTGTTTTTTCTATAAAGAGGCGGAAATATGATAAAATTCAAAATATCAAGAGGGAGAGGCCACGGACCCCACTGGAAGGCCCCTGTGTAGCCAATGAAGTGCAACAACATGGCAACGAATGGCAACCCTAGAATGTGATCCCACAATCGCATGCGCAAGCGCAGAGCAAGACTGTGTACAAACATCTAAGTCGTTAAACAGAGACTTACCCCATTGCACGAATGTCGACCCCAGTTGAGCCAGCTACGGACACTACACTCCCAACCACAAATAACGCGCCAGGCCTCAACAACATGCCACAATAGACTGAGCCGGCGCCGACCCAATGTTAATGCGCAAAAAACCCGGGCCAAAGAACTTCAGAAGAAAAGAAGAGACTCTTCACCCCAGTGTCCAGGCTGTTCCCAAGTGGTCTAGAAACTTATGGAAGATTCCATCGCGTGTGGATTCCTCCTCTTGTTTATTCTCTTTGGATTACCACCTTTCCCCGTGTGGTCCCTTCGTTCTGTGTTCAGTGAGTTGTGCTGAATGATATATAAGACTAGTTTTGAAAATGAAATAGCACTCTTGGACTTGCTTCGGTAATAGTTGGACGAGGCTGAGGCTTCGGTTATTATTTATAAAATGTAAGCAAAATTCTCTTTCGGCGTATTTATTTACTATCTGTTTTCTAAATTCTATTTCACCATAATATTAATAATTTATTTTCTTTTATTGAGATGATTGGACTCTGGTCACACATGATTAAGCGGAGACTTTAGATAATTTAAATATAGGGATATTAAATGTTTTGGCATACTTGTTGATTATTTATCTCAAACCTTTTGAGTAATGGTCAAATTTGGGTTGATCGTTTAAATATTAGATCTTGGAAAAGTTTATTAACTTAAATTAATCTTGTTGTTAACCTTGAGTTCTAAGTAGTAAGGTTATAGTTATGAGGTTGGGCGCTAATTGTAGAACAGCGCTAGTGATGAGATGGTTGGAAAACTTTATAGCAATTTAGATTATTGAACGCAATTCTTTTACCAGGATTAGCGAGTATATTGTTGGTTAACTTTAGGATCAATATTAAAGTTTATTGATATTACACGATATTACACGATATTTGTTTAGAAAGTTACGGGCAATACTCAAGTCAAATTATTGTTAGTATTGGAAAATGAGGATTCCTGAGGAATTTTAAGATGAAGGTTTTGTATTTACAGTCTTTGGAGATTAATTGGAATAAACAATGACTTTCGCGTATGATATTGTTGACCAAGATCGAGAATTTAATTGTTAATATATTGTTGCTTTCTTCAAGCTAAACTATTGTGTCATGATGAGCACGATTTTTGTACATTATAAATTCAAATAAGGACTTCTTCCTTATTTGACATGTTGCAAATATTTAATTCATTCGTTTAGTAAATGATCAATTCTGTTGACTTCTCGATTTATGCTACTTTCCTATTACTTGTATATCCTTAGGAATTATAACTTCCCAACTTTTAAGAGGTTTTTGTTTTTGGTGGGTGGTTCAGGTGTAACCAATGTTGAGGCTAACCGTCGGGTATAGTCCGCAACCAAATTGGGTTGCGTGTTCTGGGTAGAGTTGTTGTACTCAGATTTTCAATATTTTTTATAACTCACACAACTCACTTCTATTGGCGTTTTTTTTAACCCTACTTGTTAGGTTTTGGGTTAGGAATAGGGTTCAAGACTCGAATAAATCTAAAAGTGATGGAACATATCCTCACTACCATACAGGGCCATATTATCAAAAGGATTATACGAAATTAAAGGAGTAAACGGGGAGGATATACGAGAATCATTCACCCACCTTATTTCCATGTTTCAATATTTGCCGAGCAGGCGCTTCAATCGTATCCCCCCAATCAGATTCCTCCAACGTGTATTTCAAACATAGGCGGCGACAAACTGGCGGATTACAAACACTCGCCCTGAATAAAATATCGACTTCTTTGTAGAGTAACGACGTTAAATGGGTCGATATTTGAAAGTCTTTGTGGCGAAGTTAAGCTATTGATATTTAAAAGAGGTGTTTTTTTTTTGTGGCACAGTTTTTGCTAAATCATCTGAGAGTAGCGATGAGTAGCGGCCAATGTTTTGTTTTGTTAAAATCTCCGCGTATTTTTGAGGCCCTACGTCCAACGAAGGCGCTTTATTAAAAAGATTAAAGGAGACAGGAGAGCAAATCATTGATTCATGTTTTACTTTTGATGTTGCAAGAGGTACGACATTTTTTAAATTTTCTTTTTAACTTTGTGTAAAAGATAGACATTTCAGATTTGTTCATGACTATTACTACAGCCGCTATATAGAATTATTGATTTCCTCACACAAGGGGAACGAGACTTGACGTTATACATTTCAAATCTCATGAAACTTGAATGCAACGTATATTTCCATATTTTGATAAAAATGAATGATATATAAATTATTTTAATAATTTACATAACTTTCACTAGAGGCTAGAGTGAAAGTTAATATCAGTTTTAAGTTATACATTGACAGCATCAATAAGTAGAAAAAAGACAGCGCTAACGGCAAAAACTAAAGGCTAGAAAGAGATGGAAAGTGTCCATAATCACCTATACTTCAATATAAGAGTGGAACGCACTATAGTCGGTACCAAGACGAAAAATAGCCCAGGTCAGCATTGTTGCTTGTCCATATCCCAAATTTTGTGATGCGAATCTACAACTACCTTTTTATTAGAAACATCAAAATAACGCTCATACGTTCACCAAATAATGTAAGTTATATATATATATATATATAATGGCGCTCGTTCGCTGATTAACGTGATATATATATATATATATCACGTTAATCAGCGAACGAGCGCCATTTTTCTGGGATTTCCTAATATATATACACATTCACATACACAAAAGATATTGAAGGGGAACGCACACAGTCCCGCAAAACCTCAATGCTACGCGTAATGACTAGACACTACGGAGGCATCAGAGGGGCCTTAGAAAAGCATGCGTGGCCTGTAAAGATCGTCGAAAAATAGAGGGACTAGCTTTCATCGCGCACTCAATTTCCAAAGTCAGGAAGGGTGGTACGGGTTGGATAATGGGGGGGAAGGGGCGGAAGGTAGTTTAATGAAGCTCCGACTAAACGAAGGGTTTGATAAATAGCCCATCACGTTAGAATCCAATAGGCAGTACCATAAAGATTAGCCTAAACGAAAAGTATATGTTTAATGTTTCAGATATGTAAGCCATTATTTTCTTAAGGGAACCAACCGAGAACAGTGAAATCCATGGATATGTACCAGCGTTCAAATAAATGAAGGGGAGAATACCCTAGATAAATATGGAGGCGGATCGAGCACCTACCACTCACTAGCAAGTGCACTGTTGATCAGTTACGAAAAACATTTACAAAGTAAATCACCGGCGGGTTGGGGCCATTGCATCTGGCTCGGAAAATAATAGTGCAGGCCACTTACGTTGACCTTTGGTCCCTTTTCATATACATATCCACGTACACTCCGTTTACACTGAAAGTTAACAAATATCTCCCCGAACAAGTTGAAGTTTATTTTAGTACAATGAAAGCAACCGTGGCCGATTTCTTTCCAAGGAGAGAAATCATCCAAGGGGAGATATAAAAAAAAGCCCTTGTGGCAGTCATTGAGAAACCCCTGCGAACACACCATAATATAGATTGGATACTCGCAATCATACCCAAGGTTTCTAGAGTATATACTCTAAAAAACCTTGAGCATACCATCATACAGTTCGGACGTGTCTTACATATTCGCACAGTTTACCCGAACCCAACTTGCATTATTAATGATCGTTCTTTTATAACCAGAAATATAGTATGGAATAAATTAAGCCTAAATATTAATTGGTGATATTCAATTGATGTTATCTTCCATTTAAATGAAACCCAGTCTAATCGTTGTTGGGAACGTGAACCTACCCGGAGACCGAACACATTATACTTGAATAGTAAATCCAGCACTGACACGTGAACCCAGGAGGATCAGGCACTACACTAACCCGGTCAGGATCCGAACCAAGGACAACGGGACGAATACGACCGCTTGTCGTTACAGCTTATACGATAGGGTTATAGTGTATTCATCAAGGACATACCACTACCTTAAAGGGTAAACGGAGTGTGCCTGTATATAAAAGTTGAAAACATGAGCTATAATAAACAAAAGAAGGATCGGTTTACCTTTTAGGGAGTGGGTGGACTGGGCACAGATATCCCCCCACCCTCCCCAAGGTGTATTGGGCACTGTTCATCCTCTCACTAAGAATTAATTTTACCCATGGCATAATGTACGTGATAGATGGCGTATAACTGCACTCAAGTCTGCTGATGATTTATTGTATCCATTTCCAATCAATATTCTACTTGAGTATTCAAACTACCTGTTTACAAATTGCTTCTTGTCGAATTACCAAAACTACCAATTTTTCATATAAAAAATGCCCAGTCCACCTTCACTCACATTTTAAGTGTTAATAGTTGAGACATTTTTTAAGGTAATGAACGATGCGGGGGAAAGGGGTGTAAAAATAAATAGCGTTCATCAGAAACTGAAGAAAGACAAGATCACCCACATTTACGAACGTTCCAGTAGAACTAACAGAGACAGGTTTTTCAACTTTCTTTAAAATTGATGTTTCCACCTTCAATGGATATTATTTTTTATAGTTTCGACACAAACTTGTTTGAAATGTATTTTTCACGAAGATAAAATTACTTTCCTGACATTGGAGCCGATTTATTCAGACTAGTTTGTTGTTGATATTGCCGCTCTAGGGTTAGAGATTAGTAACAAAAATGATCGCACCCGTTCGGAATGGATTAAGGAAGATTGCGTCCAGGAAAACTGCACCTTCCCAGAAAAAAGGTGAAAACTGCGCCCTTGCATGAATCATCACACCATTTGGTGGGAAAATTGCTCCCTCCTATCAATCATCACACCATTTGGTGGGAAAAGTGCGTCCCACACACTGTTTTACACACTAACAAAACAAGTACGCCCAAGGACCTAACAAAGTGTTTGAAGAGTCTAGCCTAGATTTAAAAAATGTAATAAAAGGTCGTCAATAATTAGATTGGTAACTTCAATTTATACGTTAACATCAAATGCTTACAGATACACACTAATCTTTACTTCATTTAAAAACCTAACCTAACCTAACCTAAGCAACAGACAAAGAGACAGGTGCGATGAATCGATGCACTTTGACAACCTCACGATGTGCGATGAGTCGAGTTGGAATACCCTTCCTCCTAAACAAAAGGATGCGATGAACCGATCTTCGCCGGTGAAAATCGTAAGGTCGTGTGGGGTGCACTTCTCCCACCTATTAGTGTGATGATTCATGCGAGGGTGCAGCTTACCCTTTTTTCTGGGAAGGCGCAGTTTTCCCAACACCTTCGGAAATGAGCCCCGTCCTTACGAGTAAGTCTCTTTTTTTCTGACCAGCAATTCTAACTGATTGATATAAATGTTAAATTGGGGCATTTAAGGACCATTTTTATGTATAAATGTTATTATGAGACTTATATAATAACTTAATCTAAGAGAGTATGCTAATAATACACACTTTAACCAAACGTGGTGTTTTATCACCGGACGTCCCGTGGTCGGATCTTGACCGGTTCAATATACGCCTCGATTGTTCGTTATTCTTGTGCGTTAGTTATTAGTTGGCGCTTAATTATTTTATCTCTTATTCGGGCACCATGGTTTACTATCAACGTGCTATAATGTAATGGCGTATGACATAAAGTAAATATTATATTCATTTAGTTTAATTTATTGAAATAACTTCTTAGTTTTTTACCATCGCGTCTTACTACTCGTTCGGGTTATACGCTTACTTATGTGTTAGGAATGAGGAAAGTAGAATATAAAGGAAGTGTACCCACATTTGCGTGAGAGTAAAGTGTAGAACCATTTTGGAAAAACCACCCGACCAGGATATAACTCCGAGCTCCCCGTCATCGCAATTCCAGTCTATTGCGAAAGTGACGCCTTATACCATGCAGACACCGAAGTGGATAATTTAATCGTTGTTAAAGTGCTTTCCCCAAGGAAGGGTTCACGAATCTGCGTTAGTCCAGCATGAATTCTATGTTTGAAAAGAAATTGTGCCGAGGGCAGACTAAAAGTTTCCTAAAAAAACCCAGCATGCACTCTACACTGTAACCAGGGGATGTGGTGAATCATTTTTAAAACCAGTTCTTTCACAACATTTCAATTTTTTATGTAGTGGTAGCAAACAACAAACTAAACAAGCACAATGTTCCCCTTTCGAACTATTCTAGGTATTAGTGAAAAGTGGGTAAAAGGTATCTTATATTTGAGACGAGAGTTTTACAAAATGTGAATAAGCTACTAATAAATATGTCCCGTTTCAACAACTATCTCTAACGCCCTAATACTTCTAATTGGCAATCTCATAAACAAATGGTAAATAAATTTGTCAGAACCACCCGGAACCGAACCAGGCTCTCATAAGCTTAGAGTAAACCGATCTAATAACTCAGCCACGGTGACGTATTTTTAAGATACATTAAATATTAATTTGTAATAATTTTACGTTGCTGGGAAATTCTTTTTAAGGATGCGACTGGTTTAGTGATTTGATTACTACCAACATAATCAACATAACCTAATGGAATGAGACAAGGAAATGATGTACCAACACTCGCCTGAAGGTCTGAAATAGGAAACCACATTGTGGAAACAAAGAAAATAACAATGTGGGAAATGAAACGCCAAATTCCAGATCGGAGTGAAGCTGTGGGGGAACTGCATGTCTACTTTTGGGAAACCACGTTGTCATCATCTTGTTTTCGTGTTGTCGTTCCCTTAGATACAAGACAAGTTTTGTGTCGGATTGTGTGCAAGGGGGTATACATAGTGTAGTATTTAGAATGTTAAACTTTTATTATCAAAAACAATGTATTAAAGGCAGAGGACCTTCCTTAGGCAACAGTCTAATCAGCCAGCTTACGATACCTGAGAGCATTCGTACTTGAATTATATTGGGTGGTATTTTGATTGATTTGTAAGACAAGTCAAAGATATCATATCTAAGAGTGAAGAAGAAAATATAATTTTATCTAGATCTAAAACTAAAAAAGCAAACATAAAATAAGCACTATTGCTAAGCATCTAAATAATTGAGTAAACTCTTAAAACTCAATCAGTCCTATAATCCAATTAAACAAAACGCTCAATTCAGACATAAACGAGCTTGTTACATAAAATTCCCGCTTATGTTATACATGCTATTTATTTTACTTCAATGATTCATCACACAGAGTAATAGATTTTAAGGGTGACCTGGTGCTCTAGGGGTAAGGTGTCAGACTTCTGTGCTGGCGGCCGGGGTTCAATCCTCGGTCACGGCATAGATTTATCTGTTTATCAAACCTTTCCTTCACCTCTGACAAGACATCTTGTGAATGTGGGGAATGCCAGGCCTCCACCGTGGTTCGGATTCCACGTTAAACTGTAGGTCCTTCATTTCATCTCACAATCACCCTACCACTACACATTAGCGTAAGTGCGTATAACCCGAACGGGTAGTAAGACGCGGTGCTAATAATAATAATAATAATAATAGATTTTAAATTAAAATAATAATTTAATCTTTATTAATATTAATTACGTGAAGGATTTCTAATAGTTTTTGTCTAATACAATTATAAGCGGCTGCTGTTATCGTCACATGTTCATAACAACGATATGCAGTGGTCACAACGCTATCTCAAATTGGTGCCAACTATGCAAGTCTGATCATCCGTATGGCATTCCTCACTACACAGCATGTACAAATGTTGATCAGACTTTCAAGCTTTTTATTTACAAAGTTTGCCGCAATTTTAGCTAGCGTTGTGATCACTGCATATCGTTGTTCTAAATATTTGACTTGAAATAACAGCTGTTTATGATTGTTTTAAAAAAACGCTGATAGAAATCCTAAGGGTAGCTTGGATAGATTAAGAATATAGGGTATATCGTTATTTTAATTTTAAATATATGATTAATTTAATATAAAAACCAGTCAATTTTAAATCTTGAGTTTTAGGCCTAATTGAGTTGCGGTAGGCTTTTTAAAATAGTGGTAATATTACAGTGGTTTATTTTCAGTTGTATAGCCTACACAGTTAGAAAATACCTATTGATCATCATTTGTATATGTCCTTACATTCATTAATGGTCTTAATATATAGAAACATTATTTTAAGTGTCGCCATGATTCAAACATGAATTCCCCCAGATGTTGAACTATAATACAATGTGTATAGAGGCCTCACACCCTCCCCTAGTGTACCGAGCTAATTTATGAATATGTTTGTCTATATTTAGCATCATCAAGCAGCTTTAAATACTTTTAAAATCGTTAGAAAACCATAAATAATGTAGTTGATATGTTTGTTAGCAATGTTTTTTAAGTTATTAATGGTTTTCTCTGGTCCCCGTATGTCCTAAAACAATAAAACTAAATCTTTAGGGGTCAAACTTCTATGCAATATTTGAATTGCGAAAGTGCTGATATGCAGACAAACTAGCGCTGTTTGGCTTCAATGTCTGATGTCTGATCACTGGAACTAGGGAGTAGCCAGAGGCGTATATTTTAAACCTTGCTGCCAGCACACCATCTTCACGGCATAGCTGAAGGCGAGGAAATTTGGCAACAGATAACCGAGAGAGAGAAGGGATAAAGTTCTTCTCTATAAGACCTAAAGTTTCCTTAGAAGTAATCTCGAGTGTAACACGCATCTAATTGGTCCTTTCTCCACGCTAGAGTAGCTGAATTTCCCCTACTCATCATACATACTAAGCCATCAATAACCCGCCTATTGAACATACTAATTAACAAGTTGACCAAGTGTATACATGCACACCAATACAATTAATTATGCTAAATACAGCCGCGCCAGATTTTTATCATGTCTTACTTTCCACGGAGACAAGAGAAAGGGGGGCGCCTGTATTGTTCCAAAGTAATCTTGTAATTAAAGCCCATGTTCTTCAGTTTATTATTTATTGACTGACAAGTCCTATGACGTAATTTTAACCGGCGGTGGAGTAAAGAGGGGGGGTGGCGTGGCATAAATTTTCAACCAATTATGTGGTCTGTTAGTTTTCAGAGTGTCAGCAATTCAAGGGACCTCCGTGTTATTACGTTTTATATAAGTTTACAAATTTTTCTTAGAATTTTAAACGAAGAAAATAAGAATGATCGTTTAAAAGGGTCCATAGCAGCACTTAGAGGCAGCCACGCAGAGGTATAGTTTGAAAAATCTTTGCCAAAACTATCTTATATACTTTTGTATTAATTTTGCTTAATTATTACCTCTAACCCAACTTTATTGATGTCTTCATCAATTCTAAAGGGTAATGATGAGAAGAGCAGTGTGAGTGGATGAGGAAATAACAATGAAAAATAAATCACATGCGGGAAACTACCTCCCAATGCACCCGCCCGAGATTCGAAACCCCGAACTTGTTAACGGCGAATACAGTACTTTAAGCCGGGCAGCCACAGGTACGGGTGGAAGTTTTTTTTTAATTGCGGTAAAATAATAATCAAATACAGCCTGTAAGGAAATATTTTTCTATATATGAGCGTCTTACTACCTGTTCAGACTATACGCATATTGACAATTACTCTAATGGGTTAGGGATGAGTAAGAAAGCCCTTTAGAGGTAATCTACCCGCATTTGCGTGGAAGGAGAGTGGGAAAGCGTTGAGGGAATACCACCCTCGGTAAACCCGACCGTGATTCGAGCCCCGATCTCCCTGTCATCGGCAATATAATCTATTGCAAAAATGACGTCTTAGATCATGCGGTCACCAAAGCAGGTAAGGAAATGTTTCAGGTAAAAAAAATTAAAATGGAAGACAGTGCAAGCTCACAAAATAGTCCTTCCCCTTTTAAAATGCAATTAAATTCTGAATTAATCTAAACTTTTAAGTTGTTTATTTAAAGAATACTTTAAAAAAACTGCGGGCAATTGCTAGTTTATAATAATTCTTAAACAGTTTCATATATCAGAAAATATACATAATAACTTAAATTTTAATATAATTCTTCTTTACGTTTCATGAACATTTATGTTTTAAAAATGTTTACTTCATAGATAGTTTTATAATTCATATAGATAGATAGATGTGTTACTTTATATTATAAGAAAGTATTATGTAAGTGAATAGGTACTATCTGTGTATGTGGATTATTCCATTCATGGAAAGCCAAAATTAAAGTCACGACCTGCTTAAATGAGATCCACTATCGTTGACCCCCATTTACATCTCATGGACCCCCAATTTATTTTTTCGCTGACGTGGACCCCCTACAGGTCGTCGTCGACCCCTGGGGGTTGATATAGACCACTTTGGTTATCTAACAAGACCATTTCTGGTGCTGAATCGGGTTAACCAAGACTTGCAATCGACTTCATTTATCAGTCGGCCATTGAGGAGTGCTCTAAAAAGGTTGTAGCATAACGTTTGCCTTTACTCTCCTGTTTATGAAAGGTTTAAAAAAAAAATATTATAAGTCCTAATTTATGTGAATAAAGTCGTGAGCCATCTCATTCTCACATGACCTTCGTTAGCCTGCGTGATTAATGTCGTTATGGTCCTGAACACGCGATACGTCATTTTGTCGTCGTTACATAGAGGGCCCCGTGAGAACCGTGGCAGACTTAATTTACATTCCGTGAACAAACACTATCTCGCGGAAGTTACTCCACTAAATTACTTGGTAATTAAACATCATCAAACTATTCTAATTGGATTTACAATATTTAAATTAAAAAAATTGCACCTAGACACGGAATCGAACCCGGCACCTTTGGATTAGTACGCCAATGCTATTTTACCGTCGAGGTATTCAAGAGTCGTCATTCTTCACTCATATTTTAAATAAAAGTCTGTGATGGACTTAGAGATAGTCAGCTACTCAATATGAGCAATCAATTAAGACCAAGGGTGACCTGGTGGTCTAGGGGTAAGGTGTCAGACTTCCGTGCTGGCGGCCGGGGTTCAATCCTCGGTCCTGGCACAGATTTATCTGATTTCCAAACCCTTCCTTCACCTCTGGCAAGACATCTTGTGAATGTGGGGAATGCCAGGCCGCCACCTTCCACTCGAGAGGGCTTTGTGCAGTCAATAGTGCAATTTGCAACTATACGAGTATGAATATCATGATGGATTAAACAGCCAAGATATTATATAGTTTACATACGGTTATAACCGAACTAAATATCATTCAATTTGGGATAGAACGAATTTTTCTCGCCCTCTGAGCTTTACAGCCCGTTTGGACTACCCGTAAATTTACTCCATTAGAGTAAGAATGAGGAAGGTCAGATTGAAGAGGCCTACTATAGCTACCCACGCTTGCGCGGAGAATCAGCAGAAAACCGTTTAAGAAATGCCACCTTCAATACACTCGAACGGTATTCAAATTGTTTTATAAAGGACTAGATAGCTGTTGCCCGCGGCTTTGCTCGCGTGGAAGTTTATTATATACAAATACGAAAATATACATATGTATTTACAGATTAATTTAAAATATTACGTTACGTTGATGACCATAACTTGACCTCAGATCAAAAATAATGCAAGTCCGATACAAACTTTCACCCCCTTTTTCATCCCTTATTAAATAAAATTTCCAAAATTCCTGAAACACGTATTTATTTGTTTTACGTCAATAACCGAAATACAAAATTTTGTTTATGTAACTTTCAAAATGACGGACTTTCATACATATTATCATCCCCTATTTTGACCCCTTTGGGGTGGAATTTTCTAAAATCCTTTCTTAGTGGGTGCCTACATAACAAAATGAATATACAGTCCGAATTTCATGCTTGTAGCCTTGATAGTTTGCGCTCGGCGATGATGAATCAGTCAGTCAGTCAGTCAGGACATGTTATTTTATAAGTATAGATGTGTGTATGTATGGTCCCAGCACAGCCCCATTTAACGGGCAATATTTTATTCACTAAAATACGACTTAATTTTTGTGTTTATAATAAATAATTAATATAATAATTCAATTTTAAGTAAGGTTAATAACTATGTCAATCTATTATAAATAAACATGGAGATATATGATGCAATGTAACGACTGTAAAGTCATCAAAATATAAGTTCATTAAAAAGTTTGGTTATACAATTATACAAGTCAATATTATTTAGATAAACATATAATAACAAAGATTTAAGCTCTAACCAACATATAAAAGTTATAAACACGTTAAAAATTATTAAAAATTGTGACTTTTAGTTACTTTCTTTTTAGCCAATGATGTAAAAATATAGTTTTATCATGAAATGGTAATTGTTCCACGTTGAATGGGAATAAAACTAAGATCATCTATAAATAAAGAATTTTAACAGAAATGAAAGAGTTGTAAAATTGAATTCATTCCTTTGCTTGTAATCCCTTGTTCCTTTAAAGCTACATTCCTTGCAACGTGTTTAGTTTTGTTGCAAGGAATTCAGCTTTCAAGGAACAAGGGATTACAAGCTAAGGAATGAATTCAATTTTACAACTCTTTCATTTCTGTTAAAATTCTTTATTTATAGATGATCTTAGTTTTATCATGAAATAGTAATTGTTCCACGTTGAATGGGAATAAATGTTGGTTAGAGCTTAAATCTTTGTTATTATGTTTATCTAAATGAGATTGACTTGAAATTGTATTGCTAAACTTTTTCATAAACTTATATTTTGATGACTTTACAGTTCTTACATTGCATCATATATCTCCATGTTTATTTATACTAGATTGACATAGTTATTAACCTTACTTAAAATTGAATTCTTCTATTAATTATATAATTCGTTTCTTATTAACCACTAATATGTTTTTCAAAAATTTGCAATAAATAATCAAATAAGAATAATATATGTATTTTAATATTTTAAGTATACTATAATCTAGTGAACGACTTGGCATACAAGATACCATTAAAAAAATGAAAATCTTAAAGTGTGATGGACATTTTTCTCAGAATATAAATTAGTTAAATATTAACTTCATCAACTCGACATTATGTTTGCACTTAGAGGTAATGCGAGCTTATGGACACAGTTTATTATTAGTAAGTATAGCACCATGGTTTTTAAGAACCAAGACTATCGGTGGACATGAGGTGGGGAGGGGGGAGGGGATCAACATTCAAATCTCAACCTCCCTATCACCTGGTTAACCAGTCTATTGAGAGCCTGAAGCCTTTTACCACGTGGCCACGAGCGCGGATAATGAGAGAAAAAACAACAGCGATTTAAGTATCCAATACCTAAATTACTTCCAAGAAGCCGTGTTTGTGAAGTCATTGTTGCGGCTACATTTATTCTCACCATTGTTTATATCGCTATCGAATTTAAGTTTTAAGAATGATAAAAATACACTCGTTTTCGGTAATACTAGTTATACATTAAGTACACTCTTATAGAATAAAGACTATTCTTGCCTCACAGATAAGCCTTTAATTCTTCAAACCTTTGTAAAAGGAACTAACAGCAAAAATAAATCTGTAGGGAGACTTTCCACTTATCTACGGAAAGGAGGTTCGACTCACGACAAGGTTAAATAACTCATCTTTATTTGTTGAAGTGATGACAAGGTCCCCAGATGATTTGTTAGCGACCCATGTACTCTAGAGTCAAAAGTTTGGTGTGATTTCTATTCAAACGGAGCTGGGAATGTACTCAGCCCTTGGGATGGTTAGTGCTGCCTGCACCATCTGGTAGAAATCCTATTGACTAGGGGAGTTCAGGAAGATTGATGGGTTTCTCTTTGCCTTCCCCACGAGAATTTTTACTAACGAGAGCGAAAGGGCCTACCAATTCTGCCGGTAAAGGTATTTTCACATACCTTCCAGGGATCTCTTACATGCCACAATCGACATGGGACCAACGGCTTTACTTCCCCTCCGAAAGAAAATGTGCGACGGGATTTTGATCACCCCAGAAAAATCCACCAAACCTAGTTAGGTATGAACCCACTTCGACCTCAGTTAGGTTTGAACCCATGAACATCGCGTCCTGAGGAGAACACTTTACCCCAAGACGACAGAGGTCAACTTATGTGCTCTTAACAGCTTTGAAAACCCGCATCAGTGGACGCGCGGACTAAACTTCAAGCTCGTCTAGTCTAACTTCGCGGTGACAAAGAGGTCTGAGTTGGAAACACGGCTGGATGCACTTAATGAGGGGGTTTTCTTCAAAAATACTACTCACTCTTCCTACACTTCAATGTGGGTACATTACCTGGATACTTCTAAATTTGACCTTCCTCATTTATAGGCCTACCTCATTAAATAAATTAAATTCGAGAAGCCCTGAACACTGTATCCTGATTTTTGTTAAAATAACAGTTTAGAATGAACATACTTCTCTGCGGCAAACATATTTATTTGGGCTAAACATTGATATTAAGAGTTACAATTGCAGATAACATGACTAGATGTGTGATTTATGAATATACTTTAATTGTTTTAATAGCTTTAGTAACTATCAGCTATTGTTCTTTCTACGAAAATCAGTATATAATAATAATAATAATAATAATAATAATAATGGTAAAGTGCAAAAAGTATGTTTGAAATTGTTTATATTTCACCAAAGCAAATAGGCCTAGGCCTTTATCAGATTGGCCTGATTGTATGCATCATTTCAAAAATCGCGCAGAAAGATAAGGGAATGTTTGATTAACTTTTGCAAATGCCAAAATTAATACATTCTAGAGTCAATCAACTCAATCTACTCAACTATGGACTCTGTCAAAATCTATCAAAATATCGAAAACTAAGGCAAAGACGGCATCACTTATTCGGGCATCAGAATTACAGTTAGTCAAAAAGTCTAGATAATTTATATAAATTTATATACATATGTTAAGGCAAACCGAAAGATGATATATTTAGTAAGCATACGCCATTTTCAAGGCGATGTTTTACGACTCAACCCGCGAAGGTACTAGTCCTTGAGAATTCCTCACATAAAGTGAACTCCGGCACACATTCGCTACTTCTAAGGTGGCAAGTAGGTTCGCCAGCACCACTGGGTATGCGGACTGAATGTCAGGCTCATTCACCTAGTCTGGTTTAGCAGTGATAGGAATATTGGGGGCTCAAATAGCGGCCGGGAGTAGTGAAGGTGTTTGTTTCCTAAATGATCTTCCACTCTTCTTCCACACAATTGCTGGCACACTTCCTCTAAATCCTAAATTCCTTATCCCTAATTCATTAGCGAAATTTGTGGGTAGGAAAGGACACCAGGATTCAAGGTGGGTCGGAAAGGACACCAGGATTCAAGGTGAGTAGGAAAGGATACCAGGATTCAAGGTGGGTAGGAAAGGACACCAGGATTCAAGGTGGGTAGGAAAGGACACCAGGATTCAAGGTGGGTAGGAAAGGACACCAGGATTCAAGGTGGGTAGGAAAGGA
>CABFVZ010000297.1:2172-36467 GCA_902151445.1 Timema monikensis | reverse complement strand
TATTAGCACCACGTCTTACTACCCGTTCGGGTTATACGCACTTACGCTAATGTGTAATGGTAGGGTGATTGTGAGATGAAATGGAGGACCTACAGTTTAACGTGGAATCCGAACCACGGTGGAGGCCTGGCATTCCCCACATTCACAAGATGTCTTGTCAGAGGTGAAGGAAGGGTTTGGAAATCAGATAAATCTGTGCCGGGACCGAGGATTGAACCCCGGCGCCAGCACAGAAGTCTGACACCTTACCCCTAGACCACCAGGTCACCAACTTTATCTTTAAACAAGTTAATAGGTCAACTATAATTTCATGTTTGACATCGAAATAGGAAGACAAACTTTCCCTTCATCGCTGTCGATTATCGCCTATCATAGGTGTAGAAAATACACGGTAAAGGAACATACGTTTAATACTGAAGTAGGATGGCAACCACTCACTAGAATAAGGTTGAGTATGCTATTTGTTAGGCGAGGACAATAAATTGTAAAGGAATTATCTAATAGCCTTTGGATTGTTAACAACCAGAGTTAGTCACCCAGTTCATCCAGAGAGAATCGACTCTGGTCCTGTCCGTGGAAGCCGATATTGTGGGTGCGGCAGTCATGGCTCCCACAGGATCAGGTCTGTGTTGGGTGGTCACACTTACATAACCCACACTTACCGATGGAGAAACAAAAAGGTCATATTGGGCAAGTCTACGCTCTGAAATATCTGGGTTAATCGGGCGTTTTTAGGTGTTGCCAAGATTTCGCACAGGCGTTAACTAGCAGTGTGTCAAATCAAAATATTTATTTGTTTGGTTCTTGCATAAAGGTTCTCTAAATAAACAATTTGAAAGTAATTACGTTAAAAATTTTATTTACTATTTAATATAATTATTTAAGTTTTAAATAGAAAAAAGTATTTCATATTAATTTACAGCAGAGTAAAAGTTATTGGCATACAAAAAAAAATACAAAGCTAGAACACCATTCAGAAGATAGCTAATTTAACGAGTATATATAATTAAGGGTGTAATTATGTGATTAGGAGAGTTTTTATTTATACTTGTTTGCCACAACTCACAAGATTATGAAAAATATGTACTTGCTATTATTTTTTATTTGATAGTTTGATTATATTTTAAAATTAATGACAGTAAACATTATTACTTCAACGGGACCATAAGAAAATAATATTAGAAATGATTTTAGTTTAACTATCTTATAAACTTTTGATTAATTATTTATAACAGATATGTAAAAATGTTGATATCTAAAAGCATTAATTTAGGCTTCATTAATAGGTTATTCTTTAAAAATAATAATATGGCAATATTCTTAATTTCAAATAAAAAAAAATTATTTGAACTGTTAATACTTTTTTAGAGTCCATAATTTTTTAGAACACCAAAATACGTAGCTGAAGCTGAAAAGTTATAATACATAATATTATTATGCTATATGATTTAAATTCAATCTACGGGGCTTCAAATCAGCTCTGGGACATTAACAGAAGAAAACACATTCAAAATTAATGTACTATAACTGCCAGCCGCTTGGTGGCCGCATCGTCTAAGGCTCTACTCTGGCAAATACTATACTGTCGATGACAGGTAGACCGAGGTTCGAATATCAGTCTAGTGTACTGAGGGAGGTGTTTCCAAAAGAGTTTTCCAGCCTCCCACCATGCAAATGGATGCACATTTCATATAAATAAAACCTTCCTCATCCCTAAAACTATTAGCGTAATTATTACATAAGCGTATAGCCCGAACGGGCAGTAAGACGCGATGCTAGAAAAAATTGGTGTCAAAAATGACCCTAGTTGTCAAAAGTAACAAATTTAAAAACAATGAGTTAACGTATGAATACATGAAAGTAGATTTAGTAAAGTTTGAAAAGAAAGATTGGGTTATCTATCTATATGGCAATCATACTATTCAAGTGAGAGAGTAAAAGATATTAGAGAAGAAGAGAAAGGAGGACCCCGAGGTTTTTTTAAATAGCGCGACGCGCCCAGACTGCCTGTTCTACGCTCGCCCAAAGAAGGCGGGAGGGATCGAGTTATTGTTGAAAAACTATCTAAGTGACATACTGGATGGTAGATAGACATTACCTTTGCCAAGTCGGCGACTGAAAGGCGTCATAAGGTGACGTGAATTTTACTCGAGGCTGTGCCATTATTGAGAACTTACATTTGCACGCGACAAACGAACTAGCTTTACTTATAAGAGTTATAACCATACACTAAGGGCCGTATACAAGAACTTGACTAAGTGGATGCTTTTTTGACACTAGCGTGGGTTTGCTTGCCTCATCATAGGTTAAAAGGTGGAGCAATAGTTTGCTCGGGACCACACTATCGGTCCACTAAGCATTCACAAACGTTCTTGAATACCGCCCTAAGTACTTGTATAATAGGTCCACGCCAATATTCTAAATCGGAACTAAAGACAAAACTTTAAAATAAGAATAAAAGATGTGATTTTCTATCTATTTATTTTTTAAATTACTATTTAGTTAATAACTAGTTATAGGCCCACAGTTTAGAGTGTATAGTTACTTTAGTTAACCCTTATCTATAAAATATTAGTTTACTTTAAGAATAGAGTAATAATGTTTAGTAAATAATACACGAATTCACCTAAAAATTAGTATAATTTGTATGCATTACTAAGATTAAAACAAATAAATCTAGCCAGTAACCTGGGAGAATTTAACGAATAATAATATTTATTTATTTTAGCTCCACGTCTTACTACCTGTTCAGATTATAGGCCTACGCATGTATGATAAATTATTCTGATTGGTAGGGGTGAAGGATGAAGTATTTTAGAAGTAATCTACCCGTATTTGCGTGGAACGAGAGTGGGAAACCATTTAGTAAAATCCACTCCCAGTGGACCCAACCGGGATTCAAACCCCCTCCATTCATCATCAGGAGGTCAGTACGACACGAAAGTGACGCCTTTGACCATTCTACCACTGAAGACAGTAACGAATAACAATAGAATTAAACCTTATAAATGAACTAAAAGCCAAGCGCAAGTTTGTAAAAAAAAGAAAAACTGAAACTAGCATGACTTGAGATCAATTCAGCGTCCCCTCTTTAACTAATATTCGACCGACCTCGCTACTAGGCCACGGTGACGGACATAGTGAGTTCTTGCCCTCAGAGATCGATAAACACTTTCGTTCGACGGACGAAACATTCCCGGTCCTTGTCAAGAATACTTATATCAGTGTTGCGCGTGCGCTAGGCGGATGCTTGCCAAGACCTTGATGGACCCAGCCAAGAATGTTAGCTTAATGTATATAGCCCGATGGCTTTGACGGGACCCCTTGGGCATTGGACCCTTGGCCACGTGAAACAATCATTGTACACAGCTAAACAACTTTTATGGAACCCCTGGGCACTAAACCCTTAACCACATGTATACAACTAAACAACTTTGACGGGACCCCTGGGAACTGGACCTATGGCCACGTGAGATAACCACGTGAGATAATCATTGTATACAACTAAAACTGTTGTTAACAGAAGCTGGGGCTCCAGTTATCATCCTTATGAAAATGTGACGAAATAAATTAAACATGTAGGCCTATTTAAAAATATATCAGGAAACCATAGGGGTGGTCACGCGCTGGGGGTGGTTCTCCACGTGTGATTTCCCCAAATATATTCCTGGGTACGGCCTAGCACTAGGACGTGTGAAAATATTCGTACAGAAAGTCTCGAATAAAGTAGGATGGAATCTATTAAAGCAGATATAAAGTAGCATAGTTTGTACGAGCTTTAGTCTGGTCTCTGGGTTATAAAAACGTGTTTGATTGCACGCCACTCTAAGTAAACAAGTCATATAATACACGCACGGACAGGCTTGGTGTGTGTCAGTGTGTGAGGGGTGGGAAGGAGGTCTAGAGTTTGGAGCCAACTTTTTCCTACTCTGGGCCAGCATTAGTGAATTCTATGGCACATCATTCAATTCGAAGAGCGTCTCTACCCCCATAAAAATAAATGTTAGGGAGGATTTCAGACCCTACACGATTGCTGAACAACATGACAAGAAAGTAGTACCCCCCAATACCTTACCACCACCAGGTACACTCACGTACACACATAATACAATCTTAGAAAATGCGCTCACGTTAATGAAAAAAAGCTCGCATTTTACATCAAATTTCCCCGTGTTTAATCACGCATGTGGGTTAGGGATGAGGCAGGTATAATTTAGAGGAAATGTACGAAAATACACGTGGAGAGTGGAAAACGATTAAGAAAATATCCCCCTCAATACACTCAGCCGGGATTTGAGCTCAGACTTGTCCCCCACCAACAAACCAGAAGATATAATATCAAACGTTTCGTCCAAGTGCTCACCGATGCGTGTGTGTGTGTGTGTGTATATATATATATACATACACACACACACACACTCTTAGTATTTGGTCAATAATGAGGCAAAGATAGCTTATATTGACAGTTCCTGAAAAATAGTTTGGTCAAGTTGTATCATAGAAGTAGCTTACTATGTTTCTAGGACATATATTTGAAAAAATAATATTTTCGAGTTTTGTGACTACTTTAATGTTTATTTTCTAAAGTGATCTCAAGCCCTATTAGTCATAAAATGAATTTTGATATGTTATCTTTGAAAGCTTATCTTGCCGACCGTTACGATAGTTAAGTGATAAAGAGGTTGCGAATCTAAAAATAGCAGAAACTGAAGGCCTACAGATAGAGGCCTAAAGGACAGTGGTTCGATCACAAACATTTCATAAATATTCACTCTTTGTTATGGTTTCAGGGTTGAACAAAGTTACTCAAATTTTGACTCTTGGTTTGGGTGTGGGTTTTAGCACCACGTCTTACAACCCGTTCGGGTCCGGTTATACACTTATGTACTGATGGTTTTATGGAATTAGGAAGGTTATATTTAGAGGAAGCGTACCCGCATTTGCATAAAGGGAGAGTGGAAAACCATTTCGGAAATAAAAGCGTACATCCGACTGAGATTTGAGCCTCGATCTTCCCGCCATCGGCCCTCTAGTCTATATTTGGGTGTTAATAGTAAGTATATCTATTATAGTTAAGTTCATATGTTTCAAGTCTTTGTCACTCTTATAATTCCACGTTTTAAAGGTTCATATAAGTACTCGATTAAGTGAGCGGATATTGACTATCAGCGGATTCTATATAAAGGGACAGGAAAAGAGGTTCAAGTCTTAAGTAAATGCAGCCCTGTTTTTCCCTAAAGAGAGTAAAAACCTATCTGGGAGATGAGGTTGAGGAGAGGGTACTTTCTTAACTAAACAGTTCGGAATCAAATCCTGTAACTTTGTACCAGGTCAGACGTGCTAATCTTTAGATAACTTTGCAGTTAATTATAATAATTTACCTAACAATGAACGTACTAATGTTGGGAGTATGTCATTGCTTTGAGCCAAAGCCGGGTTGATTCAGCTAAGGATGGTAAAGGGGTATTGGGAGGGAGGGAGGGAGGGACGAATGGAAAGGGATCCAAACAACATCACTTCGCCCCAACAGCAACTGTGAGCTTCTAATGATCAAAGTGAAGATTGTATGATACCTTCAACAAGGTCATGCCACGGCGCGCACCTCTCTTCTTGATAAAGGATCCTTTACAGTTCCTCATAACTCCTACACGCCCACATCAAACGTTTTGTTGCGAATACAACGGCACAAAGTCACGGTAGCTTGGTTTAACCAAATTTGAAAAGAGTATAAACTTGTATTATAGTACTTATATACGTTTCCTGAATTCCAAAGAACAGGTTAAGTCAAAATTTGTTAGGAATACCACAGATTTTTACAGTTTATATATATATATTAAAGGGTAGCAAGCCAAAAACAGTTTGGAAACATTTCAATGGCTTCTTAGGGCTGCCATCCAAACAGAAACATCATATGTAATTCCCTGCTAGTCCCAAAGCCCGAATTTTACTTTTGGTCTGAGAGTAAACTCAAAAGGGACGGTTTCAAAAAAACGTTTGGCATCTTTCTTTGACGTGTCTGAAAGCATGATTCATTTTATAGTTTAGCTTACTTGAGATAGAATAGATTTTTATTTTCTACCATTTCGTATTTTTGCTTAATTTTTTAAATTCCCTGATTCATAATAAATATTTTTACCTGAATTTCAAATTCTTATTCATTAATTCAGTTGTTTGTGAGTTATGTCTTTTTGGACAACCCAAATGTTCAATATTTCGGGCAAAAAGCAAAATGGGCCAATCTGACTCTGCTGTTCATACCAAGTACATCAATTCCTGATATTTCCATTTTCCATATCATGGACAGCAAAAAAAANAAAAAAAAAAAAAAACTGGGCCTGATTTAAATCTTTCATACAAATGTAGTGCTGTGGGATGTGTTATCTAAGAATTATAAAAATCGCGTCAAGAAATGAGATGTGTTGAATTCAATCACTGAAAGTTCTTAGTTTGTGTAATAGAACTGATAAGAAAAGTTAAAAAGCCCTTCATGTGCAATTTCGTAGAGAACACAAGGATTATTTAAAATCCTCAGCGACCCCCCCCTACCACCCCCAATTTTATGAACAAAGTATATTATATGGGTTTATTTATGGTTCAAAGAATATCAAAATTAAGGTACAAGTACAAATTACAAGCTTCTAGAACTGATTATCATTTATAAATTTTTTTCTAGCCTCCAGAAATTGGGGGATGTGCCCACCGAAACCCCCTCTGAAATTATTGGTTGGCTACGGTATTGCGCTAAAGTGAACTATGGACGGTAAGCCATGCTTCTTCATTGAGATTTAAACAGGAAACATTGTTTATTTAATGTTTGTCAACAATCTGTCTCCTATGTTAGGAAACAGTTGGCCAGCAATGTTTTCAGGTGTGTACTAGGCTTCATGAAGATATAACGATCTATTTAACGTAAAGAAACTAGTGTGTTATCAGTATTCACTTAACTTAACATAACAACTCTATCAAAACACATACAATGATTTTGGACGGTTTGAAAACAAATTGTTCACTAAAATGAAACCAATCGTTTAGGGCTTGATTAGGCTGCAAGGTGTTTGCAATATATTAGCTTTATGGATATATATAATAAAGTGTAACAAGAGGCTACAAAGTTTTAGAGTTCGCGAAACGTGAGGAAATGTATGTACTGAAGAATTCGACAACAGAGGCTTAACATAAATAAATAGCCCTGTTGACGTTACTCGCAACATGATTGGCCAGATAGAACACGTGGTACCTTCACTTAAAGTTCACTTAACGTGAAAGTTCTCCCTGTACAACTCTTAAGTTAAGTTAAGCGAACGTTAAATTGACTGCATCGTGATGGTTTCCATCTAGAAACATGAGAAGAACCTTTTCTTTACGTTAGGCTACGGCCAGGCTTGCGACCTGGTCGCCGCGTTTTATGACCAGATGTTATCATGGCACGAAGGCGTGAAGATGTGTTACTAGCCATAGTAGTATATAGTTATATGAAGAAGAAAAAATGTACATCTAGAAAATACAGTGTCCACCATATTAATATGCAGAGATGTACTTATGGACAGTTTCATACCTTATTTAATAAACTCAGAAAGGCCTGAAGATAGATTTTTTCAGTATTTTAGAATGAGTGTAGCTTCATTTGACGAACTTTGCTCATACGTCAGAGAGGGCATTGAGAAGCAAATAACGAGAATGAATAACTCGATTCCAGTGGAATAAAGAGTGGCGGTCGCATTGAGAGGTAAGATGAGACATGGATAAACAACACTTTTTACAGTAGCAATGCCCTGTAAAATTTACTTGAAATTGTGTATTAAAAAAATACAAGTTTTAAAGACTGACATTTTTTTCTAATTGTTAGCAGGGTTACTAAACACACTAAACACACTTTACTCGCCCTCCTGTTCAGATGTTGTTGATTGCTCTTCGTTGTGTTGGTGATGTAATGCTTGAGATACTGACTGGTTGGTAGCTAGGTTGATGGGTAAGTGATTATATGGTTGAAAGACATTGTTTGGCTTTGGTTAGCATATACATGATGGTTGAAGGGTTGAAGGGTGGTGGGTGGTGGGTGATTGTGATTTACATATGGAGGATGGTTGAAAGTAGTTACTTCATTAATAAATAGCTCGGTATCAAACATTGTTATGTACAGTACCCTCAACCGAGTGTCAAACTCCAGACGGGCGGGAACCGGGAAACACTGGGTGGTTTGCAAGGAAGTTAGTGAAAATGCTTAGTGGAGGAGTGATAGTGTGGTCCCGAGCACCTTATCGGTCGACATTTTATACCTATGATGACGCAAGGAAATCCACACAAGTGTCCAGTGTTCTCGCGACAGGTTGTGACACGAACGCAAGTGTGGCCACCTCCATAAAAAATAAAAGCGAGCGTATTCGTCGCTGCGACCTGAAAACGCTTTCGTGAGCGTTTTCAGGTCGCAACGACAAATACGCTCGCCTTTATTTCTTATGGAGGTGGCCACACTTGCGTTCGTGTCACAACCTGTCGCGAGATACACTGGACACTTGTGTGGATTTCCTTGCGTCATCATAGGTTAAAATGTCGACCGATAAGGTGCTCGGGACCACACTATCACTCCTCCCCTAAGCATTTTCACTAACTTCCTTGCAAACCGCCCAGTGTTTCCCGCCCGTTTGAAGTTTGACACTCGGTAGGGTACGGTACTTAGCAATGTTTGATACCGAGCTATTTATAAATGAAGTAAATGCAAGATCACCACTGTGGAATCTGAAACATCGAGACTACGCAAACAGGAATGTTAAATCCAAGCTCTGGATAGAGGTTGCAGTTGCAACAATGTAGGGTTGGGATGAATTAAACAATGAATACATAAATGAACAAGGTAAGAACTTCTTTAATTAGAATAAATAAAATAATAAAATCAGACCATATAAGTATACAAACTAACAATAGATTGAAATGCTTAGCAAGGGCTTGGAGGGCAAAGGTTGTTTCCAATCATAGTAATTAATTCCACTTTGTAAATAATATTTTTTGGTGCCATGATAACTGGTCATAAAACGCGGCGATCAGGTCGCAAGCGTGGCTGTAAGCTTAGGCTAAAAAAAAACGTAGTGGCACGACCAAAGTTCAAACCTCAACCTCCCTTAATCATAAATAGATTATATTGCAAACCTGACGACTTATACCGTCTAAAACCACTTGTTCGGGTATCAGAAGTTTGGGAATAAATGGCTTTCAATTACATGTACTCTTACGATATCTAGATATAATCAATCCTATGTTGTTTAGCCCTCCCCTTCACTATATTATCAAGAATAATGCCCCTTCCAACGGTGCTTTTCAAATTCCTTGCTACGGCCCAGACTTTGGTGTGTGTATGGTGGTAAAGAGGGGGGAGGGGGAGAGTGATAAATATTAGTTACGCATTTTTTTAAACTAGCTTTTCTTCAAAATCTAAGCTATAGCAAAACAAATAACGAGTAAATAAATAAATATATATATATATATATACATGGAAATATTTATGTATCTTTTTAGCTGCAGAGTATGGAAACATTCTAGACCCTAGAGCTATTGTTTCAAAGTGTGAAGTTATCTAACTAAAAATGCCGTGTTTATATACTTTTCTCTACCAATAATTATTGCACAACCGATATAAGCTTGCTCTAAAAAATTGGAAAATGTAATTGTAACGAAGCGTGCTAGTATCCAGTGTTACCACTATTGAGAGTTGAAGATGGGAAGCAATATATGTTTTAACATGTAGCATTCAAATTATGAAGAGTTGAAATGTACTTTGGACTCCTTGTCAACCTTAAAATGAAGTACTGCATTAAGGTTAACCGTTTCAACAAACTCGACTTGATATTCTAGAATATATAATATTTAGTAACATACTGGACATTTCACAGCGCCCATTTAGGCGCGCGAGAAAAATGGGGATTTTATCACACAAATATGTGGCTACATTGACCAAGTAGAGTGTGACTTAGTTACACAGCACAATTATAGACATTTCTTCCACAGCCGCACGGCAATGTGTGTCTTGGGTGGAGTGTGGTTTTGAATTAATTTTCCCTGCCTTAATTTCAATCTCTTATGTTTATTCTTTGTCTTCCTTTATTGACAAACAATCACAACCACATTTTAGTATGTTTTGATCTGAGTGAATTCTTATTTATTTTTTTATAATTCAACAAAGGAATTTAAAAAGTTTATGGAAATAAAAATGTTATATGCTTAAAGATTTGGAGAAAGGAAGAGGTTTTTGCGGTGTAGGTATCTGGTGGTAACACTTTATGAAAAGTTATGCCTCGCCACTGCCATATAATTTAATCAGATTACGTCAGGTCAAGAGTTCTCGTGCGAATGTGAACAAATCCAGGGACGAGTAAGTCCAAGAAAACAAACAAAAACAGCAGCGAGTAATTGGCGGTCTGAAGTGAGTTGTGATATTTCTGTGGCGAGAAACAACTCTAATATCATCCAGAGAAATAGAGAGTAGGAGGACGAAAAGGTCGTGTTTCATGACCAACCTTTCGTCCAACAGACCCAAACATTGACAGAGGACAAATCATTGATTGATAATCTGACACATGAATGACACGACCCCAGAAGACAGATCAGCAGTTTTCAACCTACGCTACATGATGCCGTGAGAGGTGGTTCACGATGTATCTAGTATAATTTGATGGATTAAATTGAAAAAGACACATGGGCACGGGAATTATACTAAGCCAAAGGTCCAGGGTTCGATTCCCAAGTCAAGGTGTCATTTTTCAATTTAAAGACTTGTCTAGTTTGGTTCACCTGTGACGAGGATGTTAACTAAAGTACGGGTATATTTCATATGCATTCTACCCCCATGGGCCACAGGGGCTAGGCCCCACCAACACTTTTCAGACATATTTTTAACATTAAAAAAATATATTTATTTATATTCTAAATAATATTTTGGAAAAAACATGAATATGAAGTGGAGCACCATTCTCTACACGCGGTGAATTATTGTATCCGTCATACAATATTCTAGTCAAGATTATTCATTCCTCACTCCAAACGTCACGCGAAGACTGTACTAGCACTCTAGTGACTGAATATAGAAGCTGCCTTCGGACCAGATTTGACAGGCCTTCTCAGAGAAACCACACCCAGTGTGAGATGTCTCTCAAGGTCAATCCTCCTACCATTCCAGTGTGAGATTTACACTAACAAATGGGGCCAGCCTGAGGGGGCCCACTATACAATAAAGGTGGTCTATATTTTGATTTGCGTTTATGTGTCTGTGTTTTAGTACGTGTTAGAAGTTATAAGACGCTTGAAGATGACGAGTTAAATTGATTAAAGTAGATTATTTACTGAACAACTCTGTTTTCTTCACTATAACTGCAAGAAAAACCTTAAATTAATCGATTAGTAGCACATCAGTCTAATGACTACATTTATGCAGGTGGATGGCAAGAAAAAGAGAACTTGTTTTTAATGCTTGGTTTGCTGGTTAACTGTGAGTTAAGAAAAACAGAGCTTATTTTGTTTTTATTGTTTTATTATTTGGTGGTGAGGGGTTGTGGACAACGGTATACCGTAAGTATCGTAAACATTTTAGTAAAGGAATTAAAAAACATGAGGAATGTGAAATTAATTTGGAAAATGCATTTAAATTTAAAACATTTGTAACCGTAAATATAACATCACAGATTCATCCTGCGGTCAAAATTTCAGTCCAAAAACATAATGAACAGGAATCAAAAAATAGGCAAATACTAGACAGATTAATAGAATGTTTAAAATAATGTGATACTCATGAATTAGCATTTAGAGACAGATGAACACAACGTTTATACAAATAATGTGATCGCTTGGAAAGTTTAATTCAAAACCTGTATTATTTTATTCTTTCTGTTTGTAAATTTGTTTAGTGATTTTGTAATACTAGTGATTTTTAAAAATTAGGAAAACTTATATGTATTTAATTTAATATGTTAACACATGGTGAAAAAAAAATCATTACCGGTAATCTTTGACCTGGCCCCGCCACTGCCTAACCCATAGTTTTGTTCAAAAATTATCACTTTATGACTTATTTTAATAAATATTTAGAGATCCACTAAAGAGATAAGAAATTGTCGTCAGCATCGGCGACCTGGAAGCCATATTTTTGGAGTCCTGCTAATAATATTTTCTAAAGGAGTCTACATAGAGGGGATCAGACTATAGGCAACCAATCTGAAGGTCGTTCGACAAGACAAGCGAGAGGTGATCTTTGCGATTTAAAAATTTCTCCAATCTCACCAGGTAACAAGGCTACGCGTGCAATCCAAGTAGGCCTATATGTGACGTCATCCGACCCACACCGTCCTCTGTCATTACTCACAGCGAAACACCCACGCAACAGGGCTCAGCAAACTCACGACCCGTAAGGGGATCGCCAAAGATAGGAATGTTGACACGCACCGACCTAGGAGTGTATTTGAAAATTATTACTTTCAACACAAAAATTATTATTAACGACCTAATCTGAAGAGTGGAGATAAGTTTGATTTTGATTTTTAGTTATGGTGCGTCCACATTAGCGTGAAGATGGGATGGTAAAATCAGTGATAAACCACAAGCAATGCACCCGACCGAGATTATAAACTCTAAACCTGCAACCGGAAATATTGTATGTTAGGAGAATTAATTTTAAAACCACGTGACAGTTATCGTTGGTTATGAATGAAGGCCCTTGAATGCCCTCGAAGCTAATAGACCCGTATGCCACGTTGATAAGTTTTAATTCTTTCCCCTTCACCGAGTATCGACGACACATCCCACATGGCCCCATATCCACTGCACTCCCCAATGACGAAGTATGACATCCAAACTTGCGCTAGTCTGAAGTCCTATTTCTAGAGGACCACCATAGAGCCAATCTTACCCTCGCATTCTCTCAAAGTATACTCATAACGGGAATGGAACAGAGTCCCCTTAATTAGCGCGTCCTTGGTAACGCTTATGTACTACTTATTTATACAAATGAGCTAAGGATGAGTAAAACTGAATCTAAAGAAAGTGTGCCCTCATTTACGTGGAGAGTGAAAAACACTCTTAGTACGCTCGACCGGAATTCGAACTGATTTTCCTGGCATCATCAGTCTAGTCTAACACGATAGTAACGCCTAAGACCATACAGCCAACAGAGCAGGTCTCGGCAACAGGTGTGTGTTTCACACATCACGTGACCTCACTCAGACACATATGTTTGCAGTGTCACGCTATCACGCCATTACACTCCATCCCTCATACGTTTGCCGCTGGTAAGATATTACATACTTGCAACACGAATTAATAATATAACTATTAATAAGTTCGTCGCAGTATTTAAGGAATCCAGCTACAAGTTCGCCCAACTTTGGTTCAATCCCACGCGATATGAATACAATCGATTGGTTGATAATTTAGTGTAAAGTAATTTAGTAGTCTTAGGCCCAATTTTAATAGAAAAAGCCTTATATAAGACACTTTTTGGCAGTCAGTAATGATAAAATTTATCCAATATTTTATTCTCTGTAATGATAAAATCTAACAAAAGTGACAGTTGCAGGTCACATAAGTAAGTATGAATGGTGAAAATAGATCTAATAACTTTTCTAGCTGTCAGATAAGGGGGTTACTATGGAAGTTGGTACTAATTTGTTTTATTTTTGAAGTTATACTTCTTTAGGCGCGTTATGAAAAAATGATGAGTGAAATTTTAAGATGCGCGCGCATCACTGTAACACAAAAGTAACAAGTTGAAGGTAAACCTTCACTAAGTCTCGAAAAAAAAAAAGCTACCAACAAAATAGAAATAGAACCTCTGTTAGTCGCGCATGTTGGTATGCTCATNTGGTACGCTCGTCGCCTCTGATCACTGTTTTCATATATATAATATTTATCCACATGTTTCTAGTTTCTACATTCACAACACGTGTTTTAGTTTCATACAAGTGCGAATTATATATGTGCTAATAAATTATATTCAGTAGTGATTTAAATTGAATATTTTGATTAATATTATTTACTATTCGTAAATATTAGTGAAAAAAATTGTGCTTATATACTTTTTCAAGTGCTACAATATAATTGAGGTTAACTATTCGTATGTATTATTTATTGATATAAATTAAAATATTATTATTTAACATAATTAATACTAGATATTATCATTTTATTGTAATTAATTATTTGCATGCAATTAAAAACTATTTTTTAATGATGCCAAAGAAGTATAACTTCTCGCGCGCGTACATAAGTACACACACCCATTTTTTTTGTTTAGGCATCACGTCTTACTACCCGTTTGGCTTATACGCTTATGTACTAATTACGCTGGTGTATTATGGAGTAGGAAGGTTGAATTTAGAGGAAGTTCACCCGTATTCACGTGGAGGGAGAGTAGAAAACTATTTAGGAAAAACCACCCTCAGTACACCCAACCACGATCTCGTATTTAAAGTGGCGAATTGTAGCTTACCTGCGTTTAGGACGTGCATGTAAAATATCCCAAGTAGTATCGGGCTTACATTATATAATTCCTGCAATAGACAAGGTCGTTAACAAGGTAGGATTGAGTTTTTTCACAATTACGTTCAACAACGTGGTTGTTAACGAATTCATTCGAGGATGAGGGGTTATTTAAGAGAAAGTGCACCCAAATTTGCATAGGGAGAAGATGGGAAAATCACAGTGATGTTAAGAACCATCCCTTGTGCACTCGGTCGAGATTATAAACTTGACCTCCCCGTCATCGGCAATCCTGACACCGCCATCCCAAAATCCTTAGATACACTAGAAACGTGTTTAGATGTTTATAGTTTTAGCGAAAACGCATGGCAAAATTTTTAAGCTTCAAAGTGTTAGAGCTGTTAGTATTTTATATAGAAAAACATCTCATGTGTAGACAGAATCATAATTAGTTATGGTTTTAAAATAATTAAGTTAATCCAGATAAAGAGTATAATCAATATTTTACGATATTAGGATTAGTTCAATAAGCAACGCTTAGCTGTGTGTTTGAGCTACGTATTTCACTTGTGCTTCAAGATTCTGCCACTACCAGCGCGGTATGCGCTGCCTGTAGTTTGTCGACACAGCCATCACTACCGGCTCAACTATGTAAAACATCGGACCTCAAACATCTAGTCTACCACTCTAAGCGATCGATCAGAGAAACTAAAATAATTGCTGCTATCAAAATCGTTGTAAAATACCATTATTAGCTTCCTCTCTTGCCGTCTCTAAACACGTGTGAATGTCCTAGGACGCGAGGGGATAGATCTCAGCCTCTTTGTTTAAAGGTTCGTGTGGAAATTTGTCTTAATTACGAAACGTTCATTTGTTTCCTACTTTCACTGGAAGAAAGTTCCCAACGCTCACTCAATTTCAATTCTCTCATGCTCTCAATGTTCTGTAGATGCAAGATGGAGAAATATTTCAGTGGCATTCATCATCACTGTTCACTGATGATTCTCGGTTCAACTCTTTCGCAACGGAGGTGAAAGATTTGTTTTTGTAGCGCACCTACAATATTGTCCGAGATATTTTAGTATTCACACTAATGGGTAAGGGGTGAGGAAAGTATAACACATAATAAATAATTATATTCGCAAATGGGTGGAGCTAGAGTGGAAAAAAGTTTTAGTAAAAACAACGCCCACTACACCACGCCGGAATTCAAACCATTACCTACTTAATTTAATTAGGACAAATACAGCAATACCCCATAATGTTAATTCACTAAATGAAAAAGAACAAGCTTAACTTATAGTGTTAGCTTTTTGTCTTAACATAAAGCACATACTTTACCAATTGAACTAAGGTGTCTGGATTTTATTGAAACATCGACCTCTACTGCACATGCAAATTAGGAACGACCAATATATCTTGGTGGAATGTAAACCACTTTTAAAAATATGGAATTTACTAAATCAAATGTGGTCTGCGCGTGCCTTCCTAGTAACCCTAAAAAGCAAAAAACCCTTAAATCGAAGGAAACATTTCAAGGATGGTGGGTTCCCCACTTCCCACTTTTCCCCTTCTCTATCCACAAATTTGGAATAACGTGACATCGGGGAGGAACATTTCATCGGCAATTCTCCCTCCCGACCTTCTAACAAGACCATTACGTACACCATTCAGATCTCGATGTGATTCCACTACCTCTGCTAGTGCCCTCTTTAAGAGTTCACAGAAAAAGTTCGACCATTTACTTTTGGAGAACGATCCACGCCATTTTTATTCACCTTTAAAGGTGTCCAAACGAGTTTTGAATTTTTTTAACACCTCTTTTTTTGTTGCTAAACCATTTTTAGGCTATACCATTGGTGTAATATTTTAATTCTAAAATAATCATCGTTGGGGACCTTGCCTAACATTTTTAATTGGTGTAAAAACAACTTTAATGTTGTTTTTGGGTTCATTTAAATCTTAACTCACAAATCATTAAAGCTTCAACAAATAGGTTTTATTTTTCAATGAAAGCTTTAGGAAAGGTTCCCAAAAATGTTTAATTAAGAATAAAATAGTATCGATTTTAATACTCTTAGGATTGACGCGGCATTGTAAAGGCTCAACGGAGACATTGGGCCTGAGTTTGTCATCGGCCGACTTAGAAACTAGCCTTTCTTTTTTAGTAGAGTCGGTGACCTGGTGGTCTAGGGGTAAGGTGTCAGACTTCTGTGCTGGCGGCCGGGGTTCAATCCTCGGTCCCGGCACAGATTTTAGATTTATCTGATTACCAAACCCTTCCTTCACCTCTGACAAGACATCTTGTGAATGTGTGGAATGTCAGGCCTCCACCGTGATTCGGATCCCACGTTTAACTGTAGGTCCTTCATTTCATCTCACAATCACCCTACCATTACACATTAGCGTAAGTGCGTATAACCTGAAAAGGTAGTAAAACGCGGTGCTAATAATAATTTAGTGGAAATCAAACGAATCGTGTTAGTTTTTATTTACACGTTTAACACAAGGGCTATTAACGATTTAGTATAAGGATGAGGGTTGTAGCTTAAGGTGGGTGTGTTTGGAATTTTAGAAAAGGCCAGTGTTTTTGGAATGTATAGCCAAAATAAGTAAAATATTGCTAGCATAAATTTGAAACATAAGAGTTTAATTTTCTTCACATGGTAGTATCAACAGCTCTTGTAGGTATATCTGCAGTGAGCATAGCGGCAATTGATAAGATACTTTTTAAACAAAGTGAAAAAGCTGTCATTAAATTCCAAGACATCCTTGAAATATATTCTAGAGCTGTGTATGTCACCATGTGAAGGAAATTAAACTACACATCTACTGGATAATTATTTGATATTTTTGTAAAATAAAAGTTTTAAGTGTTTTGCAAAATTACTGCTTTTAACTCGCGTTTCCTATACTCCCAACTTAAGGTCCTCGCACACCGGTATAGTACGTATACGTACAGTGCATGGTTTTCTATTCCACTTTGAATGCGGAAAGACACGTACGATACTGTAAAGGCTGCCGTTNATCAAGTCTTATAATCGGCCTCGATATATAGTGGTCAGAGCCCATGACCGTTTACCTTGAGTTCCCGGGTTCGATTCCCGGCAGGAACAGGGGGATTATAGTATCGTATACGTACAGTGCGTGGTTTTCCATCCCGCTTTGAAAGCGGAAAGACACGTACAATACTGTCATGGCGGCCGTTGCCTACCCCCCACTACACCTTCTCAAACACTCCTCTCACACACTAGTAAGTTTTTATTCAGTTATTGAGGAATCATTTCGACAATTTCTCAAATAATTTCAAATATCTGCTAAGGTTAAAATATTTAACTCGGTCTCTCAGTATGAGAGAAAAGTATTAGAATGTGAGTATAACTATAACCCTGGACATTTTCACTTTTCCCCCAACAAGCATTGCAACCCCATACATCCAATGATCAGCTACCCACGATACCCTCTACCTCAACAAAATGTTCCTTAGTCACTCCCTCAACAATCAATGGATCCTCTTGCTTCCCATAATCGACTTTCCATGCCTCCTCAACCGGCTCATACTGTTCCTCAACAGTGGCTGTTCAACCTTCAGCCTCCTTAGCTTTTTTCTCATATTGTTCCACAATAACAACTGCACCAAACTCTAACTAAAGTATACGAAAAACTTTTTAACGTCGTGGATCAAATCGTCAAACAGTGTAAAAAACCACTCGCCAAACACTTTTCTTTTCTTATTGATATCATGTATCTACTTTTTTCTCTCTGAATCCAGCAACACAGTCGCTCCCACAATATCCTCATCAGAGGAAGAAGACAGGGTATCACTCATTATAGGTAACAGAACAGCAACAATATACTCTCTTATTTTAACTGTGCTAGCCTCAGGTACCGAAGGAGAATTGTAGGGTGTGGAGGGAGAAACAAGCTCTTGGGGCATACGTCATATCTGCGATCTCTGTGTGCGGGACAGTCGCGGCAATGCGATACCACACTGATACCATACCACTACTGTCCTGGCACCGTACGAATACGATACTATGCCGGTGTGCGAGGACCTTAAAGGGTAACGCCTACAGGTACTACATGCTTCACGCCAAACTAGAGATTAAAGGTAAAAGATATGTAGATTACTTATAATAACATTAAAAAAATGTAAGCCTTACAACATAAAACAAAATCGTAGATTTAGTTTAATTTTCAACGACTTTTCACGCGAAATGTATCAGTTGTGATATGAAAGATTAGGATGATGTTAGTTTAGTAGCTTAAGAGTTGTCAATCACATATGTTATAGGAAATGCACCAGTGTGAGGATATTTCCCTTGAAGTGGGCAGCATCCAAGAAATTCTCTTCCGTCAGTGTGGAGAAAGCATGGGAAAGCAACAGATAGAATCAGATGAGTGATCACCGCCGCGATTAGGAGGGACCTTCTCTAGCCAACACATCAAAAAGTTACTAAGGTAATTAATATGTATATACATGCCAAGCTCTCTCTGTGTTCCCCATTTAAATTGTTTTATAAGCTAACAATGTCAACATAGCTAAATTATATTTTACTATTATGTAGACGTACAAGTAGGCCTACACGGAATGGAGGGTATAGATCATCTTTTTAGCACCGCATCTTACTACCCGGTTGGGTTATATGCCTATGGACTAATTATACTTATGGGTTTTAAGGTTTTAGTTAGAGGTAACGCACCCGCATTTGCGTGGAGGGAGAGTGGAAAACCTTTTAAAGAAAAACTTAAGTGCACCCGACCGGGATCGAACCCTGATCTCCCCGTCTTTAGCAGTCTAATCCAACACGAGAGTAGCGCGTTAGACCACGTGGCCACCGAGGCGGGTAGGGTGTAGTTAATTTATTGGTATTGATTCTATATATAAACGTGACAACAGCAGATATGAATATAAGTAATTTGACTAGCTTTTGTAACTGTCAGATACTGACCATGATTCTGTTGCAATTATTTATTAATTGGTTAAATGACAAAAAATTAAGGTCAGAAGGGAATATCACGATTTAATGACATGTTTAAAGTTAATATATTATAGCCTATTAATTTACTGGGGCAAAAACTAAACTGATTAAGATATTGAACCACCCTTTTTGGGTTTATAATGTAAACAGTTTATCTACGTAAGAATGTAGATACAATATTTATAATATGTTTTATATACTATAATTAAGTTACTGCAAGTGTTTATTATGCATAGTGAAACACTATCCAGAAGAGGCATTTTTCAAATGATTACAACATTTAATATATACTTAGACTACTTATCCCATATCATTAAGTTTGTATAGTAAAAAAAGACCAGTATGCATTTGGAAAAATCCTAAAGAGCCATGTGTTTAATTAATTTGTTACTATTAATCATGAGCTAAGAATCATACATATTAAGGGCGCCCTTCAGCAGATAAATTTCATTTAATTTTATTAACATGAAACCATACCCACCTCGGTGGCGTAGTTGGCTAACGCGCTAGTCGTGTTAAGCTCGACTGCTGAGAACGGGGAGATCAAGGTTCGAATCTCGGTCGGGTGAACTGGGGGTTGTTTTTCCACTCTCCCTCCACGCAAATGCGGGTTCACTTCCTCTAATTCAACCTTCCCAACTCTTATTCCATTAGCGTAATTAGTACTTAAAGCGTATAACCCGAACGGGTAGTAAGACGCGGTGCTAAATAATAATAAATAACATGAAACCGATTAAAAAGTGACAAGGCACATCGGTACAATATAACAATTTTATAAATATATCATCTTTAATACATGTAAATAATGCTGAAATTAAACAAGTTATTACATTCTTACCACACGCGATTCTCGGTATTTCTTTTGCAGATTACATGACCTGACGTATTGATTGAATATGTTAGTATATTGTCTGTAGATAGTTGACGAGTTTATACCCACCAAGGTTGTAACTAACACTGTGGAAGGTAGGGAGCGAGCGCTCTCGACCTTCAATTATCACCCAGTATTTGCTCGGTGTAGTTTGGTCAAACCCACACCGAGGTTAACCGCAGTAAGCACAATTGAGAAATTCTTGTTGCCAATTACCTTCCTGGCAACACTCCATTGAACATCCTATCCACTGTTCCATGTAAGGATCTCTTGAGACTATCACGTTTTGCTACCCAAACCAATGGTCACGCGGACAAAAGTGTTAGTATCGTCTTGTCTTGTCTGTGGTGCCGGTAATGGGGAGGTCGTCCTAAAGAGTTTTTTCTTAATAGTTTAAACCCACACTCTCTCCACCAAAATTTGGGTAGCCTATATTTCCTTTCAGTTTAACCATCCTCATCCTTACCCTGCCAGTGTGAATATGTCGAGAGTCTGGAAGGGTGGGTGGTAAGACGTGTCACAATGGTGGGCAGCGGGTAAGAATCAAAAAGCACGAGGCTAGGCCTATTATAAATTGTCAAGAATAAAAAAAAAATTGCTTAGAATGATATTGTATAATAAGATCTCGGAATCTTACTAACCATCCAAGTCACTGCATATTTAAAATAAAAAGGTGTAGGAGGATGATAAAGGCAGAATTTTAGCAGAAAAGTAAACTCTTGTTGCATTATACGTAAGTAAACTCTTGTTGCATTATACGTGGAAATAAAAATCTTCAATAGTACATATGTATAGAATACGAACCCTTCCCTACCTTCTATTTTATTAGAAATAAAAATAAAATTAATATGATTTTCTTGTATTTGTATTTTAACTCGACCCCATGGAGAGAGAAGTATTGTGATCGTAAAAAAATAGTAAAAGCAAGATTTTGATAAATGTCAACGTTTCATGGGCCCCCCAAATTGAAAAAGTTGTTTTAGCGATGTCTGTCTCTTGGTCTAGATCCGAAACATTTTACCCCTAGCTGGCTGAAACTTGGTATCTAGGGTTTTCATAGGCTCCCTTCAGGGTTTTGGGATCAGATATTTAAATCTAAAGCTAGAGGTAGTTTAATGAAGAGCAAACAGTTGATTTATTTTCTCCTAATCCACCTTAAGGATTTTGATTAAATTTTGTATTCAGGTATAGTTTAACATTATAAACAAAATGGCGAATCTTATTTTCCCACGAAAATAACTGTAATAGTACTTCCCATAGGGAGAAATTTACTCAATCCTAGGTTTTGTCACAGATTTATCTGATTAACAAACCCTTCCTTTTATCTGACAAGACGTGTATTAATCAAAACTGGTTAATGTGTGGAATGCTAGGCCTCCACCGTGGTTCGGATTCCACGTTACGTCCTCCATTTCATCTCACAATCACCCTAACATTACACATTAGCGTAAGTGCGTACAACCTGAATGGGTAGTAAGACGCGGTGCTAATAATAATAATTTGGAAAATGTCTCTTATGAGTAGCCCCTATATATTAAGATGAGAAAAAGTCTGTGCGGTGCCCGTACCATTTTTTTAAATGTCTGTATAGTATATAAATAGTACAGAACTCCGCATGGACTTTCTCGCTCCATTGCCTAAAAATGGAGATATTTACCCAAAACTATTAACATATGTGAAACGATATAATATACACTAGCAAACCAGAGAAAAATTAAGCTGTATTTACGTAAAACATTTTTTGACTCCTGGTTTTAAATTTTACAGTTTTATTTTTAAAAGATTAAAGTCCTCATTTGTATATTTGGACCAATAAAAAATATCACTATTGTGTCCACAAGGGTCAACAATTCGTATTAAAATTTCGACTTCCGGTTAAAAATGTTGACATTTTATTAAGAGTTGTACATCTTCAGGTCATCGCATTGTTATTAAATTCCTCATTTAAAAATGTTGACCAATAAAATAGGTAAATATTGACCATTGAGTCTAAAATGATACAGATAGATCATTGCTGTACAAACATTTTCCCTAAAAGGTTAAAGGAAAAATAACAATTTTTTGAAGGACTTAGTTATATACTTACTCTATGGAATTACAGAATTAATGCGTTAAAACTTGGATAGTATCTCTGTACAACTAATGCTTACAAATATATTAATATATTTGAAAATATTTAAGAAACTATTGGTTTTATAAAAATATTATAGAAATTTATTATCTCAAAGATCTACGGTGATTTGATAAAAATTTATAATTTACCAGTACGGGACCCTTAAAGTCGTTTTGACGAAATATTGAGGGTAGCCATTTGATTTTTAATACTAATCAATGTTTAGAAATGAGATTTAATCAAAATCGTTAGAAACAATTTTGATAAAATCTCTTTTTATCTCTTTTCGTCCTTAAGGAAACTACCCTTAATTTTAGGGTTAGATTTTCAATTCCAAAAACCCCTCAGGGGAACCTTATGAAAACCCTAGGTGCCAAGTTTTAGCCCAATCGGTATCGGATCCAGCCCAAGGTACAGACAGAGGGCATTGCGTCGACATTCATCAAAATCTCGAGTTCTATTTTTGTGACGATCAGAATACTTTATCTACCTGTAAGGTAGCGAGAAAGTAAAAATGGATAGTGCCAATAGAAACAGCCTTCCATACTCAATATAGCATTTTATTTTGATGTAGCCTAAGATAATTATGAAGGCGAATGTATTGGAATGTTTTATCGCCCCATCCATTTATTTTCCTGTGATGCACGCACTGAACGTGGCCCAGATTCCCACACAAAGTGCAGGGTGAAAGAAATATTGCAAGCCCAGCATGTCAGGGGACGTGTCCATGCACTGTTTGCATGGCGATATCAGAGCCGCGCGTAAGAGCAGAGCAAACACTGGCTCGCCGCAGCACAGCAGGGATACCGAGAGTTCAGCGCTGCACGGGCCAAGCCTCCAATAGGGGAGTGTTGGGTAACAGGCATGAGCTTATATTATTTTTATTAATTTACTATTACTACTTTCAAGGTTAGGTGTGCACAGTGACCCTCCTCTTAGGCTAAACTCACAATGGCCCTATATTCAGCAGAATATTCTCTGCCGTACACAGCCGACAGCGCACGACAGTGCCTGCAATGTGTCCATATGGCGTTAAGCTAAGGTATTACACGCAGTTTTACCAAGAGCTTGTGTGGATCTCCATAAAAGCAGGCCACATCGTTAAAATAGACATTGACTTGCATTGTATGTATTTATTTGATACCAGTCCTCTGTTAAAAATACTATTGTTTGGAGATTAAAAAAAAGGTGTGGATGAAAAAATATATGTAGGAAACACAAAGGTCGTCTTTACAACACTTATGTGTTACTAAACTGTCCAAATCAACCATTGCGAGTGAGTATTAACATTTATTTAAAATATCTTTCAGCTGCTGCAATATAAAATATTCAGAGCACTAGCAAATACGACCGTAAAAAAACAAACTCATTTGATTTCCGTCAGTGGTCGGAGAAATTCGGCAGTATACGGCAGAGCAAAGCTACAGCTGAGTACGGAGCCAGTGTGACCTTGACTTTATCAGAGTGGCCACAAACTCTAGTAAATTTATAAACTACCTATATCGACTTTTCCCCTACACAAAAATCCAAATTTCTACTGCAGAATTGATAAGGATTGATAGATGTGCGAACTATGTTTTAAAAGGTTATTAAAATAATGTCACAAATAGTTTATCAATTACTTTTGAGTAGACCCTACTGAAAAAACTCAACCCCTTAAAAATCCGTATTTTCCCTGAATTTAAAAAAAATGCCAACGTAAGCGTGTATCGGATTCAATAGTAATTAATAAATGCAGATGAACATGAATAAATGTAAACTTAATTAAAAACAAAGATTAGGCCTAAGTAATATTTTATAAAGACATTTCTATTCCTTAGGGCCTATACAATATGTATTTGATTTTTACTTGTTCTCTGACAGTTACTAACTAAATTTTCTTTTCAGTTTATAGTAGTCTTATTTTAAAATAACGAGACAATACAAGTTCAGCATCTACTCAGTCAGTTGCGTGTCTGTCTATGGAACTAGGGGTTTCTGGTTTGATTCACGGCGTGGCCGAAAAATGTACCATTGGTGAGATTGGGGCTTAGCCGTTCATATTGATAAATTAAAAACTGAGAAACTAGGTATTGTGTACGTTCGGGAAATGTGCTAGTTTATAAGTTGCGTGATGAATGTTGATATAACCAGTAGGTTCAGCAAATAATGCCAGCAGACAGTGTCCAAGTTATTAGGACTAGTCAGACTTGCAAGGGGCACGACAGGAATTAAGAGACAAAAGCTTCTGACGGGAGAAACAACCCAAAGCCCCGGGTCAGTGAGTTCGCTCACGCACGATCCTCCTTTGACAATAATCGCGCTTGTCTTTCCTTTTGTGTAGCCGGCGATTATTTTGCATCTAGGAATTACCTCGAGAAGGAGTTTGTGGGGAAACATCGGTTATTATTCACCATAGACCGTGTTTCAGATGTGAAGAGGTAGAAGTAAAAAGAGCTCCCTATGCATTTTGTGAGAATTTATTTATCAAATTGCATATAACCCGAACGGGTAGTAAGACGCGGTGCTAATAATAATAATATTTCTCAAATTCAAATCCTATACAAAATTAAGATTTGCTTTAGAATTTTGAAACCAAGTTTGAATCACAAACCTGTAAAGATGTATAAAATAAATTAAATTTTAAGTAATGAAAAGTAAATTTTTAAAATAAGTTGTTCCAGGTTTGTCTCCACTGACAATTTTTATTTTGTTTGTTTGTTTGTTTGTTTGTTTGTTTGTCATCTATATTACGTTATTTAAATAACAAAAAGAACACTGTTTGAAAACATTATTTGTAATGCAATTTTGTGTTTGTTATTTTATGATTTTCCCTTTCTTTTGCCAATTTGCAAAAATTGTTGTTTCGAGCCATGGCCTTCATATTTGTGTTCGAGATATTTTGAGTTTTCTAATCTTAAGTCTCTTGGATGTCCTGGGTTCCGAAGAGTGCCTCGTCTGTAAGAAGAGCCTTTTAGGAAATGTATAAAATACCAGTATCATAGGCGATGTTGTCATTTAGTTATAAGTGACAAATAGAACATAGGGCTTGGTGTATGGATACATTAAAATGGAATGAAGGAAACGCAGAGGTTGAGGTTAGAATCTCGGTCTATGGCAGGTACATGGCCTCCCTCTACATGTTCACCTCCACCCAATTAGTGCAAATGTGACGATAGCCGGATGGGTGGTAAGAAAATTAAATGTGAGATAGTAATCAAAGTTGGTTCTCCATATCTAGCATGTATGGCGTGAAGACTGTGTCCAGGGGAAGTTTGAGAGGAAAGACCTAAGTGGTGGGTATTCCCCTTCCCCTCCCACATTCCAAAGGGCAGACAGGCACACACTCCAGTCTCCGAGGGCTTGATTCATGGCGGCGACGACCCCTCCCGTTCCTAGCCTACATCAAGTTTGCTGCCAACATAATAGACGTAAACTACCCCGTGACACGCGACTTTATTAGTCCCAGATGAGAACCCTGACGGTTACCAGAGTTCGTTACTGGCACATACCAGGATACCACTGGTACAGTGGCGGGTCGGGAATGTTAATTAATGGAAGTGTTCAATCGGTAACAAAAATGGGCCCTTATATTCCTGCTCCAGAGTTTTATAAAGAGACCCACAGGTGGGCACGCGGACAAAGGCATGTTTCACGTCTTTTTCACAGTGACGAGGAGAGGTCGGGGTTCATTTTATTGTTGTTTGTAATGTTAAAAAATGCAGACATACAAAATTTAATTAAAATTATTTAGCGTGGATTTCGAGAACATATATATTTTACCCTTCAGTAAAAAGCGCTTAATTTTAGAGCTGGCTATCTAGTTCCAAAAACTCCTCGGAGGAACCTTGTGACAACCTTATTTACTCAGTTTTAGTCCGGTCGGTAAAATGGTTTCGTCTATATACCGAGATACAGACATAGGTCTACACAGACAAACGACATCGCAAAAAAAAATTATTTTTTTTAAACATTGGTTCTTGAAACGTCCGTTGATAACCAACAAAATCTCGAACTCAATTTTTTGTTATGTTCACAATACTTTCTCTAACCGTGGAGTTGCGAGAAAGTAAAGATGAGCCAGGGAAATTATAGCGCTAAATGGAAGCTTACAAACCGTTACAATCGATCTTGGGCCCAGAGGATGGCATCGAATGTTTGGATCAGGTCACCCGTTGCTAGGCAGCGTCGCTATGTACTTGAACGGGTGTGACGTTTGTTATACACTCACGCACAACTCAGTAAAAATGTAACACAACTGTAATACAACTGTGGGAAGAAGCTTTTAGAGCTATAAAAATCATAGCTGTAGAGTAGTCAATTTCAACCAATGGTCACTAAGACCAATAATATTGTTCTAACAACCTTTCTCTAGAGAGCCCGTGGCTTGGCATATGAAATTCGAATCATTAGTTTTTTCAACTGTCAGAAACCAGTACCATAAGGAGGTAAACAAGGCATCAGTCTCATTATCTCCAATTTTCTGGTAACTGGGAGCGTAAGGTTACAATTCCAGTACTGTGTACCGAGGTTTATTTCCCGAAATGTTTTCCTAATTTTCCTCCCCGAAATTACAAGTACACTTTCTCAAAATAATATCTTCATAATCCCTAAACCTTTAGTAAAAATATGCAGACTGCCCGGACATATTTGTAAGTAAATGTTAATACCTCACTCATATTAAATATATATGACACCACGTGGAAAGGAACTAGAGGCCCTCACCTTTGGAGACGAGAGATGGTAAGATCTAAAAGGTGTAAACTTGCAGTCAAGAGTGGTTGCCAGGTCATCAACCTCGTCGCCAGAATTCGTGTGGGAAATACTGAACAATCGTTATGGAGGAAACTGCAATTTAAATGTGTCGAGTAATTAGTCAACGTGGAAATTACGCAACTGCAGCTTGTTCTTTGAGATCAAATTGGATAGTAAGGCGACAACTACAAGTGGCTCAAAGCCCACTTACGTATTTAACTTCTCTAAAAGCGCCAATCAACTAATTCCAAGCCGATAGCGGATAGTCTGAGTCGGCCTAGTTTAATACAGAGTTTGCCCGCATCAATGGGATCGCGAACTAAACGTCGGTCTCGTTTAGTATGATTGCCGGTGGCGGAGAGGTCTGGGTGTGAGTCCCGACCGAGCTATTGCGCACCCAGGGAGAGAATAGGGGTTACCGGGGAATTTGATTTCTCCCGAGACCAAACTAAACGTAAGTTTAGTAAAAGCTTACAACATATGAAGTAGAGCCTACAATTTTAATTAAGCTCTGAAGATGTGTCAAATACAAAAAGTAACATTTTAAGAGCAGACTCATGACCTGATATTTCAAAGGTAGCCTATACATTAAAAGTGCCCCTAAAAATCTAAATTGGAAGAAAGTGTAGATAGAATAGCTTCGTTACATTGCCAGATGTGAGCAGCAACCTCTTTTCCACCTTACACTCAACAGGGATTCCCAACAGTTTGTTTGGAGGAGCCTTTGAAATATTCCGTAAAATCTCGAGAACCCCTGATTGGCTGACACATTAGGTTCTTCAGGAGTAAATTATAACATATATAAGTAATCCAGTAGGGTTGGTAAATAATTAGCTCATATTTATGAATAACATATTTCAAGACTACCAAAAAACGCAGCCTCCATTCTGATGTTTAGAAGTACATGATACTTTTTGTTTCACTAAAAATTTTAAACTTTATATTTGTATCAACTGTGTTAGTGGCTTTATATCTCTTGTTGAAGTCAAGTTCAAAATAGATGACAAATGCGTTTCGGTAAATGTGATCGCACGGGTGTTTGTTCCTTTTTATGAGCGAAAACACAATTGTGTGTTGACCAGTGGTGTAGTCGTAAATTTAGCAGTGCCGGAACTCAAGGCCTTGCCTTCACAAAGTTGAAATGGGGAGGAGGTGGGGGGAGGGGAGGTGTCTGTCGTAGGCAAAAAGATTTCACAAACATAAATACCTTTATAAGTTATTTGAAGCATTTTTTAATAGTTAATAAGGCAGAAACTTACTTAGCACACTTCTCCTAAGATTCTAATAATTCGTGTAGAGCATAGTAAATTTCAACAGAATTTATTGACATAGTACGAAAAAAGTTTTAACATACTATTGCTATAAGATCAATTAGTTAACTTAAAATTGCAGAGTATAAAACTTTACTAAAAAATATACATATTTTGAATATTTTCCATGAAAGTCAGTGCCAGAACGGCGTTCCCACGCGTTCCCGCTCCACTACACCCCTGGTGTTGACATATATTGCACATATTTGGTGGGCAAATTTAACCATTTTTGGGGACCGATTTTTGGTGAGTAGTGAGTAAAATTTGGTATATTAACTTCATTTGCTAGGTATCACAAAATAATGACCAATTTCCAAATGTTATAATCGCTTGAATGTTTTATTCTTACAATCTTTATAAAATACAAAATGGGGCACATTTTATATTGGTTTATGAAAAGGTCCACACAGAATCATGAAGTTTGACGTGCCTGCTCTAAAGGTTCAACCAACATGTCGCAATGTGGGCGTAGAGATAAGTTTCATCTAGAAGAGAGAATGTGTAAAGTTGTTCTGAACGAGTAATTCCCAAAGTTCTAGAACTAGAAACCTAACATAGACTGTGGTTCCTAGCTACAAGCATGGACATGCGGTCTAAATTATCTGGCTTTCCAAATTGCATTGCATTTATTGGTTTTGTTTTTGTGCGCATCATAATCAATAGGCCTAAATATAATTATTCTTCAACAGTCTGCTCATCCAACCAAACTTCAGGTGAACGAAGAGATGAAAATATTTTCAAAAAATGTCCAGTATAAATTTATGTTCATCAGTTAAGTGGTATCATACATGGTCTAGAGTAGAATGGGGAATCCCAGTGTTAGTGACTCATTAAATCACCAAGCACTGCGGTCAATACTTGAGAGTAAGATGAGAACTAAAATAGCTGATAATATTTTACTGTAGCTCATTTGATGTTTTTGGTGTTGGCGTCCTTCCTTAGGAGTACCTAGTTAAAGTGATGTGTAGACCTTTGAAATAGGGATACCTCGATTGTACTCGGGAAAGGTAGGTAGCCCAAGGTGTCAGGCGGCTGAAAGAAGTAAAAGGCGATGACTAAGCCCACACTCCAACACATGATCATTAGAGGGGGATCACCGCGGTGTGTATTTATTTAACTACAGGTGCCAGTCACCCCTTTACTGAGTAGTCAAGTCGCAACTAGGCTAACGACGGGTGGCTATGTATGCTTATACTGCTGTAATTACTACTCACTAATTAGTAATTACAACAAAATGATCTTGTTTGGGTAGCGTGCCGGAGAGAAGATTCAGGTAACCCAGCGCCCCCCGGGCCACTTTCCTTTAGCGAGAATTTCTAGGGCGACGAGAAAAATAGCAGCACCCACTGTTTATTAGAAGATATAGTCACGGCGGCCATGTTTAGTTGTCTTGTTCAGCAGCCTTTTCTCAAGTATAGGCCTATTTACATAACTTTTAAGCACAGCGCCTTTTAATCTGTTCAGGTTATCGCAGTATTAATTAAGCTAATTATGAGCTAGGGATCGAGAAAGTTTAATTTTAAGGAAGTGTACACGCATTTGCCTGGAGTTAGTGTAGACAACCACACTCAGTACACCCGCCCGGGTTTCAAACCTCAATCTCCGTGTCATCGGCAGTCTAGTCTATCGCAAGGGTGACACCTTAGACCATGCGGCCACCGAAGCAGGTAAATGTTTTACGACTAGGCTAACTAACGCAAGTAGTGTTGATATGAACTCCCTCATATCACATGTACTAATATAGTGGAATAGGGGTAAGAAGGTAGAATCTAACAGGAAGTGCACCCACATGTGCATGGAGGAAAAGTAGGAAATAAATGAGGGAGGGAAAAAAAACTGTCTCATTTCACCCCACCGGGATTCACATAACTACTTTCACGTCACCAGAGAACCAGACAAGACGATATTCAAGCATCTGTCGTGCACTTTTAAGTTCATCAATTAAATCAATACAAGACTTGAATATAGATTAGCCTCCAATTTATCATGAATATTCCAGCAGTATTGGGAAATGACCGCGCGCGCATCCTCCCATTACCCCACAGACTGAGTCAACTAGGAGTGTAATTATAATATCAATGCAGTCTTGTTTGGTCTGGGTGTAGGCCTACATCTTTTCAGAAGTTCATTTTAATTGAAACAACCCGCTTCGGTGCCGAATGGTCTAAAGCAGGCCTTCTTAAACTGTGGGTCCCGAAAACTTTGGCAACAGTAAAAGGTTTATGAACGTGCAACGACCAAAAATTAATTCAAAATTAAGCGCGTAATCACTCTCGTGTTAGACAGGCCTGCTTACGATTGGGGAAAATGGGGTTTGAATCCCAGTCGAGTCAGGTGTTGTTTTATTTTTCAAAAATAGTTTCTCATTCTAAAGTTCCCTTTCTCATTCCTACCCCATTAAAGTAATTATCATATATGCGTATAACCTGAAAATAATTGTCATAAAATGCATGGTAATAGAGCTTTTATTACTAATTCTATACTATATATTATACTTACAATATATTCACGTATTTACACCAATTGGGAATGAATGATAGAACTTAGAAAAAGTGTGCACCCATTCACGTTGAAGAAGAGTGGAAAGACATTTAAAAAAGTAAATGTAATATACCCGGTAGGGATTCGAACTCCAACCACTCCATCCCCAACTAACCCAGAAGACTACCTACTGACGCCCTTGGACGTATCTACACAGATTGGGGTTGTTTTCTTGATAAAATATTGTATCAAACCATTAACAGTAGCAACCATAGCAATTCTCGAAAAATAAAATCGGGGCAGTGGGACGAAAAAAAATTAGGGTAATGAACAACAATTTATCAGTTGAATGGGTTTCATTATGTTCAACAAAATATTAATGTTATTTTAACAAACTAGATTAATTAATTATTTGAATCTTCAATTCTTGTTATGTTTTGATTCAATTAACGTGCCTCAAACTTCTTTCACACCATTAACAATAAATGTCAGGTCTTGGGGAGTAATATCACACACATGCGAACTCTGGTAAAGACAGCTAAGTTCAACAGAGGTCCACCTATTATTAAGAGGTACCGGGTACTTTTGGTTAAAAATACGGAGTTTATATTGAGTTCAGTATAAAAAAAAATTATTAGGGACATACTAATGAAATAAATATATAAAATTGTATTGTCTTATGTGTATCAGAGCCAAAATATTATGTCTATTATTTTAATTTCTTAATTTATATTTTAAAATGAAAATGAATTAGTTAACTACAATAACTAGTGTTCGGCTAATGATTAGTCTGACTTTTTTTAAAAAATCATTCAATTTAATAAATAGCGTAATTATTTTTTTATCAAAGGTAGTCATGCTCAGATAAATAATTAAATACAAGCGGGTAAAATTTACGTTGATAAAGTCATTGTGTATTGTTTGTTCAAAATAAGATGCGTCGAAACATTACTGGATCAACGTTAATGTAGTGGAATGTACGTCACGTAATCTGCTGATTTCAGTTTTGACAGATGGTGTCAATTTTTACAGTTGTTACTTAAAATATATAGTTACTCCATGTCAATGTACTTTTATTTATATATGGTATAAAAAGAACACAATTCAAATTAATAAATGTTTGGAGCAACAGTAGTTAGCCTACTTCATATAAATTAATTAAAATGTGCAATGTTGTATGCAGGATAATTATGACAAGTGAATAAATATTGTACGTAGCTTACAGTAGAAATTGCATTATACACAGAATATGCAAATAAAATTAAATGTGAACAGTAGGCCGGGCCTTCTCTACTGTTTACATGTGTGCAGGGGCACAGATGGAACAGCCCCCTTGAAGACTATACGAAGGAGAGAGAGGCACGACCTTGAAGTACCGTAGTACGTAATCTAAAGTCTGTTCAGCGTAGGAACTGTTTTCTGAAAGGCCTTTTTCCCTACCAGAAATCTATTATATAGTATAATATTGGTAGGAAAAAAGACCTTTAAGAGAGTAATGCCTGACGTGAATGAAGTATATTTGAGAAACTTTCCTTCCACGCGAGACAAGGGCATTCCTGACATTCCTACAGTAAAATACTTTTTATTGACTGGTGCTTTTATTTTGTGTCAGCCTTTTAAAGATTTATATTTATAAATATGCGTCGCTAGGAGTATCCACGTCCGTTATTGAGAAAATTTGTTATTGGGAAGTTGTTTCAACTTGTATGAGCCAATTTTATTTCCCCCGGGAAATTTAAACCATCCGTTTTAAAGAAGAATCCGCGGTGTCCGCTAGGGGAGGTGGGAGGTTTCACTATATTTACACGAAAGGGGGTGCGAAGATCACTTCAATGCCACGTGAGAGAATGCACACGTGCCGAGAGAGAGAGAGGGGTGAGGGGGGGGGGAGGATAGTGTAGAGGAACTCACCGACAATGACCTTGGTGGCTGCAACCCCCTTGGTAGCGGTTGGGACAGGCCCGTGGTGCAGAAAATCCGACAAGGAGAGAGAAGAGGCGATCAACTGGCGCTTCTCCTCAAAGTTGAGGTAATCCAAACTGTTGCTCCTCTGCGGCGCCACTATCGCCACCGCCGTAGGCTTCACCACGGCCACCATACCACCGCTCCCGTTGTTATTGTTACCCCCAATCCCAACCCCTGCACCACAATTATTGACGGCATTCTTCTCAGACTTTTCAACCTGCGTCGAGGAAACCATATAGACACCACTCACTCTTATAGACATAGTGGAGTCTATAACACTTCCCCTCCCAAACCCTTGGTAATACACACGAGAGATTTTACAAACACACTTTCACGTGACGTGTAGGCCGCATATAAAATTAACACTGATGAACACCGCCAACACGTGCGGTTGTATCACCACTTCCGCGGAAACATGACTGACTCACCCGTCCCGCCGTCTCTCTCTCACTCCCACGCAATCAATGAAAATGACGCTGGTTTCCGGCTGTCAGCGTCAACCTTAAATGTCTAATAAGCATCACGGGCGAGAAAAAACAACAACAAAAAAACACCTACCACTTCACTTTCCCGGGCATCGTTTGACCGATATTCGAACTGTCTCAAAATACTCGTCGAAATTACGGCACACGCCACGACGCCTTTTTTCGACCACACTCATCGTCGTCTCCAGGACCAGCTCTGATTTTTTTTAAAGGTTGTTTTTGGCTTTAGCACATGCTTGAAGCCGTTAGAAGAAAACACCGTGTACAAGGATCCACGGACGAGGACATTCCTTAGCGACCAATCCCGCTCAACTGAGCTGACTCGACTCGAGCCAATCGACTGTTGTCTGGCCCGCCAGCGCCTGTTGCCAACACACGCCGCCAGTGTGGTACCCAACGCTGCCAACCTATACGTTATCACACTAGAGTTACCAGACTATGAGTGTCCCCGGCGAAGTTTGTTCAAAAATGATAGGTCTAAAGCTAGAAATGTATTATGGGAAGGGAGCGGGAAATGCCAAGTAATACCTTTTTCATTAAATTCCTCTAGAAAAATGTTAGAGCTGCTTAAAAGATAATTGTGGTTGTATAAATATGTTAAAACTCCAAAATAAGCTTCTAGCCTAGGCATTGAAGAAATAAAGAAAAATGCATTATTAATAATACATTCGAGTGGGAGGGAGGGATGGATAAGCCCCCAGAACATTCCCCCGTATCCACCCAAACTCTTCGGTTAAGGCCCTGTAATTCAGGTATAATAATATTTAAAACCACACCGGTTTTCACGCGAATAAAAGAGTCAGTCTCATCAAGACTGTTTCACCGGTAAAGAATAGGTCGGGGTTAGAATCCCGGCTGGGTTTACTGATATGAGTTACCTTCCCCCCCCCCCCCCCC
>CABFVZ010000296.1:513404-533938 GCA_902151445.1 Timema monikensis | reverse complement strand
TACGATAGTTCCTTTTCTTGCGTAAATTATTATAAATATTAATTATTTACTTGTAGCTGTTCAATCTAACTGATTGACACGCTACACAAGCAATAGAAGAGCGGTGTTCTTGAAAGGAGCGGATATCGTGCCAGTTAAGGCCAGGACTATAATTCATGAGTAACACAACATACTCTAAAAATGACAAATAATTCAAATGGCGTTAAAAAAGGGAACAACCGACTCGCATAAATACTAATTACTACATAATATAATAAGAAATGTAATTTTCCAGGTAAGAAGGCCCGATAGAAGCATAACAATACTAATGTTATGGGTTTAAATTAAACAACAATTGTTAGATATACCTTTCGGCCTTATTTTAAAACAAGTTTACATTAGGACATGCTACCTCACTAGCATCTAGCAAGCAATATATTGGCATAGAGACAAGTTAAGTTACAGTACATTATTAGACTAGAGGCCAGGATAGAGGATTCAAATTACCTAATACGGCCAAAAATTAACTAAAAGCGTAACGTCACCAAGTGGTATTCGAAAAATTTAATGTTAACTCCTCAAAATGACCAAAAAATGGATAAATGAGATAGCCAAATTCTATCATGTAATCAATTTATGACAAAATATAATCTTGGTATCAATCGACAACCTATCCACTTAAACATTTATATTATTAAAGTGACATCAAAAGATAATAGGGACGTCAAGTGTCCGTCATACATAATTTATAATAAATTATAAACAGGCCATATAGTGACATAGTGACGGGCAGAATTATAAACAGGCTAGTGGCTTGGGTACAAGTTACAAAATATGACCAGAATAAATAAACAACGCCATCTAGCGATAACGACTAATTAAATATCAAAAGATCAAAGTGACCTTGAAAAAGATTAAGTGGATGGCAAGTGCCCATCGTGTTAATTTTGTTATTTAAACAAGCCGTTTAGTGACTAGTAAGCAATTAAAAATTATTTAGGTATCAAATGATAATAGAAACACAAAAAATTCATAAGCCCAAAGAAAATTAATCAGTAATTAAAATAAATATTGAAGTCCAAAACGATAATTTAGAAAGAACATTAAGATTTTAAGCTGAAAGATAATTTTGAAAACATTTCAGAGCACATCTATTGCAGATAACGCTGCTTACCTATGCTGAAGCCAGTGGTATAATGAGTAACCATACAGGCGAAACAAGCCAACACTCCAAATAACATAAACACGCGACCTCTTGAATGGGTCGAAAGGAACACAAAGGAAGTGGAAAAGAGGAAAGGGAGTGGGATCTATGGACCATTGGAACATCTTGTGTTGATCCAGTACCTTTTAGAATCTGCTGGAAAGCTCAACGATATTCTCCATTAGTCTTTGGGCGTTACGTTACTACCACGATACGTAATCTTTACCGTTGCAGCTCTTGTCAGTTCAATGGCGCATTGTATGCTGGGAGCATGAGCAGCGTTGGACCTTTAAACGGTTATACGGGCGGTGTCTCTTCATGGGTGATGGGCTTAGTTTTATATTTTAATCTTATTTTATATAAGTGTAACACACCACACATATTACACCCGAAGTAGATAAACACGTAACTAGATCTACCACTAAGCACGTGCTCACTACCTTGGCCCTCACGCATAACCGGCCTAAGTAAATCAGTCGGGAGTGAGTGGAGGGCTAAACTCGGTCATGATATATCTAACTTCAGGAACCTCTTTTTCATGACTCAAATAATCGATTCCTAAATGATTTATGCCTTAACTAAATTAATCTGATAGGATTATCGCCATAAATAAACTATTCACATCTTAAAAAACTTATGTTGAACTTAATTAAATTATTTTCCCCATAAACCAATGATTCATAAATCCTTAAATAAATTATTTCCCTCTTAAATGATTTCCGTCTTAAATAAATGGTTCACGCCTTACATAAATAAGAGAACACCTATTCATGCCGTAAATAGATCATTTCTGCCATAATAAATTATTCCTGCCTCAAATAAATTATTCATGACGTAGATAAATCATTACCTCATTAAATAAAGCCTTTCCTCCTGAAATAAATTATTTTCAAACAATTTCTGCCTTAAATACATGATTCACACCTTAATTAAATAATTCCCACCTTAAATAATTGATAAATGTCTTAAATAAATGATTTTCCCATCTTTGATTTCCTTCAAGGACCTTGATATTCATGTGTACTGACACATTACTAATTATTTCAGACGAGCCTCGAGTACTGATTCACTTCCTGGCGTCGTAATTAAATTTATTTTTGTGAAACATATTGGAATTATGCTGGAGCCCGCCAGGGAGCTCGATATTTAACGACCGAGACCCGTAAACGAAATGCTTAGCCCACGTCAACGGTATGTGAAATAGTTTTTTTTAGCACCTCGTCTTACTACCTGCACAGGTTAATGCCCATATACTAGTTACACTAATGGATTAGGGATTAGAAAGGCTTAATTTAGAGGATCTGTACCCGCATTTGTGGGAAGGGAGAGTGAAAAACCATTTAGGGGAAACCACCCTTAGTTAATCCGACCGTGATCGAACCCCGATTTCCCCATCCTCGGCAGTCTAGTCCAACACGAGAGCAGTGCAATAGACCACGCGGCTACCAAAACTGGTGTGAATTAGTTAATTTACCTATAGTATAAGTTTGTTTAAATGAATGTAGATCGTGAAAGCAGATCTATTTACCATTGTTGAACTACAGAGTGCTTATGAATGGTCTACGTTCAGTTCTCCGGTTTGATCCCAATGTCCAGCTGTATATCATCAAAACTTATTTTTTACATAGTAGAATACAGGTAGGAATAGAAATACAAACTCTTGTATGTGTTCAACATTAATAGTATCTCTCACTTTGAAATCAAATTATTTGGCTTATGAGACTACATTAAAATGTTTTTTGTAACTTTAATAACATTTCTTCTTACAAAAATCTGGGTTACTAACCATTCTTGAACTATAGTTCTTTTTATTCGTTAGAGTACTAAAGTTATTAAATAACGGTCTACAAACTTTAGGTTTGATTCCAATGAGTTTACAAAACTCAAATTGAATTTACCACTAAGTTAATTGCAAGGAATTGGTTTTGTATTATTGTCTTTTCAGAAACTTTGGATTAATTAGCTTTTTTGTTAAATTTCAAGCTATCAGCTGAAGAAAAGAATAAATATTAATACTTTAATCTGTTTTTGTCTAGCTGTATATTGTCAAAGAATATCTAGTAACTGTTCTATAGTACGATACTAGTGGAAAGAACAGTTAAGAAATAGAAGCTTGTTTTTGTCATCAACACTGATATTATCTGCAGATCACAAGACTTGAAGTATGAGTATATTAAAAACAATTTTGTAACATGTTTTACCGTTATTTCTAATAAAACCAGGGTATAGTTATCATTCTTGAAATATCTTTCTTTTTTTCTTTTTTTTTTACTCATTAGAGTGTTTACAATTACTTATGAACAGTCTACAAACATCAGGTTTGATTCCAAAGTGTTGACAATACTTGCATTGATCACACCACCAAGTCAATTTTAGAGAGATGATTAGATTTTGCATTCTCAAAAACTTTTAATGAATTTAGCTTTTTTGTTCAATTTTACATTACCAGCTTAGGAAAAGAATAAATATTAACACTTTTATATGTTTTTGGTTGAGTTATTCGAGAAGATGCAGATCATGAAAGTATCTTTTTTTATCTTGTTGGAGTACACTACTTACAGTACTTAGAGTTACTCATGAACAGTCTACAAACCTCGGGTTTAAATTACTGAGCAAGTTTGTACTAACAATTATATTAATCTTCAAGAGACATCTTCAGAGGCAGATGGAAGGTAATTTACACCAGATAAACCTTAACTTTGGCATACAATTGAAGAGAAACGTTCCTCCCCACTTGCTATTCACCGACTTCTGCAAGAATATGATCAGTTTGGCAACAGGTTTAGAGTACACGAGCTATTTAGCTACAGATCTCGCGAACGTTAGGTAGGTAGCGAAATAACAATAAAAAGTGAAGTCATTGGAGATCTCATTAGTTTCATGAAATTATATCTACATTTTATGTTTATAAATTATTTGTTTTTGAAACTACAAGATATATTTAAGGTAGATATCACTAGAAAAAAAAGTTCATCACAGCTAGTGAAGGGAATTTTTTTTTCCACAACAAAGAAAGTGCAAGATTGACAGCTGGCCCTTCTCCTCCACAAACACAAGACAAAGTAGAGTCTCCCTCCCATTTATAACTCCCGTTTGGGTCATTTCACTCACCGTCCTGGAAACAAAGAAAAATACCGATTAAGCTCTAAAATGAGTTATATCGATCCAGTGCATGTCCAGGATGAAATACTATTGGTAGGGGATTATTATGCAAAGGGCCTTGGAATATGAAATGTACTTCTCTATACTGGAGCAGGGAACTATAATATATATAGTGTTCTAGAATTAAACACTGTACGTACAGGAAAAGAAACACAAATGGCCATGCAGGTTTCAGTACTATAAAATCGATTAATTCACACTTAGAATCTTCTTTAGTACCCGGTACTGGAAGTTCATTTCCTTATATCAAGAAAAAGAGAGTCTGCACATCCTTAGAGAAGTAAGTACGGCCTGCTGGAGGAGAAATCATACGGTGTACCAAAAGTATATCGACAGTCCGTCCACACTCACTTGTATCTCATGGTTGTATACACACGTTTTAAAACCACCTGTAGCACAGATGTATACAATTGATAATACTTTAGTAAAATTATGAAATTAATTTTTGTAAGTTTAGTTCTTATATAGGAGTTATTTTAAGCCATTCATTATCTGTTCAGTGTGGAATTTTGCTAATTTACAATATTTGGGAAATTATTGGATTCTGCGTTTACGTTTGTCTGAAATTTCATCTAAATTCTTCAAATACCTTTAAAAATTAAACTTGTTAAATAATTGACATACTTCTATTTATATTAGTTAAAAAAACCCATTTAAAACAAAATAAATTGCAGAAAAATCCGTTCATTATAAAATATATACATCACTAGTAATATATGAACGACTTCTATAAAAAAATGTGAATTCAAGATACAGAATAAAATGTAAATATAAAGCTAAGTTCAGCCATTACCCAAATAAAATAGTTAATTTATTGATAATAATGAATTACTTAACGAACTAACACGTTTAATTATTGATAGTATTATGCTTATTAGTTTGTTGTAAAACAATTTACAAAAACACATTTAAATTAACAATAATGTATTCCAAACAAGCATGTAATGATGAATCTTAAATTTAAAACACATTAACTAAGAGCTGATACAATCCAAATAGCAATATATTAACAAATATATTAGCCATTTATCACATCTTAAACGTTTCTTAAATGTCTCCTTTTTAAATTGACGCAAACTTAGAGTAAAAAAACAAACCGGAATATATAATCAAATGCTTTTACTGAATGGAAGTAAACTCACATACACACATTTTCACTAAATAATTGTATTAAATATCCAACATTAATATATTCCTTACTGGTTTATAAAACACTATTGAAATATATCCAAGTCTAAATATCTATTATGCGTGAAATTTGCTCTGTATAAAGAGAGCGACAATATACATGACGTGAATGTAGTGTAAGGAAGTGTATACTAACTTGTAAGCTCGTGCCTTATAAATGTTGATAAAGAAACTTTAACAAAATACAATAATATGTTTTAATATTCATCATGAAAATACAGGTTACAAAACAAGCGATTTAAAATGTAAAAATTAGTTATAGCCTTAAAAAGAAATGAGTTGAAATTTATTTCCACTCTTACAAATAATATCGAGTACATCTGATGGATTTTAAATTCAATAATTTATATTATTCTGATGTAAAATTGCTTGATTGAAAATCCAATTATGGTTTAATATTTATTAGTACAATTCCAAGTATAATTGTAGCTTTTTATTTATTAAGATTTTAACACATTGAAATATGAGTAGTTTTTCTTTATTCACCAATTTATTTTAAGAAACTTCTCATGATAATAAACTCAACTAATTTTATATTTAAAATGATTTGACCTAAGTATGTTCAAGGTTCCTTAATGGTTTGATGAGTATCGTGCTTAGGTAAGAAAACCATGTTGTTTATTTAAATATCTTCGCACTTTTATTCTTCTTAATCTCGTATTTGATAAAAAAGAAAATCTTGAAAGCATTTGGAAATTTGGTTCAAACTTAAATATATAAATGTTATAGCTAGAATCAATAAAGAATAATTACTTAACAACTTTGGTGGCCGTATGGTATAAGGCGTCACTTTAGGAATAGACTAGACTGCCGATGACGTGGAGATCTGAGTTATATTCGAGTCAGGTGTACTAAGGGTGGTTTTGCCAAATGGTTTTTCACTCTCTATCCAAGCAATTGCGTACCGTAATTAGTTTATATGGGTTTAACCCAACGGGTAGTAAGATACGGTGCTAAAAAAAATAGCTATTTCAAAATGGTTTAACTGAAATTATACAGAAGCTTGGAACTAAAGCCAAAATCAGATTGCTTCAAACGATTAAATACATTTCGTAAGTTGAGTGTTGTGAGAGTTCAAGAGGGAGTTGATAAACTGTGGCTACACAACATACCTGGAGATAAATCCTGAGAATATGTATTAGTTTTTTAGAATTTTCTCTAAATTGTTGATAAATAAACATAAAATAATTTTAGGCTATAATTATACAATTTAAATAATAACAATAATGGTCAATCCTTGATATAAGTGTACCAGGTTTTATGCCAACAGCAGTTAGAAATGTATAATCATGGAAATTAGGCAGATTACCTTTTATTAAATGGTTTTATATTGCTTGGCCTTGGTGTACTGGTTTCCTAGAAATAATGTATCATTTGAGTCACTTTAAAAAAGCACTAAGGAGGGTTTTTCCTCCCCACTGTGTCTTAATACCTACTAGTCTTTCTTTTTCACCACCTCTTAGTAAATTTTGGGTCACATGCATACATTAATTACTTTAATGTAATAGGGATGAAGAAGGTATTAGTTTATAAGAAGAGTATCCATGTCTACGTGGAGATAGTGATATACCATTTAAGAAAATCAACGCTCAGTTTACCTGGTCAGGATTGGAACCCAAACCACGACTAGTTGAGCCTGACATACATTCCACGTGTCCATTGATGCTGGTCCTATTGGTTAAAAATGCATTCTAAATACATTTAACAAATGTACACCGATCATTTTAGAAAATATTCTATTTAATATAAGATATAAGACTTTGATATATAATTTTTAAATAATATATTAGTTCAAGTACCTAATTGAACTTAATCAATGTAATTACATTAAATTACTCATCAACTGATTATAACATTTTTATCTCGAATTTTCAAGCTTCATAATCTTTTTATCAAAACTCTACTATATAGGGCCTATCTAACTTTGTATAACTGTATATTCCCATTTAGTTTCTGTTTTAAAAATATTTACTTCAATTTAATCAGTCCGACACCTTAGCTTAGTCAGTAGCATGTCTGCCTACAAATCTAAGGGTCCCGGGATCAGTTTCCGGCATGGGCGAAAATGTATCATTGATGAATATATGGGTTTACCCTTTCATATTGATAAATTAACGTCCGGGAACTAGATGTTGTGCCTGTCCTAGTCTTAAGATAGATTATAATGCATTTGAAGCTACGACAGGCCTAGCAAGCCGGTAGTGTAAAATATATGACTTGAATAAAAAATCTACCCAGGCCATAGGCCGGAAACAGAAATGGATGTAAGTAGATATGTATACATATATACATATATGTATACGTATTTATATATATACTTGTATACACATATGTGTATATAAATATATGTGTATAAGTATATACGTAAGCGAGTCAATGTCCCAAAAATATAGGGTTGGCTTTAATTTAGAAAAACAAACCAGTGTCTCAATAACATAAGACAATATATAGTACTTACTTAAACTAAAAAAGTATATACAACAGTAGAAACATTAAATATAAATCTTCATCACTTACGTTTAGCATTAAGGTTTCCGCTTCGGTCAGTGATAAAATCAATCTCTTCATATCCAACCACGTGTCTTAAAATACAATGGACTCTGAAGTTATAAAGCATTACTCATCCAAACTATTGTGCTTTGAGCGTATCTCTTTTGTCCTTTCGCCTTAAGGATCTTAATATTTCCCTCGATGGAAAATAATTAGAGCTTGAATCGTAGCCTGAAATATTTGGTGTTGATATGACCTAGCCTTTCGTCTTTTAGCATATTAGGCATGGCTTATTTGACAAAATGCCACACACGTGGCATAGGCCTTATCTGGAACGTGATATGGTTTATCCATTTAATATTAGACTATAAGGATTAATCATTTGCATGCATTATTGACCCTAACCTCGAGATGATGTTAGAGTACTGAAATATAGCCTTATTCAAACGGATCAAAATGCAAGAATTATTACTTTAATATGTATCATATTAATGATTTTTCTTGATGGTTACAATATGGAAAATAACTAATGTATAAGCATGTTTAACATTGTGGTTTTATTTAGGAAGTAATTGGCTTGAGAAGAAGAACTCTTGATTAAGCCAGTGACAATAACATATTACAATTAGGTGCCTATTTCATTTGGAAAGGAGTCTAGACTATCTAGAGGGATATTGCATATAATGAGGGTTCTTGACAAGCTCATACAAAAATGTTCATTTCAACAGTTGCTATTTTTGAAATAAAACAGTATAACACGAATAACCCCAGGGGTGTGCAAGGTATTTTAAGGAACATTCACACCAAGAGTTTTAATATCCATGAACGATGTTTTCAAAATAGTAGTAGGTCTAATAAACAAAGTAATACAGATTTAGAAGAGATGTCCTGAATATTTAGAAAAAATTATTTCCTGCTGCTCAAATTTAATAAGTTCATAAACTAAGCGTTTAAAAATAGATTTAGCTACCATGGATTGTATGCTTTCTTGGATTAAAGGTATTTTTTAAATTTTATTTATGATGGGTTAGAAGTTGTACACATTAGCTGGGAAGTAGTGGAGTGCATTTCTGATGGAAGTTTGGAAAACACTGCGTTATATAATTATTATTGCAAATATATTTTTTTGAAACATCCAGCTAATATGATAAAGATGAAAAATAAAGAAAATATGATATATAGACATAGCCTATACTATACATAAATCATGTGTTCTTTCAGTTGAAATTATTATGACTTTATATTATTTTAAGAACAGTCTCTATTTTCTTTTTTTTTTAAATAATCAATTTTCCTTGACTACATAATGTTGCTTATGTATGTATGGCTTCAGCCCTTATTATGTTAACCATGTACAGTACAAACTGTATAATTCCAAGGAAACATAATGTTTGATAAGGTAGAACACTTACGTCCATGTAAGTGATTTTAATAATTTAAAAGTTGGATTTCTCCTAAAATTGGTATCTTGGGTTATTTGAACATAAGCTGAGCTTAACAACTATATAAAACGTTATTAAAATACGTGTTAAAAGTTTGGTTTAAAGCCATACAAATATATTAACCAATGTCAAAGTATTATTAAAATATATTTGATTATTTGGAGGCCAGATTTAAAACTCATTTAGTCTAAAATTGACCCTGGCTGGATAGGCGAAACTTTCGCAAACTTCTTAGGTGTGCATTTCAACAAAAGAAATAATTTTATTTTTTGTGATTAAAAATAATTATTTAAATGAAATAAGTTAATTATTTTATTTAAGTATCAGGATACGGTTTGGATGTCTCTTATCATTTACTTTTGAAATACACAATGGAGTGAAACAAAGAGATGCACTTTCTCCATTACATTTTACTATAGGCCTAGACTTAAAGTGTGCTATTAGGGTAATGCAAGAGAGTAGGGAAGGGTTGATATTAAATTATACAATGCATATAATAGAAACACGCCTCAGTGGCATAGTTAGCTAACACGTGAGCTTCGTGTTGAGCTAGACTGCCATGGATGGGGAGATCAAGCATCGAATCTCGCTTGGGTGAACTTGAGGTGCCTTTTCTAAATAGTTTTCCACTGTGCCTCCACGCATATGCGGGCTTAATTCAACTGTATTCAACCTTCCAAATTCCTAGCCCATTAGTGTAATTAATACTTAGGCATATAACCCAAATGGGTAGTAAGACGTGGTTATAAAAATAAAAAAAAGCTATTATAATTCGCAGTATATTTTTCTTTGTTAGTTAATAGTTAGAAAGCTGTTGATGTAAATGTAGACTTTTTTCAGAGATTCGTAAGGAAATAGGTTTAGAAATGAACGCGGACAATTTTTATATATTATACTACTATAAAGCTTCATGGCTGACTCACTCACTGACATTAATGTTTACCCACTTCCAGATGAGCTAAAAACTTGAAATTTGGCAAACTTATAGCTTCTAGCCTGTAACCGACGGGAAAATTCCAAAAAGCTAAAAAAATTAATTCTTAACCCCCGAAAAAAATTCAAAATTGTGGAGCAACTTTAAAGTCGGTACGGACTTTTTTTTGGAGGTCTCTTGTGGCTAAACGGTAAGTCCTATCAAAAAACGGCTCTGGAATTATATTAGTTTACATCCACTTGCAAAAAAAAAAAACTCACTGGAGGTTTGGGGGCGGAGCTCCCAACGAGCAGAACGAGTACCAACTATACGACCACACAGAGAACGCAGATTCAGGACAATATTTAGATTACTGTAGACAAAAGATCATTTGACATGGTTAATGAGCTTAAATATTTAGGAATAATTTTTACTCGCAATAACGATATTAGTAAAAATTAGGAAAAGAATACAGTCGGGAAATTCATTTTATTACTCAGCCAGTAAGTTGTTAACTTCTCGCTTTCTGGTAGGGAATGTATAACTCAGAATATACAAAACAGTCGTTTTACCGGTTGCTTTCTATGGCTCTAACCCCCTTACAGGAAGAAAATAAATATAGGGTGTTTGAAAACAATGGAAGATATTTGGTCCAAAAGTATGAGAATACTGGGAAGTGGAGGACGATGCATAATGATGAGTTACATAGCCTTTACTCATCACACGATATTGTTAGGATAATCAAGTTTTGTAGATTACGATGAGTAGGACGTACAGCGTGAATGGGAGAATATAGAACCATGTTCAGGGTATTGACTGGAAAACCCAATGGGATGAGACCATAGGGAAGACCTAGATGCAGATGGGAGGATAGCATTAAAATAAACCTGAAATATATAGTATGTATTGAGGTGGACTGAATATAACTGTGTCAAGATAATTTTGTTATGCGGCATACTTTTGTAAGTGTGGCAATGTACTTTCGAGCTCCAACTGCCTTAGAATATGTAAGCAAATAAATAAATAACATCTAAGTATATTATTTAATACTAGGAATATGTTTACAAAAATAGGTTTATTAACAACATCGTCCCTTTTAAGGTTTCACAACATTTAGAACCGCTTTGTCAGTGAATCACTTTGATATTTAATTAAAGTTTCCGAAAATATTAAGAGAAATGGAAGGGATGAAAGTATTGTTGCATTTCACACATTTAAAGGGGTTGTAGTAAAGGTAGTCACCACTTAATTCTGATAAAAAAAATTATTTGTCTTTTGTCGGTCAGGTATTTTTCCACCCTATTACTATTACTTTGCTTTACCCAGGGTGTGAGGTTTTTTCAAATAAATTAGAATATTGTTAAATCTTTCCTAAGACGCATGAAACCCTTGCGGCGGTGGCCCAGCACACACAAACATACACACACACACACACACACCAGGAAGTGTCATACAATTATTAAATCACTCAATTTTACAAACGAGATACAGCAAAGAGTTTTTCTTTGAAACATATCAATTCTAATTCCTACGTAAGCAAGAGGAAAGGGGCCAATTTCAAATATAAGTATTTAAAAAAAATTGAAATTATAAATTTCAAATAAAATATTTCTCAAATTGTAGTATTTTCAAATAAATATTTTTGTAATTTATTCAAATAAATGTAATATTTTATAATAAAATACCCACCACACATCACAAGTTTTAATTATTTGTATAATTATACTTACTAATATAATTCTTGGATTGTTTATCATCAATTGTCACAGGTTTATACATAATTTATCCAAATGTACTCATTTTGATTTTTTTAACATGTAGATTTTTTGTTCCACAATGTTGAAAATTCATTGCAATGTTAATTTAATTTAATATTTGCTTTACTATCTTTACCAAATATGTTTATGAATATTAGAATAAATATTTCTAATGTTGTTTATTCTTTTGTGCTAACTAATATAGGTAGGTTTAATTGCCTCGCTTATCATACATTTTTTGGTTGGGTAAAATTACAAATTGTCTTCATTTAATACATATTTTTGTCAAACGAGACCCCATTAATATTTTATGGTTCAAAATAATAGACCTGGTACATAGCACCACATATTATTTTCTTTTTTACTTGACTCAAATCAACTATATGATTATTATTTATTGTATTAATAATAGAAAATATGACTATATATAGTAATCTTATGTTTCAAAACTGTTTAAAACTAACTTCTATTTATACAAATAATTCTTTTTTTATTAAAGAGAATTAAATCCAATTTGCCCCCTTATCTACTCAAATATTTTAAAAGCATCATTGCCATTCTACAAGAGGTATTACAATAATATATAATCCATTCTTAAAAAAACTATAGAAATGACCTCCCTTTTTGTAAAACTTAAATCACTCATTTTATCTATTTAGGTTAAACCAGACATTTGTTTAATATCAATGAAATGTTATTTTTTTCAGATGCAAGGTAGGGATGCTCTATCTTGGATTTATTTTTTCTAATATCGAATACTTGCCCTCAATTATGAGATTTGTATATATATAATTCCAGGTATTTTTAAGACTTACGTATCAATTCTGTCTTTAGTAATTTAAAAATGATAGAATAAATAAAATATAAATGCTAATGTAAATGTAAAAAACATAGTTGTAATATTATTTATTTTTTACTAATGTAACATTTTAAAATCAAAGTTTTAAATACTGAACCACAGATTAGTAAGCCATTATATAATGAATATAACGTATACCATTGCTAGGCACACAGCCAAGTATGAATGTGTTTCTGGTAGCTGGCCAACATACCCCTAACCTCTGAAATGCCAACTACTATAGTATTAAATTTAATTAAAGAGACATTTTAAGACATTAAATAAAATAGTATAGTTTTAACTATAGATTAATATCATTTACGAAGGGTACAGAAGAAAAAGGGTGAAAGTCAAATTTTAACTTTAATTGAGCCAGGGCTGCCATCTTTAAGAAAATCATGGAGTTTTAAAGTGAATTTGATATTGATATTAAAAGCGGTTTCTGTCCCATTTAAATTAATTTTTAATATAAAAGTATTTGCTGAGGTATTAATAGGTTTTGAGATATAAAAGTCGTTCTGGAAAATGTGTATTATGTATGTAATATATGACACACGCAACTTAGGTGGTTGGCTTAGTCATACAGTAGTTTAAGGTGAAGTGTGTTGATTTCCGATGACTATTCTTATTGGTCTGTGATGTGACGAGTTACTATATATGAACAGTACATTGTACTATATATGTACATTGTACATTGTACGTGTTCATTCATAAGTTGCATGACCAAAGTTGTTTATATGTCTATTTCTACCCACAATGCTATCCGAATATTTTTATCAATGAGGTAGTAATAAAGAAGGCTGAGTCAAATTGAAATTAACCCACATTTAACCAAATAAATATATGGTTAAATCATTACGCAAAAAAACTTAATGTACCCTGCTGGGATTCGATTCCTGACCCCCTCTTCACCACAAATCCGGACAAGACTCACAACATTTTCTGGGTGCCCACAGATTTTGGTAAGCCAGAGTTCAAATACAACCTACCAGACAATGTCATATTAACATATGAATACTCTTGACCCTTCTCCTATTAAATATTACTAACCAGACACTTGCCTGAATATAGTGATTTTTAATCAGAAGTTAAGTCGCATTGTAAGGATCTGGTTATAAATAGGCCTACCGTTTTCTATTAACAATGAAATGTAAAAAAAAAGGTTGTAATGTAATAAAAATAACTGACTACATCCTTTAACTTTCCTATAAAAAAGCTAAATTATGTCTAACTCTATTCTAGATTACCACTTGACTATCAATAACTATAATTTTACCATCTCAATCCCCGTTTTTTTCAACATATATAGCTCATTTAAATTTAATAGATGGATTAGAAAAATTAAAGCAACCTTGTTTATATTAATCCTTGAATTGATCTTGGGATGATCACATAAAAGCAAATAATCTTATATCTGAATCTTTGCTAGACATAGCAAGCAAGCATCTTAACCGTAAGTGTTTCACGCTAAGCTTTTCTAATCACTGTTATCAACGTGTGCAAACTGGCGAGTCATTTAGGACTAAGTATTGTATATTTCATTGGGAGGAGCAAGTCGACTGACCTTTATTATGCATATCCATTTGGGACTGTTTAAAAAGAGTAAATGGTAAAAATAGCTTAATATTTTGACATAACAAATATCTAACTTGGCTACATAATCGAAGGAGTCGGGGAGTTAAACATGATAACGTTCAAAGATTTAGATGGGATACATTCACTATTTAAACGTCAATATATCCAGCTAAAAAACAAAATAAAATATTGCTCGATGTTATTATCCTAAAGTTCTTGACTGACTATAAAAACAACTTTTAGTTCAAGAGATAAGCTACCCGAAATCACTCCCAACATATTTTTTCATAAAATGAGGGTTATCATGTGCTTGCCCCGACCCCCTCAATTGTAGTACATTATTGGATGAGTTAGCTAGTTCACTCGCCTTGTGATAAAGCGAATCCTGTCAGTTATTACGAGAAGTTGGTTTGGTTGAAAGAGTTCCAGCTGCCAGCACAGGGCAGCGCCACATGTCACAACTCTCGCTGGTACCAGTGACAGCCTTCTCGAGTAGAGTGCGCATACGTCACTTTGTCAACAGGTGTACAATATTGACCTGCCAAAAGTAGTCGTTTTCTTGAAGATTACAAATTATTTGGGGATTTAATTAAAGTTATACGAATGAATTTCATGAGAAATATTTTTTTAGTTTGTATATATATTATTAAGCGCATTAAACTCTCACATACAATTTGTTGTTAATGCAGCATAATATGGATGTGAATGAACTAGTTAGTTGCTAAAGAAGTTATTTCAAAATCCTTCAAAGATTCTTTTTAATTGTGTGTAATGTAATAAATAACTCAAAAAGGCAGGGCTGGTGTTTGTTGTTATGTGACATTTATATTCTTTGTTTATTCATGTCTATCATATTTAACGCTACACAAAAATAAAGTCCTTACAAACAAACATAACTCAAAAAGGACACATTAGGCACATTTTTATGAAACAATAATGTCTAGGAATCAAATAGCCAAATATATTATTTATTCTTTTAGTGAGGATTATTACTCCATATAGATTTCATATTCTGAATATTGAAAACTGACACCTGCACATGGAAATTGATCCCGGGACTTTTGGCTTAGTACGCCAATGCTCTGACCACTGAGCTATCCAGGAATCGTCCTGTGTTCAGGGTCACTCCTCACTCATATATTAAGGTAGAATCCATGATGGACGTGCGGAAATCGTCGGCTACAAATGTGTGATTTTTATTAATATCATGAGCTATCAGATAATGCAGGCATCATCGACTCGGTAGTTGGCTTATTGCTGCCACTTGTACAATTATTATAATTGTAAGGGATTGCATATTTAAGAATCCAATAGCCTAAGCTATTATTTATGCCTTTAGTGGGTATTACTCTATCTAGATATCATTTTTTGAAAATAATTTCTAGGTTTTAAAGGTTTGATAAAGTGTATTAGGCCTATATTAAATTAAAACCGTATAAATGTTATATGTATATATATATATATATTTATATGTATATATATATATATATATTTATATGTATATATATAAAATAAATATATACATATAAATATATATATATAAATAAATAAATAAATAAATATATATATATATATTTATATGTATATATATACATATAAATATATGTATATATATATATACATATAAAAATATATATATACATATAAATATATGTATATATACATATAAATATATGTATATATATATACATATAAATATATGTATATATATACATATAAATATATGTATATATATATATATATACACACACGCGCATATGGTAATTACTATTGTGGGGTAGTAATGAGGAAGGAAGCATTTTAGAGATAATCTACCCGCATTTGTGTGGAAAGGGATTAGGAAACCATTTAAGAAAAACCATCCCCAGTAGATCCGACCGGGATTCAAGCCCCGATCTCCCCATCGTCAGCAGGCGTGTCTAATACAAAGCAGACGCATGAGACCATCCCTCCTCTGGAGCGGGTTGTAATCGATATTATTCAAAGTAAACATAATCAACCCTAAAATTTATAATGAGATATTAGAGGAGATAAGATAAACTTCAAAGTGTTATCCGCTCCTCCCCCCTCACTACCCCCTCCTAGGATAGTGCGTAACTTATTTCGTTAATACAGCTCAAAACATAAACATTTTTTTAATTCTTAGTCATAAATAACACTGGGATTTAGACGAGATTAAAGTTTTTACCATGGTAAAAAAAATTAAAACTATTCCTACGATACCAGTTTCAACGCTGTCACGTGTAATAATGTATTTATAATCCCAGTTAATTTACCGTGAAATGGTATCTTAGTTACATTTTTAAGTAAAATAATGCCGATAGCCCTATTTTGGATGGATATAATATATCATTATGATCGCTTTTAGATTGATTCAGCTCTAGATAAATTACGTTCAACAACGTAGATTAAGAGCTACTTATCTGAAAATGATGATCTGAAAATCTAACGTTCACCTAAAAGGTTTCTACAAAAAGTAGTATATACTAAATGTTAAATAGTACTAATATGCCTGTTAAGTAAATTCTATATTTTTTTTTTACCCACGTCTTACTGTGCTTCTGTGCTATCCACATTCAACCACGAAAATTGAGTCAGTATGAGAAAGGTATAATCTATATTAAAATGTACCCTCATTTGTGAAGATTCAGAGTGAAATATATATTTTTATAACTATCTTCACTACACTAGGTAAGGTTTGTAACTGACAAAACAGACTGTATTAGACTATCATCTGGTCCACGTGACCCCCGCTGTGGGTCAGCCTCTCATAAGACACGAATGTTAAGATGGGTCACCCTGTTTATAGTAATCAAGCAAATAGACCTGTGGCCTTACATCACTCCACGGATCAAAGATTAGTGGGAATTAATACTACAGAGCACGTTTCAAATGGCACAACATCGTAAGAATTTGAAAATGGAAATAGTGGGCTCTTTAAATCTTGTAACGTTTCAGAATATTCTCAACTGTCCAAACGCTACCGTGTTAGGAATTAGGAAGGTTAATTTCAGAGGTGTCGTACCCGCATTTGCGTGGATAGAGTGGGAGATCGTTTATGAACACACACACCCTCTCGGTATATCGAATCACAATCTCCTCATTATCGTTTTGAACAAATTGTTTATATAAATATGAGGCCTACAAAATATATATATAGCAGCTAGTCCCAATCCGTCAATACATCACTGTTAAAACGGAAACGAAACATGTATTTTGCTACCATGGAAACCTAGCCCTAAACAGAAGCACAAACGATTGATATAAATGGTCAGATATTAACTTATATATATATATATATTAACTTATTTATATATATATATTAACTTATTTATATATATATATTAACTTATTTATATATATATATATTAACTTATTTATATATATATTAACTTATTTATATATATATATATACATATAAACAAAAAAAACATGTATGCATACTGTGTATTCTAGTTTGATCATAAAGTAGCGATTGTAATTCCTTCCACATGTTGTGAAATTTTTTATGTTTGTTTTCATTGCTGTGAAATAATAAGTTTTATATGAAAAAGCAATTACGTACATTACTTTATTATAAATTAGTTATTGTATTTCTAACATATTTTGAATATATGAATATTAATATGTATTACTTATTCTCTTTTCAAGTAAATAAATATAACCCAATTAAATATATATATATATATATTTGAAGTATTGAACATACACTTTATGAACTGACTTATTTTATCAGCACCCGAGAATTTTTATGTGCGAGAGTGAAAGAGCCTACCAATTTTATCGGGAAAATATCTGTACCTATCTTCAAGAGTTCTTTTCATGCCACAATTGACATGGGACCAACAGATCTATTCCCCCACCCCCGAAAAAAGCTCTGGTACGTATTTTTATCAGTAAATAAAATTCCGTCACATAATAGTTAATTGTTACATTAATCTCTTACTTTGAACTATATTTAATTTTATTTTTCATTTCATTTATTCAAGGTATTTAACGTACACTTTTTGAACCGTACTGATTATACCAGGACAAGACTTATAAACGAGCTTAAATCTAGAACAGACACAACATCCAGCCCCCTGCCGTTAAATCATCACTGTGAAAGGGAAAGCCTCCATTTCATCAATAATAAATTTTTCAGACATGCTAAGAATCTAACCTGAGACCCTTATAAGTTATATCAGTAGACAGTACGATACAGACCAAATTAAGGTGTTGGACACTACAAACTATATAACATTTGTAGTTCAGCCAAAAGGTTAGTAGGATTGTGAGTTAGTAGTTAGCAAGTCAGGTTAGTTTGTAGGTTGTGGCTGATATAATATTTTGCTCAGCAAGTTAAGTTAAATTCCCTCGTACGATTAGTTCAAACTATAATTCCAAATGAATTTACTTTTTTCACCTTTTCTACACATTTTATGATACACAACTTGTAAAAAAAGATGGACTGTTCTGCTCTTCTTGAATGAGAATTTGATTTAATTATTTGGAACAAGAATGATTTGTCCAAAAAATATTTAATAAATCAATATCACAATTGCATTTTTGTTTAACTTTCTCTAAATATCATAATCGTGGAAATGTTATTAAGTTCAATATTATGATAGAGCTTGGCATTTTATTTTCTGCCGAACTAAAAAGAGTGTGTTAAACCATTATTGTTTTTCCTTGCCTGTATGTTTTTCCATCTGTATGACTGTACATGAGCTACAGGACTAACGGTTGGATGAACTTAAATCAAATTTGATATTTAGTTATTATTATTTTTATTCCTAGAGGAGAAATCTAGATTTTATATCTAGCTTTAAAATCTATGATAGCTTAGGAAAAAGTGTTTTTTGAAAGTTTTAAATTTTTAGAAAATTGCCATAAAAACGTTGTTTACAATGTCTATCATGGGAGTGTTTTACTAGATTTTGTACTGTAAACTTTTTTCCTAGAAAAAAGCTATGAGGGTAGTTTACTGCAACTGAATTTTTAAAATGGTGTTCCTAACAAAAATATACTATATACGATACTACACTGAACTATTTGTGAGATTACAAGACACCATTTATTTAACAGTTGGTTTAACACAAATATGGAAGGTTAGGTTAATTTAAGAAATATTATATTTCATTCAATTAATTCTTCACATAAGAGTGGATAAAGTGAGAGTGAGCTAAATTAATTATATTATTATTAATTTAATTATAAGATAGTATACGAAAAGGCCACGTACAATATTTAACCATTGCTGAAAATGGGCCTAGGCATATATATATATATACCAACTCCGTCCAAGGTTTAACCTTCTAAATAACTAATTGTAATCGAGAACACCAGTTTAACTGGGAACAACTTCCACCTTAAAAAAAGGGGTGGAGCCAGGGTCTAGAGGTGTTATATCGAGATCGATTATCGGGAAGAAACATACATTCCCTTGAAACAAACCTTTTAAAATTGTTGCATAGACTCATATATCCAATATTGATACTGCCAAGCAGGTTCTATTATTTGGACACTTTTAAGTATTTAAGTACCCAGAGAAAGTTATTATACGGCATAATTTTAAGTTTAAATTGTGTGGCGGCATTCTTGAGGGTGTTTAACTGTTTAAAAATTCCTCTAGATAGTTTTACTTTTCTTGCTCATCCTCACAGTCGACTGATTTTACACTAATGTAACAATGGACCTCTCCTAAAATATACAATAGCTCCTCATTTGTTTAAGTAACATCGTCATTTCGTGGATACATAATGGCCATTCAAATATCACTTTTGCTCAGTGTATTTCCAAATTTATTATGAACACTACCGAGGTATAATTATGTCAATATTTCCTATGGACCTTCTATGACATTTTCTTTCAATCGATATCTTTTTCAGCTTTCCACTATGGCATAAGCCATTAACAGAAGCTTCTGTCGATTTCCCGTACATTATTGTTTAACTTAATAATATTAAATTCCTTCCACAGCTGAGAGTATTTAGTGCTTGTTTGG
>CABFVZ010000296.1:480904-510904 GCA_902151445.1 Timema monikensis | reverse complement strand
TTCACATATAATTTTTAGCTTTACATTCTTTATTTACATCACCGTGGAAGCCCTTATTTGTCCGTGGTTTTATACACGTAAATAAAAGATTTATCCTTGGTTAAAAATAATAACAAAATTCTTATTAGAATAACTTGGTGCAACGAGTAGATAAGGATCTGAGAGAATGGTCGTTTTAAAGTTCTCATCGTGTCGTTAAGGGTGAAAATATATGTTTTGATTCAAATTAAACATCGAAAGCCTTATATTTTTCTAAAGTTGATATCCTTTGACGAGTAAACATTTTATCAGAAAGCTGAGTGAGGGCTTATTGTATAGAACTTTTCTCAATAAAGGTTTATATTACATTTTAGTGCAATAATTTGTAGCCATCGTTGCTACGATCCACTAGTTTTAGATATACGTTCATTTAATACAACTACGAGGAAATTGCTAATCCGATTTGGACAGTTAAACACTCATTGTACAGCTTATGGATCGAGGATGTTGGCAAAAATGGTAGATTCCATTAAAGCCCCGATTTTAATACAGAATTCCCAGGTTTTCTGCTGTGTGTGTAGTGGCACTTCTGTACAATCATTTTTATAACACCGCCATAAAAACCCTAATTTTTGTATGATTGGAGGATCACTTAATAAAACATTTATCTATGTTACGACAAATAAATTGAAATCTTAGAGGTAAAACTCATATTAAAGTTTTATCATCGTGATGTGAAGGGGGAAATTAAATGTTCGGATTAAAATTTGACACCAATAGCTCAATAGAAAATTGATAGCTTTTGACAACTAAACCTTTAACTAGGTGGTCAAACGAGGATTATATTTATAAAATTTTATTCAATAAAAAGCTGAAAATACATTTTAGTGAAATAATCTGCAGCCATTGTTACAACGATCCACTAGTACATTATCATAATTAAAATATTGTCGAAACGTAAGTTAAGAAACTTTTTTTGATAGTTCATAAAATAATAGTTAAAATGGATTAGCCACATAGGATGTGTTGAATAGATATCTCTTTTGGCATAAAGTGTCAACTCTAACAACTATAAATTAAATATAAGGAACTTCGGTTAATGTTGGATACCAGTCAATTGTTTATATTTCTTTAAATATGATTCTTAACACAGATTTATTTTTAAATATAATTTATAATTATGTCTTGTTAACTTCATAAAATAATATTACATGGCTGTGTTTATAAAAAGTTATTAACATTCACTTTATCCGTAAAAGAGATAGTATCACTATCATTAATATAAAATGTAACCAAATTGTAATATTTTCCACATTGAATAACTAACTAATTTTAGCACCATATCTTACTACCCGTTCGGATTATATGTTAATAAATAATTAAAATAAACATAAAGTTTCAAGTGGAATGATGAGGGGTGGCATACCGTACGCATGATTTGGGTTCTCACTTCACTAGCTCCTTTGTGAATCTCAGTCCTCCTACATTTCGTTTATATATCTCTAGAGTAAACTTATTGAAAGCTGGTTGGTAGATTGCTCAGATGATTGGAGCCTTAGTTAAAAGTTAGACGATTATTTACAGGTGGGATGGTCGGTGTGAACTCGTTTGTTGTAATTTGCGGAGAAGTGGACCAGGAGTGTAGCGGGGGACAGGGTGGCGCGGCAGACCTTTTATCCAGCGAGGAGAGGGAGGGTATGTGAAATATCGCAGTCACCTTCAGGATTCACTATTGATCGCAGTTAGCGCTCCTCCGCGCAGTCAGCGCTCTACGCTTAATTCAACTTCGCTCGGTTCAAGCGCTGAGGTGGGGCCGAGGTAACGTCTTTGCACCCAGCACAATAGCCACAGGTGAATCAAAACAACGGGATAGTAAAGTTCAGTCAACTTAAAACATATATCTGATATTCAGAGATAGTGAAAAAGAGGTTTTAAAAGTGCATGTATTCATAATTTTTTATTCAGATTGTATATCGTTGAAACGTTGTGTATCCAAAAGTGGTTCATCATATCTTAAAGATTAGAGATATTGGTTCTAAAAGTGGTGAGATCGTTGAACCATTCACCTGGCTATCTATTAATGATTCAGTATTTACTCGCAGACGATATTAAGTAGAAGACAACTCACTGGCAGTCGTTCAAGTATAATTGGTATAAAGTGGAAAACAGAATGATGCTTAAGGTGGAGGTTAAGGAATGACTACTCTTATAATAATTTTCATCTTTCGTTGAACAAAACATAAGAAAAAAATCATATAATAAGCCCTAATATATTTTTTTTCTGCAATCTAAATTGCATATTCTATTAACATATTTTTTTAAATAAAAGGCGGTATTATTTTAGGTAAATTACAAAGCAATATTGGCATATCTCCAATAGATTTGATAAGGTGCTTTTCAACAGTATTTCCAATCCCTATGTTATGTGTGTATTGTTTATAGTGAAAAAGAGTTGGACGTACTTTTGAGACAAACTTTAAATATTATATGACAAATATGCCAAAATAGCTAGGCAACATATTTTTTAATTCATACATAGGTGGTGCGAATGATAAATAAAACTCACCAATTCATTTTAAAGATTAAGTTGCTAAATCTAACATTCCAAACAACCCACACCGTTTGGACAAGTTTATCAAAATAATGTACACTTTGACTGTTAACTCACAACTGCCTCAAATGCAAGTGATTAATATGGTTAAAATTGAAAATGCAAGACAATTTAATACGAAATTTGAAATTCCTTTTGTCTGGCAAAAGGCAGAAATATTAGTCAGATATCTAAACTCAATGGACATCTTTTCTCCACTTCCAAATTGACATAAACAATTCAAAATCTGTATTTTGATTTGATGAAGCCCATCGTAAAGAACGTATCCCCCCCTCCCACTGCCCCTCCTTCCTTTGATCCAAACATGTTAATGATATCATAGTGACCGATTTCAGAGATATAAGATCGTTGTTATTCAGAACAAACTTCCAGAAAATTTTGACTGAAGAATTCCAGACTGTAAAGAGAAATCAAATCATATCCAAGCTCAATATTGTCCAAAGACAGAAGTGTGTGAATTTCTTTTATTGAATTTGTGATATCAAAGTGAAATGAATCATGCAAGAATTTAAGTGCCAATTTGAAGTTATTTAAATCCTAATAACGTTATTAAAATTTCTGGGACATGTTTTTTGGTCAACATTACGTAAAGCTGCCTCTTCACGTCGAGTAGACGATCATACTCTTCATTCTTTCGCAATAATATGCAGGAAATTTCAATTTACAACCAGCACACTATGTCAGGATGACATTTATTTTACTGCGTTTTGCCACAATTTCATGGCCTATTACCCACGTTTGGATATTGGTGACCGGGTTTCCCACCCTGAGCCAAACTGAGGGGCGCCATTCCATTAAAAATAGTATACATGAGTTTTAGCGATAGTTCACATTCACTTTGAATAATAAAATATATTATTTTTACTGAATGTTACTAACCTTCTGTCAATTCTAACAGGGTTTTGAAAAATGTTTGAATTGATAATATTATATTTTATTTTTCTTACCAAATTGGCTTTCGTCTATTTTTATTTTGAATCTAATGTGGCATTTGTGAATAGATGATTATTGCAGTACATGACTTAGTTACTAACATAAATTTAGAATATTCACAATATATTGTCCCACAGTCTTCGATTCTTCACTGGAAAAGGGGATAGGCCTACCCTAATTTTTTAAATGATAAAGATTTGGCCATGCTGGAATCAAACCCATGAACCTTGGCTCATTGTAAAGACACGCTACTGACTGAGCTAAGGTTCCAGATTATGAACATTAAATTAAATATAAAATAATTATCATTACAAATTAATAGGCATATACTATTTTAAATATTACCTTATACTTGGTGATAAAACCGTTTACCAAGTTGATAAAAGGTAATGAATGTCAGATGTCAGGGGGTACACAGTCTTTCTTCATTTAATAATAGGCCAAATCAATAATTCTCAAATAATGAAATACATGTATATATATCTATATTATGTATTGCTAGTATATATTACTATCCAACACCTTATGTCAGTCGGTAACGTGTCTGTAAATTGAGCTGAGGGTCCCGGTTTCAATTATCGGTATGGCCAAAAAATGTATCACTGCTGAAATTTGGGATTACTCTTTCACAGTGATGAATTAACGGTCAGGAACTGGATATTGTGCTTGTCCTAGTCTTAAGTTAGATTATAAGGCATATGAAGCTACAACAGGCCTAGCAAGCCGGTAGTGGAAAATATATGACTTGAATAAAACACTGAGTCAGGCCTTAGGCTGGGAACAGTAATGGATGTAAAGTAAAGTAAAGTAAAGTATATATTTATTTGCTGTATATATTACTAATATATTTTTGTAAAAATATATTTTTATCTATGTACCTATACATAACTATATATAATAGGGTGTTACTCAGCTATGTTATGAATTTTTTTAATTTATTTGAGTTAATTAATAACCTAAAACTTCATATTGATAGTAATACATAGAGGGGTAGCACAAACATCACAAAGGTTATGAAAATAGCCACTATTTAGAGATTAGATACATAGAGTAAATTAAACAGCCTACTCAATCAAACAACACATATATGTACTGTATTAGCAGCAAAAATTAACATGGGCCTTTTTTTCAGTGTTTTCTTTTTAGAGTGGAAATATTGTGAACAATGCTGTTCAACTAATCTTAAAAGGTACGGCTTTTAGTTCTCTGATGTGGTAATTGGTGTATTGAATTTTTGCTCAAGTGTTGCCCCTTTCTAAGAAATTGTTGATGTCTGGAAGGCTCCTTACAACCTCCAACGTTGCTTTGAAATTATCTTCATCATACTATTCTGCTGAAGGCTACTTTAAGTATGACTGTGGGGGAAAAGGAACTAAATAACTAGTATCTTGGAACTAACAAAATCATAAATAGACATCTTCTCGACTGGTTCATCTATTTCCATCTCAATTCTTACAACTAATTTGATACTTATTCCTGTACTTGCATCGATTTGTACATAATCTGCTTTTTTTCTTCAGAAACGAATATATCATATAAAGACCAAGCCAACACTTTTTTATTAACATAATACAGACACGCTTCACTCTCGTATTAGACTGGCCTGCTGATGACGGGAATATCGTAGTTTGAATTCCTGTTGTTTCTACTAAAGGCATTTTCTTCTTCTTAAATTGACTCCCATTTACCTTTTACGAAAATGGAGGTATATTACGTCTAAAATTCTCTCTTCCTCCCCCCAACCCAAGTAGTGTAATTATCCTATATGTATATAACCTAAACAGTCATTTAAAAAAAAAGTACCACTGGTGTCGTGAAAATGCTTTTGATGCTAGAGTTAAAATTCCATTATATGTTTGCTTGAATTTGGAGATGAAATTAATATCATTTCGGGGTGTACAAATGATATCTGGAGCTGTAAACCCTGATCATATGTACCGTACACTAACAATTCAAGGTTAATGAGGTGATAAATTCCTTTTTCTTCTGCTGCTCCAAATTTAACTGATGACGAAACATAAAAAGTTTAAATGAGTCTTGCCATCTAGCTTGCACAATGAGTACCTCCTTGTTGCAAGATTCTTAAACTGCATTAAAATTATTATCAGTAAAGGCTTTAAGAAGTTTCTTATAATATCTTCTTGGTTTGTGATTTTTTAAGTGGATTCAAACAAAAGGTCACAACTTATTCCTTGTAAGTGTCAATTTGGGAACTTAATTTCTTATCAATGATCAAAATATGGCAATCATAACCATCAATTTTGCTAAACTATACATGAAATCTTTCAAATTTAGCAAAGTAGGCCTTAAGACTTAGAAGACATACATACATTCCAGGTAGACCTTCTCTAGCATGATCTCACGAATGTGATGTCAACATGTCAAGTAGAGAAGGTTACACCTCACCTTCAACTGCAAGAGAGTGCACGCCTCATTTAACTATACATTACTGTTAGATGTCATGCTAATAACACTGCCTTTACTCAATATTCTATGTCCCATTTTCTAATTAATTTACAGGCCACTTTGGCTTACGTTTTTCTTGTTTCAGTCTTAAGCTTAGTGAACCCAAGAAGTTTTGCTACTCTAGCACCAAAAACAATTATAGGAAGACGTAAACTTTTCCTTTCCCTGAGGTACATGGCAAAATATTTTCATCCCAATAAATAGCTAAGGACACTGACACAGATGGTGAGATATTCTCAAGAATCCCAAACGCTGCTCGTGCACGATATTTAATTCGTCCATTGTGGAGTGATTATCGGTTTATGACCGACTCTTCAAATTTTTTCCAATATATTTTGCAAATGCAATAAGAATGTAAGTAGTCTTCTATCTGAAGTCTTATTCCGTCTCAGAGCTGCAGCTGTTTTGCATTTGACTACGAGAGCTGAAAAAATTATTTTTTTTGTTTGGAAACAGATGGTTTAGCAGACCCACTTCATAAACCTTCCCCTTCAGATTCTGATGTTTCTGCAACATCACCTGAACTGTGTTCAAGATGCACAGTAGGCGTGGTAACATACACCTTTTGCAATTCTTGATCACATTTTCCCTTCATCTGTTGTATCCTACGCTTATTTAGCTCCAAACCTCTTTCTTTATTTTTTTATTTTTGAGTTTTATGTCAAAACCGTCATAAAGCCTCGACAACCTTTCTTTCTTTGGGCTTTTGGAATTTCTTGTCTTAATTACACTGTACCATGTCAAACGCTTGGGCTTGAATATTGTCAAATAGATCATCATTAGCTGCAATGAACAAAGCTTAATTTTATTTTAATTTTGGTTGTTCGTCTAGAAGCCTTTTTAAGTACATGCCAAACTTTAAGCACTTTTTCAATCTTGTTAATATCATTATATTCCTGCTGTCGGAATGTATAGCTCTCTCCCAGAAAGGTAGCGATTCTCGGATAACTGTAGTCTCACACTCACGAATAGACTTCTTTTATAATATGTGAAAATACAAAATTGACGTATTAATTCACACGTAGAAAGTTATTTGCTACTTATCTATGCAGCTTTTAATGTGTGAACTTAAAGTTATAACTCTTCTTTTATTAAAGATGACAAAGCCATTATGAAAATATAAGAAACCAATCCAAATAATACAAACATATTGTCATGTGTGATCATGATTATAATACGCAATATGAGAACATCCCGTGCTACCTTTTGACATTAAGTAGCTTCATAATAAAAATATACTGAAAATGCGAACATCCTGTGCAACCTATTAATATTAATACCGTTCATACTAATTTCAAGCTTGGATTATATTTTTAAGGAAGAGTAAGTTTAAAGAGTAAGGCCGAAAAAATAGTAATTTTGAATTTTGGGGATCACACCAATATATATACATATTCTAGTACCTATAATACTTGTATGCACATATAAGTAATATCTAACACATGTCATATAGTATATATATATATATACTATATGACATATATATACCAATATATATACATATTCTAGTACCTATAATACTTGTATGCACATATAAGTAATATCTAACACATGTCATATAGTATATATATATATACAACGTGTATCTAAAACATTGCATCAAACTTTGGCAGGCTATTCCTTGGGTGAAAATAGAATAATTCACATCAGCAACCTAGGGTCCATCTTTAATATTAAGGGTGGTATACACCCCTAAACATAGAGCTAAAAACGACTATTGTGTGAAATATTATGGAAACTGATTAAGGTATTACAACGAATCTTTGTATACTACTTATTGAAACCTTGATCATTAATAAACTAAATGTGTTGTTGCCATTACCCACCCCCACCATGTAAAAAAGGGGGGGTTGTAACACTTTTTCTTGCAATAAAATGTGTCAGAGTAATTATTATTAATTTTGACTTAGGATTACAAAACAGGGATTAAAATTAACAAAAAAAGGTGCCTTAGAGAAACTGTCTAGCTTTCACCGTTTTCGAGATAATCACACAAGTTTGAGCTCAGAGACAAGTGTAAATGCCTGCCAGGTAGGCAACCAGAATCGCAGTGTTTCTTCGCACTGCAGTCGTTTAACTACGAGTATTTTTACCGGCACGTGTGACTATGTATCACGTACATTTGGTAAACAAGGCTGGTTTGTGTGTAATGATGGAGAAACTCAGATACTTTTCCTTCTTCATAAGCTCCGGTGTNACATTAGTAAGTTATGCTTACACAGTTCACACTTGGGTGGGATTTTAATCATTACACTCACTGGAGTATTGAAAGCTAAATTAAGAAATACTAACCGTAGTTCTTGTATGTTTTAATTCCTAGCTTCAAAAGCAGATTCATAGCAAGTGTTCAAAATAGTGGCCCCTAACGTCATTGCAATAATTGAGGTGGCGTATCAATGACTGGCGTAATCTTTCGAAAACACGTGGTGTTTCTTGAACTTTATCACATGCAGCACCTAGCCTGGCTTACAGGTCTTCTCGGATTAAATGGCTGTCTCGTACACCAAATCTTTGAAAAAGACCCACAGAAAGAAGTCTAACGGATTAAGGTAAGGAGAGCGTGGTGGCTACGCAACAGCTATACTGGTTGCCTACCTGGCAGGAATTAACAATTGTCTTTGAAATCAAACATGCATGATTATCTCGGAAACGGGGAAAGATAGACAGTTTCTCAAAGACACTTTTTTTTGTTAATTTATACTTCATGTTTTGTAATCTTAAGTCAAAGTTAGTAATACTTACTGTCATATTTTATTGCAGAAAAAAGTGTTACAACCCCTTCCCCTTTTTTTACATGATGGGAGTGGGTAACGGTAACCGCGCATTTAATTGATTAATGATCAAGGTTTCAATAAGTAGTATACAAAGATTCGTTGTAATATCTTAATCAGTTTTCATAATATTTCACACAATAGTCGTTTTTAGCTCTATGTTTAGAGGTGTATACCACCCTTAATATTCAAGATGGACCCTAGGTTGCTGATGTTAATTATTCTATTTTCACGCAAGGAATAGCCTGCCAAAGTTTGATGCAATGTTTTAGATACACGTTGTATATACACACACATATATCTACCAATTTAGTTTTACTGAGTGGTAGGAAACATATTTCATAGGTACAAGAAAAAAGATTAACTAACATAAATAAATGTATTATAAAAAAAATAATAAGATATAGGATTACATCAGTTAAACAAGATTTTATGTTAAATGGTTGACAGTTATAAAAGTTGAACATGTTCGATTGGACGACCTGGTGGCGATGCAGTGTAAAAGGGAAACCATCAAGGTTGAATAGAGCAAGTGGTTGGTTGGATTTAATAACTCCAGAAATACAGGTATTGGCTGTTGCTCGGGAGAACAAGTGTCTAAGTCAACACAGCCACGGTAAGATGGGTAGTTAATTTAAGAGAATACATTCTAAACAATATTGCCGGGTTGTCATCGAACTAAAATTGAAAGGCCTGGTCATTAATAATAGTAAACAAATTTCTAAATGATACATACTTATATATCCTATATTTTTAGAGTTACTAAGGAGAATATCAGCAAAACTAGCTAGCTTGTATTAAAACTCAAGGAGGGTCACATAAACTCACTGAGAAATGCCCTGTGAGAGAATCTTCTATATTTTATGTATATACTGCAGATGGCTAACAATCAGGCATCAACAGCAAATTGTACTATGGCCGGTCCTTTCCTAATGATTACAGCCAGAGCAAAAACACATAGTAGATACTATCTTTTAATACATAGATAAATAAAGTGCCCAAAGAGCCTAAAGAAAGTACTATCCAAGCGGGCCACTACTTACACTAGTATTTCTCACATATTGCGCACCGAAAATAGTGGCACAAAAGGTGCCACCTAAACAGCATACAGTTTCTGACCTAACTAGGTCCCAGAAGAAAGTGCTAGATGACTTGTTTGTAGCCATATGAAAATAGCAAACGTGAATCTGCCATTTAGGGCGTCATGAAATATTACTATGTCTTATGGTATTAGTAAAGAAATATGAATTCATAGAATAGAGAAATTGGACACCTGGTCCTACACAAATAAAGAGCATAAAGCCCTCGTATTTAAACTACGTCTGATTGACATAGGATAAAAAGGACAGACAGAGAACCTGACTGTGTCTGAAGGCCTTAGAAAACAAAGTCTCTCTGACTATAAACAACACGTCTGAAGGACTAAGAAACATAGTCACTCTGACTATAAAAACACGTCTGAAGGACTTAGAAACATAGTTAGTTACTTTGACTACTAACAACACGTCTGAAGGACTTGGAGAACATAATTAGTCACTCTGACTATAAACAACATATCTGAAAGACTTAGAAAACATAATTTGTCACCCTAGATAAAAACAACATGTCTGAAGGACTTAAAAACATAGTTATAACTAATGTCTGAAAGAAACATCAAAACAATCTCTCCATCACTACAAACTATGTCTGAAGGACATATCAATCAAAAGTAGAACTATTGACAATACTTAATGAATTAGAGTAGTCTTCTTCTGCGATGCGGTGGAGAAACAGACGCCAGATACATCACGGCCATCAAAATTTGGTGGTGCTGGAGTAGAAGTTTTTTTTCAACGGTTAGTTACAATAGAATTCCTTAATGTGGGTCTCGAGCTGGCTCATTATATACCGTGGGTCTACCTCGGAACATAACCAGCTAATATGATCAAGGGGGGGTGGGGTAGAGAGGGGGAAGAGGGGGGGGGGTAGAGGAGAGAGAGAGTTTCAAGGAGGCTCCAAATGGACAGTGGCGCTCTCTCGAAGGACCGTCGGGTTGAGGGAGAACCTCTTTCTTTTCAACCACGTGTGTCCTAAGATGAAGACTGAGTAATGCTGGCGCTGCCGGCGTTTTGATCGTATCCGCTAACATCCAGTCCGTGTGAGTTGATATCTGCTTTATTATAAAGGAATATATTAGTTTTAATTTTCTTCATTTAATCCCTTTAATTTATTTTTCCTTTGACACGATTTTAGATGTCTTTTATATAGAAGACATGCTACAAATATTATATTTAAACAAATAATGATACCGAAGAGGGTGATAATATTCTCCTTGACGCAGTAAGAGATGAAAAAATCTGAGTTGGATTTAATAAATGAAAAGCAATGTGTCAGTAAAAAAAATACACCCAAATAAAACATGTATTAAAATTAAGATGTGTGATGTCATTTTGGAGTGCAGACAGATTGATGTCATTGACATATTGACGTGATTTAGTGGTTTGAATACTTTAACCTAAGCACTCATGATAAAAATATATGTCATATTTGATGAAAGAAAATTAGAAGGCATGGTTAAGTTTGGATAGTAACGTTAGAGTGAAACACGTAAAGATAAAAAAATAGTTTTATCATCTTATGAATTTCATGCACCTGTATATTATTTTTACTCCCCTTTTTCTAAATATCTTGAATCGTACCCTTTCCTCACTAATTAACTCCCACCGCAAGTTGACAGTTGTTCATCCTCTGACAATTTACCTAACCTAGTGCCAGTTAATTAGAATCTTTAAGCTATTATGAGGTTTCAAACTTAATATCATTGTCCTTTGTCTGTTTGCTAAAGCTAGCCTCGTATGTATGGATCAGTTTATTATGGTGGGAAATGTGTGTACAAAATGTTACTATTATTAAAATTTAGTCAACGCGTCTCACTACCCGAAGAAATCATTTTAAAATCAACAAAATATAAATTTTATCATTATTATTATATGTAAACCAATGATTAGTTCTTGAGATTCAATAATTATTTGTAGTCTATACTTACTTTGATAAGGGGGTTACATTGTTACAGAATACATTTAAATACGGTTAAAGTGGCAATCTCAAATACTGACTTGGATGAGTGGGTTATGAGCCACACCTGGCCAACTTATATTGATTATATCTGTGGTGTAGTTCCTCGATCTTGATTTTAGGTCAGGATAAAATACATTTTCCTGAAATTTTAGGTTTTTAGTTAGATTCCGTTTCTGGGATCTATTATTTAAAATTATATTTATAGGTTACTACAAATAAATTACTAACATTTTAAATAGAGAAAACTATGTAAAAACTCTCAAACAATAAATCGTATGTTATTTATAAATAAAACATTATAATTGCTATCAATATTTTAAATATATATAAATGCAGAATTTATTAGTAAGCAAAATAAAAATATCAAATGTGTACTTTATATATGTGTATTTATAAGAATATTATTATCTTATTATATTGAATTATTTTAGGAAATCTCTACGGTGGCCGCATGGTCTAAGGCACTGCAATAGACTATACTGCCGATGATGGTGTATAATACTGGTTCAATCTCGGTTGGGTGTACTGATGATGGTTTTCCCTAAACGGTTTACCAAGATATCTCTCCACGCAAATGCTAGCACAATTCCTCTAAATTCAACCTTTTTCACCACAGACCAATTAGCGTAATTATTACATAAGCGTATAACCCGAATAAGTAGTAAGACGCACTAGTTTAGCTCCTTTTTTGATATAATTATAGAAAAGCACAGGTTGGGATCATACAGATGGCACAAGAAAAACTTAGCTATCACTTTTTGAATTGCTTCCTCAATACTTCCCAAAACACCTCATGGACTAACCAAAAATTACCATTACCAACAAAAAATGGCTTAGGTTCAATATTTTCATTTTAAGCTTGCAATTATTTTTGAGAAATACTAAAAATTAATAACAGATAAGTGAGCCACTATAGACTGTGTATAGCAGGGAAAAACCAGGACCCGACCCAATGGTAAATTGCACAACAAGAGAAGGTAGAAGATGTGACTTTCCAACACCAAACGCAGCATGACCACTCTCTTGACTACATGTCATACGTTTCCCAAGGGACATTGACGTTGATCATGTCCAAGCCTGCGACAGAAAAAACATCAAACGCTAGACCAATTAGTTAAATATCAAAATGGATACTTCCTGGGACTATGGCTTTCGGTCGCAGAAAATGGCATGAGTGGACCATGCCTAGAAATACTGAGGGGACGTATGTAAGCAAAAGGGAAGTTACTAGGACCAAATACTGTATGGGCGTCTAAATATTCTCTTTCAGCTAATAGTGACACATCTGAAGCCAAGGAAAATAGTTCAGGAAAAAACAATGGCTTGTATAAAAATACAAATTTTGTCCCTATAAGGAGGCAACATTTTTTGAAATTATCTCAAACACCCGTTCCTGAGTTAAATTGAGATTTAAGATCTTCGTAGCTTCTGAAACGGTTAAAATAAACCTTCGAAATGATTCACGTGGCCTTTGGAAGTGGTGTACAAATTCCCTGTTAAGTTTGTCTCTCTCTCACCTCGTCATTATTAAATCTAGAATGCGGTCTCCAACCTGCATCCAAGGAAGACCCAATAATATTTCTCCAGAAAGTAATAAGTCCAGAAGCCAGATGTTTTACCAATACTTAAAGTAAGAAATTCCAAATCCTCTACCAATTTAAGTTTAGAAACGGTGTTAACTTCCAAGATAAAGTTGAATAGGACAATACAATATTGACCATCGCACAAAGGTACTAAATCTAAACAATCTATCACTACTTTACTTTGCATGTTTGTGGAAGATGCTAGTTGAAGGGGGTTAGTGATATTACCAGAAGAGAATCGCATGCTTAGAGTGCTATCAGGATAGGTCGGTAAGGACTTACTCTCAATAATGGATTTCAACTGAGGTAGTCTGAGATCATACTGAGCATCAATACAGGGAGTATCATTAGACACACTTGCATACTCTGACAGCAAAGACACTAAGTGCGCCACAGTGGAGTTTGATGGGGTGGTAATGTTCCTCAGGTTAGCTCCGCAATAAGCTCATAATATTTAAGACGATAAGCCTGGGCCTTTCTAGTAATTGTACTAGTTCCCAGGGTAGATTATATGTAAATATCGTAGTTCATGAAACATACAAAGACAACAAGTTATAATTAACACTGACAAATGCCAACTCTATCATAGCAGAATGGCGCAGAACCTGTAGCCCCTTTTTGGATATTATTATAGTTAAGTACAGCTTGGGAGAATACAGTTGGTACAAGAATAACATAAAATGAGAGAGGAGAATAGAATTTTAATGTAGGCAACAGTTTTTATTTATGGAATATTGGGTTAAAAAACTAAAATAACGAATTTTATTGCAGTAGCCAAGCCAATATAAAAGTTATGATCATAAACCAGGTATTCAAACTAGTAAACCAAAATTAGTTAGGAAACTATTCATCTACATTTTCCCAATTTTGTTTCTTTCATAGATAGGTATATACGTTTATTTAGTTATTTTAACAAATAATAGTAATGCAATAATAATGATAATTTTTCATTTATTTCATTTTCCTTAATTGATGTGCAAGCCAACAGTTGAGACCTCTAACAGCACTAGAGGTACAGTAGAATATGTGTTTTTTTTAAATTAAAAATACATCATGTTTGTCTACAGGAGGTTACAACAAACGAGATATTTATTAGCTAAAACATAGTAAGGAGGAAATAAAGATATTTTTATTTCAATTATAATAATTTTTTTAGGGAAGAATTCATATTAATATGTGTGTTACTTGATTTTATTATTTTGGTTATCATATTATGTTAAACCTCGATTACTGGAAATCTATAGTTAGCGCTGCTTATAGAGATGTGTTTGTAAGAGTTACTGTTATAAAATATTTTAGAATTTCTAGAAGCACACGAGGGCACAATAATGCCCACATTATCTAAAGCAGTTTGGTAAGAAACTAGGGTTTAATATCACACTTAGTTTATAATATTTAACACAAAAATACAATATTTATTCATAAAATGGCATAAAAGAATTCGCAAAGGCCAACAGATATAAGGAATCTTGGATGTAAAAGTGTGTTGAAGTAATTATTTTTATTGCATTACGCAACCTTATATAATGTGGGTGATTTTTCTAATTGATAATTACTTTTCATTATTTTATATAAGAAATGTTCTCTTTATTTACAACAGAGCGTAAAATTATGTCATGTTTCTATTAAAGTTTAAATTTTACATTGTATATACATATATGTTTATTTATTCTTTAGTAGATTCACATATATAATTTTACTATTAAAATATTATGGAATTTTTCATTATATCCTGCATTGTCTTAAACAAGACTTCACAATTATTAGTAATAACTCAGATTTAATTTTTAATTTAATCCATATTAAATGCGCAATAAAAATAGTTATCTATGAATATAATTATTGGTATTTTGATTACATTGATAATCAACGACCACAACTATCAATTCTACGACAGAATGGTGTGGTTACATGTATTTGTGTATGTGTATGTGTGTGTATGTACTGTACGTACGTATGTGTGTGTGTGTGAATTAGTTTTGGAGTAATTATTAAGAGGTCACAGGGATAAAATCTGTCACCTATTACTGTTTCTACTACTACATCACTGACCACTACATATTGGGAAGCATGTAATATAAATTAATATTAGAAATATAGGCCTATATACAATTTAAATTGAGGAATTAGTTAACATCCCATTTAACCTAAACAACATGTTATTTGGTAGAGTTTAGTTGGGAATCCAATTCCAGCTGGGAAATTCAAGCGTTACTAAAATAATAAGAATAAAATTGATACAGAGTTCCCTCTAACTACGGAGCAATAGTGATTCAAATTAACAATTAAAGTGTACAAGAGACTTGTAGAAAGTAAATAATATGTCTAAATATAGTGATAAGCTCAATTAATTTGTGTGTGGTGACCTGGCGGTCTAGGGGTAAGGTGTCAGACTTCTGTGCTGGCGTCCGGGGTTCAATCCTCGGTCCCGGCACAGATTTATCTGATTTCCAAACCCTTCCTTCACCTCTGACAAGACATCTTGTGAATGTGGGGAATGCCAGGCCTCCACCGTGGTTCGGATTCCACGTTAAACTGTAGGTCCTCCATTTCATCTCATAATCACCCTACCATTACACATTAGCGTAAGTGCGTATAACCCGGACGGGTAGTAAGACGCGGTGCTAATAATAATAATAATAATAATAATAATAATTAATTTGTGTCAGGTAATGAATAACCAGCCCAATTTTTAACCATTGAACTAGAAAGGTTTTGTTTTAATAGTATTATCTTTAAACAGTTTTAATCACAGATAATTGGCTTACGATTCTCATAAACACATTATTTTCTTAATACTTAGTTTCCCACTGCAATGTTCACTCATTAACTTTGATTAGAAAGCATTTATCAAACTAAAAAACTCGTTCAGCACTAGTGGTTGCATGGAAAAAGTGTCAAGCTCGTACTGTCTGATTTAGTAGTGACGAAGAGGTCAGGGTTTAATCCCGGTCGGATGTAATGAAATGCTTTTTCCCAAAAGAATTCTTACTCTTCTTCTGTAAAATTGCGGCTAGACTTGATCCAAAGTGAAACATCCTCATCCATATCCTATTAGTGTATATAATTCTATGTCATAGACATGGGACATGAGAGGAAAAACGAGTACATTATAGGCAGTTACATAATTTAGAGACGCATCTATGGATTACGTCCATATATTCTTATAAATAATTTATAAGCCCGTTTTAGGTAGTATAAATTACGAGGAAATGGCTGAAAATAATTTTACAAACGACCTCTCATTTTAAAGTTCCGGCAAAAATGGTGGTTACCAACGAAAATCTGATTTTACCAATCAGTTTTCAGATTTTAATTATTTGATTACATCACGATGGAAACCTTTATATGTGCATAAGTGTGTATATGAAAATAAAATATGTATCTCTGTTTACAAATAATACCATTCAAATTTTCTTTAGTGGTATGGTTCAACAAATAGAAAGATTACGGAAATGTTTAGTATTTTTATCAAAAAACTAATTATATTTAGTTAAAAATATATTAATTTTAGCAACGTTTATTTTTCATCCTGCCTCTTCTTAGTCATTAAATATTAGCCTTAAATCTTATATATAATTTGATAAGCTTTTTCCCGATAGAAAAAATTACAAGGAAATGACTGAAACAATTTTTACAAACGATATTTAAAAATTATCGCAGCAATTTATAAGGACTAAACAAACCATAGATATTAAGCTATAAATGTATAATTTTGTTTGCATTGATACATTTTCTTCTTTATTTTTGAATATTTACTTGTTACAAAAAATATGGCCGTTATAATAGATGGTACGGTCAAATTTTTTACCTACATTCTTTGACTTAGGGAATTAATTTCCCAGACTTAGAGCATATTTATTGTTATTAGAATGTTGTTATCGTTGATTCACATTAAAATCAACAATATTGACCATAACTCGAAAATTAAAATGTCAAGTCGTCACTTTCACAAACATATTATCTATCTTACGTGTTTCACGAAAGAATTATGAATTATAAATTAAAAACAATACAATGATGTTTAATATTTTTTGAGTGTATTATGATTTCAACCATTGATTAAATGAATTCGAAATGTGTTTAGATATATATTTCATTTGCTTAAGTATGACTTTTGGTGTTCATTTTTTCAAACATTATCACCATACCAATAATTTCAGCTATGTTTCCTAGCTACCATTTAATTTTAAATGTATGTTGTCTATTTATCTTAAAATCTAGTATAGATTTTGATGTTCATTATTTCAAATAAAATTTCAATACAAATATGTTTCCATGCTACCACAAACACTCTCTCTCTTCAACACATACACTCTCCAAAACACTTTCTCTCTCTCTCTCTCCACACACACTCTCTTTCTTTCTTAAGCTCTCAAATATTCTTTGCGCTCTCTTTCTCAGAAACAGCCTCTCTCTCACATAAACATTCTTTCCCAAATTCTATCTCACAATCTCTTTCTTCGACAATCTTTATCACACTTTCTCAAACAATCTCTTTTTCTTTCACAATATTTCTCAGAACCTCCCTCACCCACACAATTTCTTACAATCTCTCTTTCTTGTACATTCTTTCTCACTCTCTCTCTCTTTCACACACACACACACACACACACACACACACATACTCACAATCGCTTTCTTTTTAAAATATTTCTCACACTCTCTCTCACACACACTTTCTCTATCACAATCTCTCTCACACACAATTTCTCCCACAAACTTTCTTCCATCCACTCTCTTTTTCGCAAAATCTCTAACATACTCTATCACATACACAATATTTCACACATATTTCACCAAAACTTTCTTTCATGCAACCTCTTCCACACACACACACACACACACACACACACACACACACACACACACACTCTTTCTCACAAAATAAATTTCCCAGCCCTTATTTAAAAAAATCTCTTTCACATACACTCCCTCTCTCTCTCTCTCTCTCCCCCCTACACACACTCTCTATCACATCCACACTCTCTCTCACTTTCTCTCTATCTCACATTTGATCCCACACACATTTTCTCTTTCCCACTCTATTCCTTTTTACACACTCCCTCTTACTTTCACTTGCTAAAACTCACTTGACCACATTTACTAGCAATCACTCTTTCCAACTCACTCTCTTCCAATAACTTTCTAACACCAAAAATTTCAATCTTATACTCATACACTCACAAAGATTTTTGCTCTAACATTCACTCAGTCTCTCACTTTCTTTCTTTCTATAGTCCTACATATAATTTAATAAATCCATTTATGTAAATTTAAATTTGGAAAAACAGCTTAACAAGTTTTGTCAAACGAACACTCATTTTACATCTTTTCCTACTGTGTGGGCAATGGCTCATCTGTACAATTAATATTTGTTTACATCAACATGGACACCATTATTTGTCTATAATTTTATATTGGTAAATAAATTAGTTTTCTTTGGTTAAATATAGTAACAAGTCGATTCTTACTTAAGAGGTTTGGTGCAAAGAATAGATAGAGAGTTATGAGAAGTTTGATTTTAAAGTTTTCATCGTGACGTTAAGAGGTAAAATATACGTTTTGATTCAAAATAAACGCTAAAAATTAGAAATCTACTGGAAGTATGATATTGTTTTTAGCGTAAGCTTTCAACTAGAAAGTCGGATGAAGGCTTGTTGAATAGATATTTTCCCAATAAAAGGTTTAGAATACATATTAGTGGAATAATTTGTAGCGACCACTGCAAGACTCAACTAATATTATTTTAACATGTAATATAATTGTATTCAACTTTGAATTTTATAAATTATGCTATTTATTATATACATACGTCATTACACTCAAAAGATCGCATGTAAATAAATTACTTTTATGAACATATATAAATTTATAAAATTTTCTAAACTATGCGTGTAAAGTACAATATATTGATTAACATTGACGTTTCAGGAGAATAAACTGAGTCACTCAAGTCAATGTAGAGATTTATCTTTTCTGGATATGACGCAAGGGGTGAGGATTCAATGCTAACTATTTTCTAGCTCGGTAACTTTTTCCATTAGAAGTTTTCCACCTACTCTTAGGGAAAATTCTGTGTTAGCAGAGTAGAAAATAAAAAAATGACAACATAAAAAGATAAAGTAATTAAACTGTTTGCGCTCTCAGAACCACCTCACACGATTACCCCGAAATATAGAGTGTGTTGTGGATTGCAAAGGAAATTATTAACTTTTAAATGAGTATTTATTCAGCGCCAACCAAATAATTTTCGTAAGCAAGATAATGTTTTAAACCTTAGCTATCCTTTTTTTTAAATGCCATTTATTTTATATTTATAGATAACTCAATTTCTGTAAATATAAAGTTAGTAAAAAAATCAGATAATAATTTTATTAATTTATCACACAATCATATTCTAAAATTATTCGAACACGATTATTTGAAGCTCGTAAATTGAATGCAATACAGTCTACTGAATTTTTGTTTGTTTATTTAGGCCCTTAATAATTTAAATTGTAGACATCATCTTAATACAACAATCATAGTGAACTACCCCTACACTCCTTCATCACATGACACACAAACACACACACACTTAACTTATATATTTTTGGCACCAAGTTAATGATTATAACCTTTGATTCGCCTAGGATTAAAATCAACAAAGATTTTTAGATAGGACAAGAATGGGGCCTCCACAATCTTGCATACACTAAGAACGATGCCTTCTTGGTAATCTTGAAGTTAATTTTCCAAGTAGGCTGCATCTTAGCTTGACGCACATAAGTACTTAGACGCCAAGTACTAAATAGAATTATAGAAAAGAAAATCTGGTAGATGGATCTGTAAGACCTCTTCTGTTATAGAAGAGGTCTTACAGATCCATCTACCAGATTTTCTGATAACACTTCCTTTCTTCTGCTGACGAGTATACAAATTCACTATACTATTTGCGTCTGGACAGCATCACTTGAACTTCTAAACTATATTTTCCTATTTACCTATTCTCGATAGAGAAATGCTTCCACGGATTTTTTTAAATCTGCATTCCGTCAGAAAGATTGAATAAGCCAAAGCTGAGCTGCAGACGATTTAAATAAACATATTTACATATGATTATTTCAATATAATAAAAAAAGTGTAACAATGTAAGACTATTTCTACAATTACTTATTTTTCAAGCTTACGGGGTAAAACCTAAATGCATACGCATGGCAACTCCTATCTTGACTTAGTTCAAATCACAGGTTGGTAACGTTTTTTAGATGCATATCTTCTAAATCATTATGTCCATACGAATTTTAAATATATTTTCATTCGCATATTTGTTATCAATTTGGTTTGGTCGTTCGATGTTTCTTCAATATTATAATCATAGCCCAACACAATATCTTAATTATTGCAGGTTCATCTTTTTTTGCTGATCTGCGTGTAAATTACCTATTCCCAGTGAGGATCAATAATGCCTTTTTAATATTATATTTTCCTGAACCTAAGTGATAAATTGCCAATTTTTTGGTTTAATTTTACAAGATATTTACTATAAAAAGTATTGGTTTGAATAAAATCTAGTATAGATATAAAATGCGTAGTAAGAAACATCCTCTCACTATACTACACCATTCTAACTCACTGACACACATGGTATCAGGTGTCTAGAAATAGCAAATGTTTTACACTTAAATGTCCTTAGATACATGAAATAAAGTCAATCTAAGAAAACGCAATTTTTAAAAAAAACTTTTGATCAAATTGTAATTTGAAAAAAAAAGTATACGTAAGAACCAAAACAGGTGTATAAATATTATTAAATCTTGATATAATTATTTTTTTAAAAATAATATTTACTGTAATATTTTAAATCAACGCATGCCTTCAGATAATGTATCGTGAGAATATGATATTGAATACATGAATTTTAAAATTAGAATTAAATGTAGCTAGATATTTTATTTGGGTTTCCTTAAGATGATTGGTTTGAAGGAGTATTGAATAGGAAGAATGGTTTGTCTATGTCTGCATTTTAGGAGAAGGAAAAAAGCACAGAGAGCTCTATCAAAACTGTTTAACGAATATATTTAGTTCTTTATGCATGTTTGTAATAACGTGAGCTTTAAATGCCTTATAATCTAACTTAAGAATAGGACAGACACAACATTCAGTCCCAGGCCGTTAATTTGTTGATATGAAAGTGTTAACCCACATTTCACAAATGATAAATTTTTCTGTCATGCATTTCTGAAGTAAGACATGCTACCGACTGAACTAAGGTTTCGAATTTGTACTTAAAATAACAAACTCAAAAAGTGGAACTGAGCATTTGGTTTTTAATATATCTGATCTCCGATAGTACTCATATAAATAAAATAAAAAGTGTATTTATGTGTTTTTGTGTTTGTGTATATGTATTAGAATAATTCCAAGTCAAAGAAACCTAGTAAGCTGAAACTTGCCATTTGTATTTAGGGGCACCTGAAGATGTGCCCTTCATGCATATTATAATTTTGAGTTTACATCGATTTCAAGACAGACGTATTAAGCTACGTGAACGTTGGTTAGTCTCGATGAATATAATGTAATATTGAATGTATTAGAGATTTGTTTTGAACTTCATATCCAACGAAAATCTATAGAAAAAGTGTCAATCATAAATTCAAAGAAAAATGTAAGCTTTTGGTGGTTGATTGTTTCTTCTCCATATTAGTAGATAAAATATTTATTTAGTTTTATTTTAAATTAATAAATGTGTAATCTGACAAACATAAACAAGGTATAATTGCTTATTTTCAGTGTAAACGAGGGGAAACCATGAACACTCCTTTTAAATTTAAAACACTTTGAATTTTTTCCATCCCTAAAATGTAACACTAATCGGATGAAAAAATAAATTTTGCGTCAGTGAACTTCACTAAAGGTATTAAAATGTTAAAATACAAGTCTTTTCAAAAATTGCAAGATTCCACATTTTTAAAATTTATATATAGCATATTTGAGCTATAATTAATTTAAATGTTTGCCTCACTAGGCTGTAATATTGAGGTCAGATACGTTCTGTAAAATTGAGTACCTAAAACATTTTCACTTGAATGTGCTTAGCTATCCACATAATTACTCTAGTTCTTGTGTCGACTTTAAAATGACAAAAAGATGAATATTGTCAAAGCTAATGGTAAGCCAAAGAAAACATTCATAGAAAAAAAATATATTCTCACAATAACTAAGCTCTACTCAAAACACAATAGTATGGTATTTATTCATCATTAGGGAAAGTAAAGAGAATTTTGAGTTAATATTAATATTGATATTGAAAGTTCGCTTATTAAATGTGTACTAGTGATTTTAACAGTTGAATGATCACTATTTCCTTGTAGGTTTATAGCCCTTTTCTCTGAAATTTTATACTCATCTAACTCTCGTGAGGATATAGAAAAATGTTTAGAGCTAGCCTGTTTACTGTATTAAATTATATTTTTATTTTGCATCATAAAACTTTTGAATGTCAACAGTATACAGTATTAACTAAAATAATATACATTTCAAACAAAAAATATAATAAAGAACTATCTCATAAGTAGGGAAACACACAAAGAAAAACTATAAAATGAAACAAATGATAAAATAAATGTTTAATCAATAATATATTTTGAATTAAGGATAAGCAAATGTTAGGGTAAACATTGATATTATCTAAAAACACACTCATTACGATTATTTAAAGATGTTTAAAATAAAAAAATTACATAAGTTATTAAGCTACTTTCTAAATTATTTATTAACATATTAAACGTCCTAGCACATCTTAAATAACACACATTGAATAAATGGAGCCACATTTTATAATACACATAATAAAGTGTTAACACTTAAATATATTCGAAACCAAGCTACTTAACGGACATCCCTTTAGTTACTAAAAGTAGCCATTGAAAGTGCCACCCAAAAGTATTTTCTCATCTTATCGGGCATGCCATGCAAGTACTTTCGTTTCTAAACCACCCGCTTAAAGCGTTAAGTAGAATTTTCTCAATCTACTCCATGTGCTCTCGGGCGATTTAGATATTAAACCAATAACTTTGAGCACAACTATCGTACCAGGTATTTTATCTTATATATATATATATATATATATATATATATATATATATTCACCAATCATTATATTTAGATTTCTATGACAACGCCGACAATATGTTTTGTGGTAAATAGAAAAATACAATGGGGAAGTTTCAAAACAAAGATATTAAAGCAGTTTATCCCGTAGAGATCTCTACCTTCCCTGAGTTTGTATTTAAAATTTGGTTTTATGTTTAACCATACTAAATACTCACCTCTGAGCTGATAAATAATTTCTTGTGATTCTGTCAAGCTCATGTATGTAGTGTTTCAATGTAATTTTAAGTGCGTTTAGTCAATTTATGTGAAACGAAGTGTTTTTTCATAGGATTTTACTGGCCCACTTCTCTTAAGTGGTGATATTTCCCGATCAACCCCTTTTTTTGGGTAGTTTTCATCTTTAAAGGTGCCATTATTGTTGTGTACTAATTCAAACTCACCTATTGTTCCAAGCTCATAAATGTCTGCAACAGGTTTTTTTAAATAATAACCCTATGCGGCCAGTCCAAATAGCTTCTATATGCATGCATATAATACTTAAAATATTCCAAGTGTGAACCAATCCAATTATCTTCTAAAATCATTCATTTTTCAAAGCTCTGTTAGTGGAATACCTCTTTCAATTGACCTCCTAATGAATCTAAAGAAATCATGTGTAAAGCTTTCTAAATACTTTTTAAGGGTATCCAATTCTTAAATTTGTATTTTGGGATGACAAGAAACTGTGACTATAGCTAAAAAAAACAAATTAGAAATTAATCTATCCTCACTTACTTTCTCCACATTTCCCTATCCTTGCATATACCCTTCACTTCAACAACATCCATACACCGAGTCATACTTACTCTTTTATTCTTTAAACTTTTAATAATTCTATTTTCACACATTCAGCTACAACATCTAGTCTTGTTTTACATAGCCAACCCCTTACTTTTCATCCACATACACTCTACCTACATATATTTGCTTCGTCAATAAATCCACACCCATTCTCTTGACATGACCAACCAACGTAAGAGGCTTCTTACATATTAACCTATTGGAATCTTTTTTAAAGCACACTCCTTCAACACCTATTTATTAATGACTCTGTCCATAAGAGTTTTTCCAGAAAAATGTCTTTGATATCTCATTCCGACCGCATTCACCTTGCTCTTGTGTTGCTCCTGACAAACACACGACTCATAGCCATACAAAAATTTTGGCATCTACATACTTTTATATACTGCCATTATTGATTAGTAAATAATAGCATTAAAACTAAATTTTCAGTTTTTAAAAACATTAATGAACTTAAACTAAATAACGAGAACATTTTAGTACTTAAGAACCCTTCTCGCGATCGATTAACCTGAAATTAATTATAAGTTTACTCTCAAACAAGAAAAAGTATCATTTTATGATTTTCTTATTACTTCCTTTGACACCAGCCAAGTTGGAATAGTTAAGTAATTTTATTTATTTTAAAATAATTATTTTTTTAATTTAAGGTGGCTTTCCCTAAATGGTTTCCTACTATCATTTCACTCAAATTTTGGAATATTACCTCTAAAATGTTTCCTTCCCGGTCCATACTCCATTAGAGAAATTATAATACATGCGTATAACCTGAAAAGGTAGTAAGACGCGCAGATTAAAAAATTGTGCATTGTATTTATAGAATGATCACATTTTGGAGGCCTCAATCAAAAACTAATATTTCTTCTTCCACGCCATAGATCTGTCGAATGGGAAACTTGTTTTACATTTAATGCCTTACGTATAGTAAACGTATCTATCTAAATCTCATAATGTGTTTAAGATGACCCTTGAATATTAAGGTAATAAGGAAGCTCGTAAAAATTAACCTCCATGTCTACATACACTCACAACCCATGTAAATTATACTAATATGCGGTTTCAATAAGGAAACAATATATTAAATGTATTATGCTTCAAATTTAAATTCAAATTTGTACAATACAGTTTTCTAATGCCTTTTACCTTTCGTTCTTCATTAATTTTCCCAATGTATTTGTTTACATTGTTGTTTTATTATGTTAATAGTTTTCAATAGGCATAAATATTGTCAAGAAGGTGATCCGATTGACTGGAAGAAGTAATATGATATTGCTAGGATAATATAAAGTTATTCATTAAGGATTTATTTTAAAATCCGCCTTGATGGAATAGTTAGCTATCACGCTAGTTTCGTGTTGAACTATACTGCCAAGGACGGGGAGATCGAGGTACGAATCTCACTCGGGTGAACTGGGTTTGTTTCCCTAAATGGTTTTCCACTCTTCCTCCACGCACGTGTGGGTTCACTTCCTCTATATTCAACCTTCACAATTCCTAACCCATTAGTCTAATTTGTACATAAGCGTATGTTAATCAATCGGAATGGGTAGTAAGACGTGGTGGTAAGTATTATTATTATTAATTTTAAAATTGCTTTAATTATAATTTTAAAAAACCCGCCTCGGTGGCGTAGTTGGCTAACGCGCTTGTCGTGTTGAGCTCGACTGCTGAGGATGGGGAGATCGAGGTTCGAATCTTAGGTTCGAATCTCGGTCGGGTGAACTGGGGGTGGTTTTTCCTAAATGGTTTTCCACTCTCCCTCCACGCAAATGTGGGTTCACTTTCTTTAATTAAACCTTCCCAATTCCTAATCCATTAGAGTAATTAGTACTTAAAGCGTATAACCCGAAAGGGTAGTAAGACGTGGTGCTAATATTTAATTAATTAATTAATTATAATTTAAAAGGAAATCTTAAAATATAAAAATACTTCTTACTTTACAGAATTACTTTTTAAAATATCAGTGTAATGTTCTATAGAAAGTTGTTTGAATACAAAATGTATCTTCCTTATTAAGTATTTAATTAAAAATTAATTTTAGTACATTCAAAATATTATTCAAATTTTGAAGAAAATATGTGATGAGGTAGATTAAAACACCAATATATAGTAACAATATAACAATATATAGTAACAAATGTATTATATTACTAAAACATATTAAATTTAGTTATCATAATAAAATCGTCTTTGAAATAAGGAATTAACAATTCAGGATTTGATATTCAAACAAGATAAGCAAATTAATATAATATAATATAATATTTAGCACCGCGTCTTACTACCCGTTTGGGTTATACGCTTTAAGTACTAATTACATTAATGGATTTAGGAATTGGGAAGGTTTAATTAGAGGAAGTGAACCCGCATTTGCGTGGATGGAGAGTGGAAAATCATTTAGGAAAAACCACCCCCAGTTCACCCGACCGAGATTCGAACCTCGATCTCCCCGTCCTCAACAGTCGAGCTCAACACGACAAGCGCGTTAGCCAACTACGTCACCGAGGCGGGTGATAAACAAATTAATATTTCTCTGAAGATCAGAGAAATAAAATTTGGATCATTAAAAACATTCGGTATACATATTTATTATGATATTAAAAATTGAGCCCGTTAAACGCAGCTCGGATCCCAGCTGGCTGTGTTGAAGTAATAAATAAATGTTCCACTCTCATTGTATGATATGTCGTATTTGCATACCGACTGGAAACTAAGATTTGAAAATGGAAAAATAGATCTAGACAAAAATATAAACCAATCATTTATTTGTCTGTCAATATTCTATGCTCCAAATAAAATCTTTTGCTGTTTTCCTGGAAACTAGATTATGCAATTTAATAACAAAAAGAAATTTAAATAGTGTTTAATATGACTTAATTTATTTTAATTATATTATCGTACCATTTTTAATTAATTTTTGTTAACAGTCTGGAGATTTTAACCAAGCTTTTTTTTCTCGCTTTTTAAACTAGTATTTATAGCCGAGTTGCATTTGACAATTTTATTTTCATAAGATTTAAAGAGATATAACTATATTAAAAAGCACATTATTTACATATTTTAGTGCTTGGACGACAATAGTTTGGTAAAAACAGGTATATGTAGTTCCAAAAGTTGTCATAATGTTCGTGAAGCAGACCCAGACAGGGAGCGATCGAAATTTACTACCTATCGTATGTATTCAGGTTTATGTCCAGAAATCTATTATGGCAATTCTTTATAATTCATTATTATTATATAATTTTTACCCTTAAGATATATTGCTCTATCCATTATTAGACAGTTCTGGGACAATAGTGTAATATATAATACATACACAATATACGGTGTTTTCTCCTTTCAAATAATCAAATAATTGCTTGGCGTGATATTGTAAATATAATGGTCAACTTAAAAAATTAATATTATAATTTACTTTCATAAACATAATGACTATAAAGGTTTTCTCTTTTAAAAAAATAATGATTTTGAGATAAGTGAGGTACTATCATTTTAATTTTTTTTTAATTCTAAACAATTCTTAATCCCCTTCTATACATTTTGTATTTATTTAGATATGCATGTGTTATTTTGTTTACATGTATCCTCACATATATTATGAAATAATATATTAAGACAAGTTAAGCCTATATCTTCAAGTATCACAGTATAGGTTATTTCTTTATATTGCATAATAGGTTTGGAGGTAATTATTGAAATTATTTTATTATTGGTGAGTAACATTATTTTACTTAATATGTCATATCATACTCATTACTTGTATAAAAATACTTTAGTTAATTGGGTAAACATTTGTTGTTAAAAATCACGGCACGGTAATAAAATTGCTATGTTTAAAACAAAGAACCTAATATACGAAAATATTAATAAATACGGAAATCATCCATAACAAAAGTATTATTATAAATTCATTCCCAAGCTGAAAATCAACAACCTATTGCACCCATATAGCTTTAAACAAATTCAAATATTGACCACTAGGATCATATTCAGATACAGCCACATCCACCTTGCTATCTATTATGTATTAGCATTTCTTCCAGTTTATTTGAATGTTTTAAATTTATGAAAGTACCACATCAAACATTTTTTAATTTGAAATAATTTAACTAACAGATTTAAAATATTTTAGCGGTTTATGATGCCTCAGATAAAGGTCAGACGGTGAAAGTTTCTCTCAATCAAAGCTAAATAAGTGAAATAATTTTAACAAAACTATGTACTATTGAGAGGATGATTCTATAACACCTAGCATCAAGTTCAGTCAGTGAGTCATATTCCCCAAAACGTACACTGTTCTAAGCCGATTTGTACCAAATTTAAACCAATTATAAGTTGCACCAAATTAAAGTTTTTCAATATGTATCAGATGTCATATTTTAATGCTCTCTCTCTCTCAATATTATATATATTTGTGTAGAACGTACTATGGAGTCCATGGACTCTGAAGTTTTTTTTAAACGAGTATTCATTTCAATTTACTTCATAATAATCCATATATTTAATATTTATCTTCTACTTTTTTATACAAAAAATAAAGTTTGTTTGACATTGAACATAGATTAGCAAGTTTAAGAGTCATTCTCAATAGTGATAACATACTGAATAAAGTGTTACATATTTTCAAGCAGCAATAAAACTTATAATGAGTGTCATAAACGTTATAATATCATAAAAGAAACAAAAAACAGTTTATTGTTGTACTAAAAACGAAATACATCATAGGAATGGTTTTTGTTTCACATATAAATTGACTTTCCCTAAACAAAAATTTTTATTATTATTATTATTATTATTATTATTATTATTATTATTATTATTATTATTATTATTATTAGCACCGCGTCTTACTACCCGTTACTACCCGTTCGGGTTATACGCACTTACGCTAATGTGTAATGGTAGGGTGATTGTGAGATGAAATGGATGACCTACAGTTTAACGTGAAATCCGAACCACGGTGGAGGCCTGGCATTCCCCAAATTTACAAGTTGTAATTAATACACGTCTTGTACCAAAATGTTGTTAAATGATTTAAAACTACATTTAATCAATAGAGCAATTAAACGCCCACTAAATGTTGTACAAGAAGTTTTGAAGAGAAAAAGCTTGTGTTTTTTAAATGAATACATCTTACAGTTGGGGTGCATTATAGTCTTGCAATATTTGAAAGTTGTAAATTTTTACACTTTTATTTATCAAACAAATTTAAAATAAAATATATTTTCTTACATATTTTTAACACAAAGTAATAATGGAAATTATTAAAGATGTAGGCCTTTGTATTTTAATATTCGTTGACAAAAACAATAAAACTAGTTAACAGTGCTTAAAATGGATATCAATGGAATATAACACCGTAATAAGTACCTTTATTTTTTTGCTCCTGAAAGTGAAATATAAATCAATATATTTCTATCACTCATAATTATTATTCAATACATTTACAACACATGATCTTACTTATACAGCTTGTTAAATATTATATCTTGACAAAGCTTATCCTTTCCAACCAAGACTTAAAATGGTCTAAACAATCTTTCTTTCACACGGTGAGCTTCACTCGATTGAGTCATGCCACGAAGAACACTATAGTCAAATTTATTCATGGAGGTTATAATAATTATTAGGCGTAGTACTATTTAAACTCAATATATATATA
>CABFVZ010000296.1:422885-476283 GCA_902151445.1 Timema monikensis | reverse complement strand
TATATATATATATATATATATATATATATATATATATATATACATATATATATATATATTTAACTATCCGAACAATCTAGTAACCTAAGTACTTACTATATTTGTTTCAATTTAGCTACCAATAAATTATATCTGTATACGAATAACATATAATGAGACCACACTTTAATCTTTAAAGAAAAATGCACTTATTTCTAGGATGCTTTGTAATTAAATTCCGGTTAAAGTTGTTCAGATTTAATTCATATGTAAAATTTCTAGAATATTTCCCCACTTAATTCTCTGTGGGGATGTACAGTTTTTTCATGTATACATTCATATGCTTCACTTCGCACCCTTTAACTAACAAACACATCTCCCAATCTTACCTATTTGAGCAATTTGTTTCAGGGGAAATCAAAGTATTTTTGTGATAACACTGGAGTGGTACTTACCCACTGGATGGTGATCCCAGCTAGAACGTAGGTGATGCTATCACTGTGGTCTAGCTGTCTCCATTATTCAAGCTGTTCTAGGTGGAATCGCAGTTTTTAACGCAGGCCTCTCCCTACCGTGATAACGAAAACCACTACAATGCACATTCGCCGGTACTGAACAGTGTCGTTTATCAACTGCTGCTATTGATTTTCTTCTCTGTCATTGGGCCTTGCACTCGACACCAAAACGTATATAACTTATTAGTTTTACTTCAGAGTCCCTCCAAAATATCTGTTATGTAAATGGTTTGTATTAGTTTTTAAAGTGTTTTTTTTAAAGCTTTTTTTTTATATTCACTTAATTCATTAATATTATTTTGTATATTTTCCTTCCAAAATATAACAACGTTCTTAGTGGTTCTAGCAAACCTTATATTATCGCTCGTATGTATATAATTATTCATTTATATTATTAGTATCGTAATATAGCAAAATTATACTAGTTGGAATCCATTGAGGGAGTGATATATAATTTGGATTATATGGTATATACATATTATATAAATAATATTTTTAATAGATAATATGTATAATATATATCATACATATTGAATACGTAGTATGTATTATATAATAGATTTACAAATATTATAATTTTATATTATGTACATTATATAGGGTCTATCGTATTGGCAAAACACGTAATAATTTTAGATTTTAGTCTAAAAAAGCCTGAACAGCTATTTCATATTTTCTTCCGCCACGTCTTCGTATTCGTTTAGGCTAAATACATAAATCAGTTACGCTAAATAAATAAAGTTAAGTTACTTTCTCTCTGTCTTTAGGAACTCTAAATTTAATTACCGTACTTACGAAAGTTTGCTACCTATACCTACCTTGATATAGTTCTATCCAGTCCACCTCTTTGAACCATATCTCTTTCAGGTACATTCTAATGTTATCCTCCCATAGGTATTCTCAATGGTATTTTCCCACTGGGTTTACGAGTTAATACCTTGACCATTGTTCTAGATTCTCCCATTCGCGCCACATGCCCTGTCCACGGTAATCTATGAGACTTGACTATTTTAGCAAAGTCTTGTGATGAGTACAGGGTATGCAACCCATCATTATGTAACATACTTCACTCCCAAGTATCATTATCCCCTTTTATAACAAATATCTTCCTAAGAATCTAGCTTTCGAAAACACTTTTTTTTTTTTCGTCATATACAGTAAGGTAAGAAATCACGTTTTACACCCATGGAGAACCACCGGTAAAATTATTATTTTGTATATTATGAGTTTTTACATTCCTTGAAACCTGGCGTGTTGTCAAGAACCTACTAACCAGCCCCGTGGTGTATTGGTTAGGGTAATTGTCTAAAAGCCTAGGGGTCCCGGGTTCCCCGGCTGGTACCATGAGTATTTTTCCCCTAAGGGTAATAAGCCCACCGGTCACCAGGCTTTGGTAAATTAGGGTTAAGTTAGATTAAGACTCACCCCGGCTCTACAAATTCATACTAACCATCATCACATCATCTCATTTCGGGCACGACGTGTAGATAATCTCATATGGTGTATCCTAGGCAACGTTTTGTGCCACCAGAGTGACGAATAGTCTACACAAAAGACGACTGATCTGGATGTCCAAGTTTCTCCTGGTCAGACACATTAAAAAAAGCTCTTACCGAGGTAATGGCATGCAATTCCCGACTGTATTATTGATCTAGTTTCCCCTCAAGGACGATAAAGTTATAATTATACTCTCATTTCATGAAGGAAGAGTGTAAAACCCTTTAGGAAAGACAACTTTCAGTACATACAACCGGGATACGAACCACAATCTCCCCGTCATTGGCGAATAAACCCGTCCAACACGGGAGTGACGCATAAGACTATATTACCAATAATGCAGGTGTATTTTAAAATCATTCTTCCAAATACAAGCACTGAAGAAATTAGTTGATCCTTGTGTTCAATCTCACAGTTATTTAAACCAATTAATGACAAGGGGGAATCTGATGGTAATAAACCCGGATAAGTATTGGTTTTTAAACCATCAAATTAGGTACATTCTTACTATAATTAAAAGTATTATCATTATTTTAACTATTGATTTTATAAATAAAACAGATGTAACTAAGTAATCACTATCCCTTAAATAAAACGCTTTAAAAAAAATGAGTGAACTGCCCTTTATTTAGAATGTTGAAGTTTTGTATTAATCATTTAGGATCTAAAATAATATTCTAGAACATGGAGCCCGTAGTTTATAATTTCAACTATAATAAATTAGGTGGCTCCATAGTTTTGGAAGAATATTATATTTTAATTACTCCCCACAAGTCCTTGATTTTTATATTTAAATCATCTGTTGCATGTTGGTATGTAAGCGCGTTAAGATATAAAATAAAACTATATCTCTAATCGTTCTTAAAAAAGCGTTTATGACAACACTTCATTTAAATGAACATTTTGTGTCTAATATTAAATTTTTGAAAATCATTTCAAAAGTTTAGTAAGGCAGTCAGGAACTAACATATACCTCGTTGTATTAAGACCGGAGGATTATTTTAGGAATTTATCAAAAATAATCGTCTACAGTAAGTGGCAGCTTATGCAGCCATATGACCCAAAGGAAAAAGGGATTAAAGCAATGACAAATCGTCGTTTACTTAACCCTCCGACTGTACTCATGTTTCTTTGACACATGATCTGTACACTGGGGTCTTCTAAACCCCATTTTGTTTTTATTTATATTTTACTGTAAAATTTTCATCATTTTGAGGTAAATGTTTTTAATTTATATTTCTCAATGTTTCTCTGAAATTAAAACGCAAGTATTTTTATTTTTAAATTTCCACATAAAGTTGATAAACTTAAAAATGTTTATATTAAACTTACATGACGTTAATTTTTAGCAAATACTGAAATTATATTCCGGTTTTGTAACATTTCAGTACACTTATAAAAAATATGATAAGTAAATGTCTAAATTAACATAAAACATAAATTTTTTATCTGGTAGTTTTTTTTATACTCCCTTATACTGGGGTCTAATGTACCCACACACCATTTCCGAACGATATCCCTTGACGAACTAGTGTTTAATGACCTCTAAAATAGCTGACACACGTCCGAAGTGATGCCAACATAGATTACCAGACAATAAATTATAGTACGTTAAGTGAAAAATAAAAATTAGAAATAATTTAAAATTGCATGGGGTCTCCTGGACCCCAGTATAGGTCGGAGGATTAAACTATCTAACTTCAGAAAAAATAATAGTGATTCAGAAGAAAATTTAAGCAAATTATTTTTGTCAAGATATTTTATGTTCGCAACCAACTTAAAACTATTTCCTACATAAGTAATTTAACCTCCTTGCAACTTTGAGTTTCTACTTACATTTCATGCATTATAAATTATTTCACTCAAATAAATAAAAAAATAAATAGCTTCATCCACATATCTTTAATTATAAAATATTAATACTTTTTCTAACAAATTTTAGATTGAATAAGAAGTTAATTTTATATTTTATCCTGTTTTAATAAGTTTGCAGTGTAACAGGGGCTCATAAATCTAAATGTACATTTTTATGACTTTTAAATATTGAGATAATTTTATTTTCATTTTTTCTCTATTTTGATTGTTTGTTAACCATTATATTATATATAAATTTATCAATTAGAATCATTTTAATAAATTCATTTTGATACTTTGACACAACTGCTTTATCCTATCATGTATTTAATATTTGAGCGTTAAAATAAGTTGAAAATAAATTACACTATACAATCGTATACATTTTCTCATACAGTGTATAAAAGCTTAGGAAAAAAACTTCAAATATTAGTTATTTGTAAACTAAATTTAAGAGATTTATGTTTATAAAAGTATAAGTTTATATTTAAATTATAAAAAAAAAGCTATTCCTTTATACCCATTTTAAATTCAGGCTATGTTTGAGATATTTCAAATGTTTTATAGTTTGTCAAAATTAAGCTTCTCTGTATATAATATATATTATAAAAACCAACAAAAAACATTTAATATCATAAATAAAAATTTCCAAATACAAATTTTGAACAAAATCATTGGATTCCATTCAAAAAGTTTCCATTAAAATAAATAATTCATCAGTAAACCATAATTAAATGAATATTTCTAATAAAAATAAATATACATAATTATATATCATCTTAAAAGATACCCGTTTTTCCCTTTAAACAAATTATACCCCAATAATCCAATATATAGTTTTGTTTGTTAAGTAAAACACTTCCTAGATTTGAACTTTAAACAAAAAATTTATAGAAATTCTTGAAAAAAATTGTAATTCAAAGAGATCACTCATCAGTAAGCTATCTTTAATTTGTGGGAAAGATTCAGAGAGCAAACAAATATATACTCATTTATGTGTAGGGAGAGTGGGAGTGTAAAACGATTTAGGAAAAAACACCCTCAATACACTCGAATGGGATTTGAACCCTGATCTCTCTCTGAGGTCCAGTCTATTGCGAGTATGACTCCCCAAACCATTGGGCCACTTAAGTGGGTAGTATCTATATAATTATTAATTACCCGCCTTGGTGGCGTTGTTGGCTAACGCGCTTGTCGTGTTGAGCTCGACTGCTGAGGACGGGGAGATCAAGGTTCGAATCTCGGTCGGGTGAACTGGGGATGGTTTTTCCTACATGGTTTTCCACTCTCCCTCCACGCAAATACGGGTTCACTTCCTCTAATTCAACCTTCCCAATTCCTAATCCATTAGCGTAATTAGTACTTAAAGCGTATAACCCGAACGGGTAGTAAGACGCGGTGTTAAGTATTATTAATTATTATTATTTGTAAAGATTTTAAAATTACCACCAATATTAAAACTCTAGATATATTTTAGCAGGAACCAATGTATTCTCATTTCTCATAAAATGGTACGAAGTTAAACATTTCCAGATTAAGGATCTTCGAGGAAGCTGCGCAAATATGCTGGGGATTTGTCAAGAGAATAAGGGAGAAACTATAAAAGCTATACAAGAGGGTTCTACCAAGCGGTGTATGGGGATCAGCTCTCACACAGGATGAGTAAAATCGTATTCATGCTAATTCACTCTTAAATATAGAAGCTGTTGAAAAAATATTGTCCAATAGAATATAGACTGAACATCGTCTCGAAGGGATCTGAATGGTTACTATTGAGAAAAAGTTTTGTCATTTTTTTTTTTCGTGTTGTCAATCTTTTCTTATACAACCGACAAATTTTGCACCCGTGAACACCACTTTACAACATAAGTGAATGCAGGGATATTTGGCAACAGTTAACCAAGAGTGCCTACACGATTTTTCTCCAGGGGGGCAAACCATGGGTCCGGGCATTTAGAATATCGCTTAGTACGCTGGGGGGTCCGGAAATGTATTATATTGAAGCCTAAAATGACGTTTAGGGCAATCCTGGTCTCCTGAATATAAGATACAACATAAGAAAAAGTTTCAAACTTTTAATCGTTATATAACCTCAGAATCTCAGGGGGGCAACTGCCCCACTGTCACTCCCATGCGGGCGCTCCTGCAGTTAGCAGAGAGAACGAGCGAAGATAATTGTTTTCTCCTTAAGAAATGCAGTTCCCTCAGACATGATATTCTGTTTATTTTTTTATTTTTTTATTTGAAGTAATTAATGTGCACTTTATGAACCGAATAATAATATCAGAACACTAGAATTTCTATGAGTGAGAGCAAAAGGGCCTAACAATTTTTCTGGGAAAGGTATTATCACATACAGTTCATGGTTCTTTTATATTCCACAATCAACATGGGACCGACGGCTTTACTTCCCCTTCGAATAAACTTGTGCTATGAATTTTTAACCCTCAATGAAAATACTTCAACCCTGGCTGGTTTTGAACCCATGAACATCGGGTCCTGAGGCGAACACATCAATCCAAGACCACCGGGGTTGACTATATTCAATGTAGATACTGTGGCTTCACACTATTACAGTCCATTCCCTTTCCCTCCTGATATAAATCCAAACAAACAACACACCATGAAACATCGTTATATTACTGTATCAGATTATCCAGTTATGGCTCTATAATTCTAAGGAAGGCGGGTACTTTTATCCAAGCGCGAATTTAGAAATTGTAAAAGAGGGGGTGGGGGCACAGATATATTAAATGGAAAAATATTTGCTTGAGCTGGTGGGCATATGTTTCCTTTACACGCGTCCATATTGCCAATTGCCTTGCCCAGTGCCCAGTGCCCACCCCTACTCTTCCACAAACTAGCAATAAAATGCAAAATAAAAATCTCATTCGTCTCACAACCTCATCGGTCGCTGCCAAAGCCCTCACCCTCCACTTCCGTTAGTATAAAAATCAAATATTCTTCCTAAGGGGGCACATACCCCCTCTGCCCTCCTTAATCTCACGCTTGCTTGTATCCATAGGAGGTTGGAAGGATAACATTAGTTTTTTATCTAAAACATTTAGCCCCACTATTATTATCTTTATAGAATTCAATATGAAATAATTAGTGTAAAAACGTATAACGTATATTGATTCGCTGGAACTACTCACACAGGCATAGTCAAATGTCCTGATGATGGCGCAATAGATGTGCCGAAACATGTAGTATTCTAAAGCCGTCTCAACGACGCCTATAAAGGAGCAAGGGAATTCAGATAAGAAAATAGAATTCAATTTAATATAATATACTTCAACATTTTGTCAACTTTCTTAAAAAAAATTTTAGTTTTAATTTTTTCCTAATGATTCTTTGCAATTATATTACAAACTTTACTCATCTAGTCAATCAATACTGATTTATCCATATGGTTTAATTTATGTTTAATTTTGTTTAATTATTAGTGTTTTCTTGTCATAATTTTACTTGTTATCATATTGTGACCTTGACTTACATTTTTTAATGTGTTATTTTAATTGCGATTAATATCTTAAATCTTTTTGTATAATCAACAAACTATCTATTTAATTAATTTATATTGACATATCAGGGTAAAATTTTGCAATTTCACTTAAATTTTGTAATTTCACTTAAAATTTTGTAATTTCACATACATTCTTTCTCATAAAAAGATAGTTAATATTGCTTCCTTATTACAATTTCATCATGTATTTCAAAAACCCACTATTATTGTTGAAAATACCGTTTATCAGTGTCAAAGTGATAATAAATAAATATTTTTACAATACAGGCATTTTCATTTAACAATTACTTAAATTTCTTTCCTTGATATACACTTATTATATTGTGGTTTTATTAATAGTTTTTCATAGCAATATAGTAAGACCTTCAACATCTTCACCGATCACTAACGCAAATGGACAAATGTCCTTAAATTTCTAAATCATTATTTTTTCCCCGCGTCCGGGCTATCGCAAAGTTTGGAAATAAAAAGAACACTGTTTGCATGCATTTAAGTCGAAACACTTTTTATTTAATTTTTGGATATTTTCAGTGCTTTTAATATAATTTAATATAGGTTTTTAAAAATTCTCAACATAATTAGTTAAATAACACTTTTTTTTACTATCTTGAAAATATCACAAAAGTGTTAACGTGGTCTGATACGTTATTGTTGAAATATACTCAATTTATGGTGACGAAGAGGTCGAGATTCAAATTTTGGACAACACTAAGTATGGTTTTTATTTACGTAAGAAGAATATTTTTTTTAAAAAATAACCACCATCTCTAGTAAAATGTTTAAAGTAAATGATAAGACTTTCCAAAGAAAACAAAGATATAGACACACCTGTAGTTAGATAAATATTACAAAATAAATTAATAACAAATGTTGGTAAACCTTTATTTTAATCCTTAAAAGTTATTAATTGTCAAGAAAGTTTAATAAATTGTGCCATCTGAAGAAATAATACTAAACTATCACAATATTTTTTTATAAAATAATTATTTTTAAATGTATATTTTGAAGTTCCTAACTTTAAAATATAAATCCTAATACGAGGTTTAAATAAATATGTGTACAGTATTATTTTAATATTTTAATTGCCCATAGGTGATTATCAACTGTAACGGTTAGGTAGGTGATCTGGTTGAACAAACTCTAGTGAATCCACAAAATAAAATGTGAGATCGGAAAAAACCGCTAAATCGTTAATACCTGCGCATAGTAAAAGCGAATAAATAGTTGTAAAACTAATTTTGAAAGTGATCTATCGCATTAATAATCTGAAGTTAGGACCTTGCCCCGGGAGGGAGCTGGACTTGAGCCCCTGCGCCCCCTCTCTTTCCACCCCTCTTCACCACCATCAAGTAGGTTAGCCAGGGTGTAGAGCCCAGCCAGGGGAGACGCTGCTACCTTCCCAACACTACCACACTACCCCAGCTCTGGTGCCAGGGACAAGAGAGGAGCAAGCTACCAAGTGCCCCACTTGACTGAACAACCAGGGAACTGGCTCACTGCAAGCTGGCAAGACTCAAGTGGCCTATACTTGGCTCAGTATCAGACATTATGCATATATAATACCTAATACAATGGGCTCGATTCATAATAAAAACATAAGTGCTCAAAACAATACACAAGAAAAACAGATGATAAAATGTTTCGAAAAGTCACGTATTCGCACTGCTAAACACCCCAAAAATACTTACTATAAATGTATTCCCAGTTAAGAAAAACCCACATCGTTGGTCGCAGTCTAACGCGTTGGACTAGATAATCGGTGACAAGGAGACCGGAGATTGAATCCCATTCGGGTCTACTGAGAGTTTTTTCTTAAAATAGTTTTTCACTTTCAATCCTCGTCACTTGGGTGCATTGCTTCTAAAATTCTACATTTATCATTCCTATTCCACTAATGTTATTAATCTATGCGTATATCTCGCTTCAGTGGCTGAATGGTCTATGTCGTTAACCTCGTGTTTGACTAGCCTGCTGAAGAAAGAGAGATAGGGTTTTGAATCCCGGTTGAGTCTATTGAAGATAGTTTTTACTAAATAGTTTAACATTCTTATTCCACGCAAAAGTAGGTAGATTATCTCTAAATGATTCCTTCCTCTTTCTTACCCCATTAGAGTAATTATCACTTACGGGTATTACCTGAACATGTGGTAGCACGCACCGATGAAAAAAGTATGCATACAGCCCGAATGGGTACACAAACGCACTGAAAAAAAAGTAAAGTATTTTGAAACATAATTATTTTATTTTTACTATTTTTGAATCTTAATAAAATATAGAAGTGACATACTTTTAACATTCAAAAAGTTGTAGATATACATTTTAAAAATCAGTAGTAATTGTAATATCAGTATTACTGTACTAATATTATATTTGCTTTAGTAATGTCTGTAAAAAGGGATGGCTCCATATACTATAATTGGACGAATGTGTCATATTTAAAAGAAGCGTTTTATTAACTTTTTGTTAACGTTCAAAACCTATATGCCTATTTTACCTACCACTAGACTATAGAAACTGATAATATTATCATTTATCTTTGAATTAACATGTTTTTAATTTTATCTTGAAAAATAAAAAAGAAATTAGCAAATAAATAGTTTATTCAGATTTTCAAAATGTATTTGAAATATCAAAAATATATTTTCTACTTTTGTTAGCTTTGCAATATATTATAAACAAGATTCGCTGATACGTATACTAGAAAAAAAGGGCGTTTACTTGCACTGGTGAATAAAGCACTTAAAGTTGAAGCTTAACCAATTTAAATGGCTGTTAATTATAGCATGCAGCTCAATTGGGAAATTTTAGAACCTTGTTTACGGTACCAGCGGGCAAACCCAATGGTATGAGACCATTGGGAAGACTTAGACGCAAATGGGAGAATAACATAAGAATGGACCTGGAACATAGATATAGGGTGCAATGAAGTGCATTGGATAGAGCTATCTCAAGATAGGAATAGATAGCTTAACTTTGTTAGTTAGGCAATGGACTTGGCGCTCCTAATGCCATTGAGTATCTAAGTAAGTTAGCTATGGGCTACTAATTAGTACTGGTTCTAAATGCCATGCTTGAAAGTACCATGTTCCAACATGCTGTAAATACAAGTTATACACTATTCGATATTAGAAATGCAGTACACGTAAATCTAAAATTGCCTTTAGTGTGGAGGTTAGCAAAGCTTATATACACTGGTAATTGGACAGTAACCACTATACCGGCAGAAATGGGATTACGAATATTACTCCTGACTATGCATTCTAGAGATCCGTCCATAATACCTGCAGTGAATATTGTTGGTTCAAATTGTGCTTTTCCATTTTCTCTTATGAACAAAATATGTATCAAATATTATAGATTAGATAATATGTTAGCTATATATATATATCCTATATGTATGTTTGTGTGTGTGTTATGTGAGATTTAATAAATATTTTATTTGCAAGCTATATATGTATGGTATGTGAAATATGTAGATCCATTATATATAAATGCCAATATTTTTAAATCCTCCCTCCACCCTCTTTTTTTTATTATTATTGATAGTTTAATATTTGAAAGCAAATAATGTGATTTAAACTTAACAAAATAAACAAATCATAATGATCAAGATGCTTAGTGCTTTATAAATACAATGTTAGGCCAAAAAAATACTTAGAAACTTACTAATCTTAGAACAACAATTTAGATAAATGTCCAGTTAAGCAACGATTGGTCCATGATTAGAGGCTTTATTTTCAAAAATATCCTCAATTAATAGTGGTGACCTAACCAAGAATCGGGTATTAAGAACATGATAACTTATAAATCGTATCTTATTTTTTATTATTTAGAACCGCGTCTAACTACCCATTTGGGCTATACGCTTAAGTACTAATCACGCTAATGGGTTAGGAATTGGGAAGGTTGAATACAGAGGAAGTGAACCTGCATTTGCGTGGAGAGAGAGTGGAAAACCATGTAGGAAAAGCCACCCCCAGTTCACCCGACCGAGACTCGAACCTCGATCTCCCCATTCTCGGCAGTCTAGCTCAACACGAATCTTGCGCGTTAGCCAGCTACGCCACGGATGCAGGTCGTATCTGATCGTTTAATAAAGAATTCCCTTATAGGAGTTTCATAATTTCTATACAAATAATTTAAACAAACGGAATTTTAATGAATATATTTATCCGTTTCAGGAATAGTTTGGATGCAAATATTTGCACATGTAGGCCTGGACAAAAATGAAGGAATCTTAACACTGTAAAGATACGTATAACCTACTTGATGATATTGTGCCTTTTCGTAACTACTTTCTAATATAATGCCTATTGTCTAAATAAAATTAAGATACACATAAAAATATTACTTTTTATAAACTGGTCGAGTTTTTCCTAGAATCTTCTTAAAAATAACTATTTATTATAAATTAATGCATTTAAATTTATTAGAATTTTTTAAAAATTAAAATAAAATCAATCATAAGAAGCGAAATTAGTCAAACCATAATATTATTTGAAAGATTCTATATATTACACGAAATGAAAATATTATAAATATGGTTAATACTGTTGAGATAGTTTGTTCAACTCGGATAAAAGGGAAGGAATTTGATGGAGAAAGTTTATAAAGGAGGGTGGATTAAAATTGCAAAGGCAGGAAACCAAAAAAAAGTTTATACGGAATGTAGATAGAAATTTCAGCAACATCTGTAGGACTGGCACACTGAAGTTGATGACGATCACTGACCATGATGTAGAGCTCTTATACGGCAGTAGATGAGCAATGCACTCATTGATGATATGGAACTTTCTAGGCGGTCTTTCAATATTTCCACTCAACTGTACACCTTATTCTCGGTCTAAGTGGTGACATAATTTTGTTCATCGCAATTACCTGTGTTGCGTCTTATGTGATAAAAGTGTTTGCTATCAACGCTAGGGGATGCAGCTGTTCGAGTACTCTGCAAAATGAAATTCTGCATTACACGTAGCAGGTTGCAGCGCTGCTTTCTGACTTGGTTCTGCAGTGCTGCGAGCTGACAAATCTGGGCTACCTATTACACACAAGCTGCATTCTGACGAATGATCATCATTCCACTCAGTGGAGAGAAAGTTATTTTATCGATCGCACTTAGTTTTGCTGGTTAAATTTGTGCCAATATGTCTCGTCAACAACAAGAAGACGAAGAGCTGCTTATATTGTACGAGTACTACCAAAGTTTGAAATCTCGTAGTGCTGTAAAACGCAGAAACAAACGTTTGTGGAGTCGAAATTTAATGTTAAAACGGAACAATGTGTCACATACTGTCACGATTTTACCTGAATTAGATGCTGATGACTTCCGAAACTACTTAAACGTATGAATGAAGACACCTACAAACATATTTAGTCTATAGTCTAATATAAACACAGTGAACGTGGTCCAAATGTCGAGAAAATATATCCTCTGGTCTGGTACTACATTATATCGACCAGGCGCACGCATGCGCAATACAACATTTGACAAGTTGGAAGCGCAGAAAGCAGTCGTCCGATCAGAAAATATCAAACTCGTTTGATATTTGCGCTGCCAGCTTTCTGATGCGCGCACCGATCATTTAGGTATATAACACGATCATCTTGCAGCGCTGCAAAACGACGTCAGAAAGCAGCGCTGCAACCTGCTACGTGTAATGCGGCCTTTAGAGCAGTGGACCAGTTTTATCAGACATTGACTATCGATTTAGATAGAATACAAAATAAAAGTGTAAGGTTTATTTTATAATCTTGATCTTAACAGCAGGTCCATAAGAAATATTTCATTGGAGACTCTTTTGTCAGGTATTATTGAAAATATATTTCCTATGTGAGAGATATCGTTTAGAGCACGGTTCGGCGAACCGGGGTTAACTACCCCAAATGAGGTGGAACCTAAATTCTGGGGGTATTAAGGATTATATAGACATAAATAAAATTATATAAAAAGCGCGTTCCTTGTTACATTTTTTTTCTGGCAAAACTGCATCTGGCCAATGTAGAAGACATGTTTAAGGGATGCCACGCCATGTTGAATTCTAATATTAAGCTGAGATTTTTGAGTATGGGAATGAATTTAACAAATAACTTCAAGTAAAAAATCAATATAATATCAGACAGAGAAAATATTTCACCATTTGGATCAAAGATTTTATATGAAAGACAGAAAGCAGAACAAAAAAATAGCTTAATTTCAAAGTTAGGTTTGTTTTTGGAAGATTGTGAAAGTATTACTTTTGACGATATCGAGGATACGCTTATAAGGCATCTTACCAAATTCAAAGAGCGGTTCTCTGTTTACTTTCAAGAGCTTGATTCACATATTGTCAGTTGGGTTGTAGATCCCTTTAAATGTGATATTGCTGATGTACCAGAAGAGCCTCAACGGTTATCAGAGGCACTTCTTGAACTTCGAGTATTGAATTTGAAAAAAAAGCAAATATGTCACATTTTTGGATGTCAACAGTTGCAAAGGCTTTCAAAATTGCACATTATAAGGCAGTCAAAAATGTGTTGCCTTTTGCAACAACCTACCTCTGCGAACAAGGATTTTACACTCTAATGAACAGACAAACAAAGCAGAGAAATCGATTGGACCCCGAAGAGCCCAATTTTGATGTTATTTTATCAAAAATGAAACATCATTTCTCCAAAACCAAAAGTAGATAATTTTAAAAATATTCCTTTTGTTTCATAATGAGGATATTAATTTATTTTATACTTTTTATATATTTAATTGTATTCTCCGTAAAGAAATACATAGATTCAGAAAACCTTTTGGATTTGATTAATCTATTCTGTGATTTTCTCCCTTTCAAATCAAAAGGGTAACGTCAGCGTTAGTAAATATATTTTGGGGTACTATGTAAAAAGGTTCCCCGAACCTCGGTTTAGAGCCTTAGTATTATTTATAAAATGGGTGAACAAGTTGTCAAGAACATAATAATACAGGTGTGGTTTTACGAAGCTTTGCTTACTCTGGCAACAGTCCATGGCCTGCCAATAGGGCCATCTTAACTGATGGAATCCTATAAAGCCTAATAAGTTACATTGTTGAGTTGAAATCATTTACATGGTATTTAAAATAAATATGACGAGTTTGATTTACAAACCAAACATCTATAGTGAAATCATATTTTATTTGATTAGTAAAAAATAGCTTTAATGCCTAAACGAATGCTAGATATTAGTTGATAATAGGCCTATATAATTATTGAATTTGTTATAAAGTAATTAAAATATCTGATTTTATTGTAATATGTTTATCGGTCCTTTATTAATCTACTAACGTAAACGTATGGATTAAATATAAAGTTTTTGTCTTGAAAATATCCATGAGCCTGTTTACACCATAGCTATCCACGCAACAAAAGAGCTTAAAGTAGAAATCAACCAAAACACTTGTTTAATAATATTTTAGATCCTTCATAATTGCGATGATTCTGAAAAATTTGATAAAACAATATTAATTCATCTATTTTAAAAACCAAAATGTTAATTTTTACTACATTTTTATTAACTGGCTCTCATCACCTTTTCGCATTCCTCTCTTGGCATACAATTTAAAAAACAGTTTCCTTATTTAAAAAAAATATTCAATGTAGTTGTTGACTTAGAAAACAAGTTAATTTAGGGTGTTGGTTGAACATGATATACATGTAGGCTTTCACCCTTTTCAAGAACGCAGAATATACTGTAAACCTAAATACTTTATAGCGTGTCATTTGTCTGGGTTCTTTCGTAAAATTCATTATATTTGCTATATGTGTGGTGTTGCCAAATATAGAAATATGGAAACCTATTTTCCAATAGACTTTTCCAAGCGGAAATGGAAAGGAGAAGCCATGGAATGGTGTCCAAGCTTTCAGGCTTTTGTGACCGTCAGATAAACATTACCTTGGATTGTAGAGCCAAAGCGATCTTGGTGGAGATGAATTGGTTTTTAATTAAAAATCAGCAGTTTTATTCACTGGTTTCATGATATATTGATGTAGATGTACACTTTGTATGCCCCGAAATGTATCAAGATTAGCTTTACCCTGTGGCGCAACTATATGATAAGGCCATGGCTGAGTTCGTCAAGGATGGGATGTAAGCTTTATCTGTAAATGGTGAATAAATTCAACGCCAGTTGTAAGAGGCTTGGCTCGGAAAAGAACGATAGCATTTTTTGTACATAAACAGTATAAAATGTTATGTAGTAGGTAAGTTTACAAATAATTCAAGCAAAAAATTGGATACCTACAGTGAACCAACCATAATTTCATAAAGCAACAGAACATAAATGGCGACTAATAATTAGTTAAGAATTCACTTCCAACTACCACACATAGGGCCAATAAAGGGAGGTAGAAACCCTCAAACTAACTGCTGACTATCAAAGATTCACCAATCCCCAAAAAACCCAAATAAAATGATGAATCGGAACCACCTAAGCCAACCTTTCAAGTGACGTATCCTTTAACATGTATTAATTGCTGAATGGTTCATTTCAATATGGTAATCAATCGTTTAACAGTTTCCGTTTGTCGACAAACAATGAAGTGGGACCACTCTTCTAATATGTTTTTATCAACACTTACAGTAACTTTTAACATCTTAATTTCTGAACATAAGACAAACTAATATTTCAAGAATAGAAATTGTCTATAGATTCATAACGCTATCAAAATAATATAAGTATTTGACTGTAGAGTTATAGTATGGTCAATTAACGTAAATTAAACCTTTTTTGATAGTTATAGTAAATAAAAACCATACACATGTATTTATCCACTTTTCATTTGAGCTTTTTCACTTGGACGAGTTAAATCAATTAACATAGAGAATCTGATTAAAACTACAACAAAGTCGATGAACATGTAGTAAGATTACTGTATGAAAAAGATTAAATTTCTTAGAATCAACTGAGTCGAATTTTATTTTGTATGTTTAAAGTTTAATATTTATTTATTCCACTATACTCGTGAAACTGAGACAATTATTAAAAAGTATTCAATGTTAGATAATTGGTAAAATAATTTTAAATGCCGTAAACTCAATCAATTATTCATTACAAAATTGATCCAATTTCATACTATATAAAAATGTTAGGTGAAACTCAAAATCCAACAGTTTGTGAAGTGCTCGCAACTTATGAATATTAAAAAAATATTTTGGTCATATTACATAAAAAATATTGTCATATTTTGCAACACAAAAATAATATTATCAATTTAATAATAACAATATTAAGATGGTTCATAAATTTTATTATATATATATATATATATATATATATATATATATATATATATATATATATAAATATATATATATAAATATATATATATATATTAGCACTGCGTCTAACTACCCATTCACTTATAAGAATAAATAAGTTTAATTAAAATTTTTCCACAAATATGAGCTAATCATATTGTTGTATCGTATTATTACAAAGCAATTATGTGTGGTAGAAAGTTTAATTCCGGCAGGAGGGAAGAAGTATAATCCAAAAAACCAAATAAGTCTTGAAATTTTAAATTTGTATATGGGAATTATAGAAATTTATTGGGAGGTGGAGGTATTAAAATTTCAAAGAACTGATAGAAAAAATACTTCTTTGTGTGGTATAAAACAAAAATTCAGCAAAGAGGTATAGGGACTAATCCAAATAACAAGAAATATCCAAGCATTTTAAATTTCAGAACGGGTCATAGGAAATAGGAAGGTATAAACACATTTTCAGATGAGTTAGAAAATGTAAATTTATCAGGAATAAAGACGATCACTTCATATAACCAAATAAATGCTAAATATGTATAATATTATTTATATTTAAAAGAGGGCTGGTGAAATGAGGGGTTTCAATATTTACAAAACTAAAAGATTAAACTACTCCTCACAGTGTTATACGATTGATAGTTGTCAGTTGGGTATTATGATCACCTTATATCGTATAAAGTTTTAAAACCACTTAATGTATGAATTAAGGAACGGAAAATGTTGAAGGCTGGTTCTTTCAAAATTTCCAAAACTAATATAAATATTCTTTTTGGGGCGTAGGGTAGGGGTGTATAAACTTGAAATGTTGCATATTGGTTTATCTTGGAGAGAATTCATTAGTATTGCAAACACATAGCTAAAATTTGAAATGTAAATTAGTTTCTACATCTAAGTGACAAAAATTAAGGTAAACACATTTTGGTGACATGGCTTGGGGACAATGATTAATTGATTATCCTTGGGAAATCACTTTGCTCAATATTTAATATGTTTCCATAACAGAGTATATTGTCTAATTTATGCTCTTTAGTGAAAATGAATTATCTTATTTCCAAAATGTTTCTGTAACAATGTATATTATTTGTTTTCATTTATATGAAATTATGATTATGTTTAGATAAATATTCCTTTGTCAATGGATTGAATTGGTTTATATAATCAATTTGTGCACTGAGTTTAATTGTCTTTCAAATATGTGTTTTTATAAATGTATTAAATGGCATAATTAATTTGTGATTAGTTCAGAATTGTACACGGAGTAACGCTCAAAATGATTTTATTCGGATGTTAAACGTACGAATTTGAAATAGTTTGATGTGGCTTACACGTGTGAATGCGAAGAATGGGTTGAAGAGCTAGTTTAAAAATATCGTAAGTCAAATTTATTTCAGATCCGGTTTTATCTAGAATGTGTTGGTATTTATTTATTTATTTATTTGAGCTATTTAACGTGCATTTCTGATCCCGCTGATTATATCAGCACACGATAATGCTTATGAAAGAAAGCGAAACGTCTCACAAGTTTAGCCGGAAAAGGTATTTTCACATACCTTCCAGGGCTGTCTTACATGCCACAATTGACATAAGAACAGACAGCTTCACTTTCCCTCCGAAGGAAGTTGTACTATGGATTTGTATTGTTCAATATAAATCCGTTGACTACGGATAGTTTTTAACCCACGAACATTGGATCCTTAGGCGATCACTTTATCCCCAGACCACCGAGGTTGGCGTATTCTCTGAGGGTGCTAGTCCTGAACCGCGTACCCATGTTTATATGGACTAGTTTCTAAATTCAATGTTGTATGTGCAAACTGTATGGATAGTAATGTTTAAATTGTGAATAAATATACATGTATAATGTATCTATATATTACGAGTATTAGTTTGTAAACTAATATTAGTTCATAGTCCAAGAATATTGTGTTTTAAGTGATAATTCCTCCAAAAGGGTATACCTAACCATATTATGAAGCCCAGGATCTGCTGCTTGAAAACAGCAGGTAAATCTAGAGAAGTTCTAATGACCTTCACAATCTCTATAGGGCTGCAACACTCCCTCTTGCCCCTTGCCCCTCGCCAACAAACATTGTACAATGAACTATGGTGTTAACATCCCAGAGCCTGCTGAATACTTATTGTAAATAATAAAGTGTGCCAATTATTGAACAAATATTCAAGAATCAAGATCACAATGATTATTAACCAAGATAGTATAGCTCAAGTAAAATAAATTAAAATAAATTCAATAATATTTGTAAAATAATCTTATAAATAATAAGCCTTAAATCATGACTAATTTAATACATATTTGATTATGTTTATGCATTCTAGGCACATGTATCATCATTATTTGGCAAGTATATTTACAACCATTTTAGAGTAAACACTGGTTGAGTAGGGGTTGGGGGGGTTGGTAGATGAGGGGCTTTAGTAGCTAAAACTATAGTAGCTAGACATTGTTTTTGTATAAAGTATTTATGGAGTTTTACCCTTGTTCTTTTAGTTGCTGCTTATAAGTTAATAAAGGAATACCAAAAGTTAGGAGTGTAATTTCACAATTTCAAAATGAATTATCAGAAAAATATAGAATAAAATTTATTTTCAGAAGTAAATGTCTTATCAATAAACTAATGATGTAGCTATAAAGTAATAGGCCCAATGGGAGAAAGTTTCCCTTTTATTATTGTTATCACAGTTTACGGATCTAAATAGATTATGGAGAATAATTAGGATTTAATAAGATAATAGTTTTAGGCTCTTAATTATTATTGCAACGTGAGTTTGACAATCCACCCTATTCCTCCCACCAAGTTCTGATGAACGCTTGATCCATGTACTACTTCATTTTACTCTTTTAATTATATTTTTTTCACTTTTTGTATTGCTACCTGTGATCCCGACACCTTAACTCAGTCGGTAGTTTGCCTGTCCATTGAGCTAAGGGTTCCGGGTTTGATTTCTGGCATGGCCAATAAAAAATATCATTGGTAAAATTTGTATTTCCCCTTTCACGGCGATGAATTAATGGCTGGGAGCTGGTTGGTGTGTTTGTTCTAGAGCTCAGTTAGTTTGTATGTCGTTTGCTGATATAATCACTCGACCATTTGAATAGGTATGCCACTCTTATTTAGTCAGGAGTGTCTTCATAACCCTATTGGGGATGATAATCATCGGTAGTTTTACGTCTTGGTGTGTTTTGTGCGTAGTTTTGGTGTACCTTTATGAAGTCTGAATAAGTAGTAGGCTGTAAAGGTGGCTATTCAATCATCGATAAAAATAAGTCAAAAAATAGATTTTCCAAGATAACATAAGTGTACGAAAAAGTTATAAATGTTTGAGAACCATTGCTCTAAACTAGATGTACTCATGTTTAAATATTTCCAGGGGAAGCATCTTTTGACCTTCTTGGTCAACGGCGTTGTGAGTCTTTGACCCCCGAATCCTCCTTACAGCTTTTAGAGTACACCATACGTATTAATTTTCTCATAATATGCCACTGGCAATCATCTAATATTGTGTAAACTTAGACAGCAATATTAATCTTAGCTACATTATTTGATTTCACAACTTTCAATGTCGCACTATAATACTATAAAAGTTTGCATTTCCTTAATAAATATGTGAAAAATAAACAGATTTTGTATGGTATTATTCTAAAAATTGTTCTGAAGGAAAACATGATAATTAAGGAAGTGTCACAACCACCTAGCAATATTTAAATGTTTGTTTTGACCTACATAGCTCAATCGCACACACGTGCTATAATTGCTGACCTTGTATGTATGAAGTAATATACTCTGGAGGTTACAGTAGACCACTAACAAATCATAACAATGTATATACTAGAGAGGCCGGAAAGGGGCCATCTCATCATACAAATGAATATGAATGAATATGAATGAATTCCTGATATTTTTTCACTTGAAATGGTTTTGTACAGACCCAAATTATAAAATGTTCCATGATGAAAAATATGTATTTTAAAACAAATAATCGTGATGGTACTTATATTTGAGAAACAGTATAAATATTGGTTCTAATTTTTGTAGAAACTTAGTTTTAAGAACAAAAAGGAATAGTTTGATATTGATAGGTTTAGCTGTAAGTTCTACTTTAAATATACACATTAGCTGAGAATTTCTATAATTTTAATCAACTTAATGTCAAAGTTTTGTAAATTATCAATGCAATTTTGGAAAATAATAAGTTTCTTAGACGCTTTTAACTGTGGCATATGTTCAGTTAGCAGTTTGACCCGTTCTTCGCATGGGTAAGCTGCATATAAACTAGATCAAATCAGGACGTTCAATATATGGCTTCCAACTTCTGTTAATAATTCCTCAATATGCAATCCTGAATTGACTATGACAATCCCAAACTATCCGTTGCAATAAATAAATTTAAATAAATTATGTATTTTAAACAATATATTATCTAATCCACAAACTGACTAACGAAATCAAACTATCTACAACGGAATATTTGTTTAAGTATACCCATTGAATCGTCGCTTCTCCTATCACGTATAAAAAGAGACGATTACTATTAAATAATTACATAAGTTATAATTGATGAAGGATAGGGAAGGAAAATGCTTCACAGTATAATATAAGTTTAACAAGTGAGTTTATTAAAAAGCAAAAAAAAAAAGATATAGAATTACATCTGCGCGAAAAGATTTTAATTCAATTAATTAATGATAACTGTATTCCGTTATCGAGGTAGAAAACTAATGCTTGGACAAATATATATTAACACATTGTAAGCAAGGAACTGACAGATGTTAAATAGAACATTTCGTTTAGTTTAACAACTCTAGAAATATGGATATTCATTTGCTCTAGCTCGAACGAAGGAGCGTCTGCCACAACTTGGCAACAGTAAAAAGGGATTACGTTCCAAGCAATATACATAAAGACAATCTAGCCAGGCTAGTACCAGACTAATACCTGAGAGGTCTAATCATGAATGATAGTGACAATTGAAAATATAAACATAGCATAAAATCCTATATTTTTAGAGTTACTAAGAAGAATATTATTTAAGCTCGCTAGCTTGTATTAACCCTCATGGAGAGTTACATATAATAAATGGCTAACAATCAGGCATCTACACAGTATTTTACTCCAGCCGGTCATTTCCTTATGAGTACTGCCAGAACACTCAATAGTAAATTTCTACATTTACCCAATACAATATTTAGTACAAAAATATATTTGAACACTTAGATACATTTGGCACCTGAAGGGGCCGGAACAAAGCATGATCCCCGCGGGCCACTACTTCAATCTAGTAGTGCTCCCACAGGTTACGTACCTTAAAAAGCTACACAAAAAGGGTGCAATAGTGACTGCAATAAGTCACTGACCTAACTAAGTCCAAGAACAGAGTTTAAATGATCTGATTGTATCTATAAAGAGATCCTAAACGTGATCATACCATTCAGGGTGTCATAAAAATATAACAATGTCTTTAGGTCTTAGAAAATAAAATAAAATTCAAGGACTCACTATACACAATCGCCTGATCCTATACATATTTAGAGCATAGAGCCCTCATATTTAAACTATGCTTTATGGACATATGGAAATAACAATCAGACTATCTGACCCAAGAAACTATGTCTGATGGACATAAAAAATAACTTCAGACATTTTGATTAAAGAAACCATGTCTAATGGACAACGAAAATAAAGTTAGACATTCTAACCAAAGAAATCATGTCTGATTGACAAAGAAAATAAAGTTAGACCTCCTGACATTAAAACTTATGTCTGATGAACATAGAAAAAAACTCAGACACTATAACACAATACACTATGTCTGATCGACATTGAAAATGAAGCAAGACATTCTCATACATGGAACTATGTCTGATGGACATAGAACGTGACGTCAGATATTCTGACACGTTACTCAATGTCTGATAGGCATAGAAATTGAGTTTAGAATCTAATGTAGATTCTAAACAGAAGATACAAATACTTAAATTCTTCGAAGAGGCTTCCTCTGTGACGTTGTGGTGAGTCCGACGCCTGAAACATCGTGTCCACCAGTAGTCTTCGGTGATGAAGTTTTACGTCGTAGTTATTCCTCCAGTGAATAATTACAATTTAATTCAAAAATGCGCCGAAGCGATGTTGCCTAACCCAGTGGAGTTTCCCCCACTGAGCCATCACCATATGGTTTCCCCGAGGTGCCAGCTCCCAGCGTCTACCAAGGCATAGGCCAGGGCAGGTTGCTGGGAAAAGGGCGCTATTTTCTGTTTGCGTACCAGGTCTATGTCTAGACCCTTAACCGCGTGAGTTGAACATATATACCCAATGAATGATTAAATGAATGATGCTGAAATAAAGACAGTTTTATGTAATTAGTACACTGTGAGGTGAACAAGTGTGATTGTGAGTGATGTCGTGGGGAAGGGGAAGGATTTTCTTTTTCTGGGATGTGGTGGGTGGGTAGTGGTACAGGAAGGGAAGGAAAGGAAGGATTTTTCCTTCTTAGGGATGGGGCAGGAGGGTGTGGGGATTTAGGGTAGGAAGTATGCCGTCACTGCCTCCAGGATGATGTCTACTTTTTCTTGCTTGTTTTGTGCTGCTCTGATTTTGGCAAGGTATGGACGAAAAAACTGGAGTATATTCATAATGTTGAGTTCTTTCAGTAGAGTGATGACTTCTCTGATGTCAGAAGCTGTAGTTTGTGCTGAGGGCTCAATTTGTTGAGTGTTGCGTCTGACCGCTTCTGCGTAGCTGTGGTGAATTCTTGCGGCTTCGTGGTTTGGGTGCTGGTTCGGTAGCTCCGGGAAGTTCAGTGGGCCGATGTTGGGAGGTGGTCTCGTCAGCCTGGTTTTCTTGTAGTCTTCTTGGTGACTTTTCTTGTCCAGCAGGGCCATGTAGACTGGACACCTGCTGTAATTGGTGGTATGGTCTCCTTTGCAGTTGACGCAGAAGGCTGGGGTGGTCGCGTCAGTCTTGGGACAGTTTTTGTAGAAGTGGTCTCCCAGGCATTTCACACACCTGGGGAGGTTGCTGCAGTAGGTCATGGTGTGTCCATAGCGCTGGCACCTATGGCACTGGACAATGGAACGTTGAAGTTCTATTCTTACTCTAGTAGCGTTGATATATTTGGTCTGGAGGATGTCTTGAGTGTTGGTCGTCTTTGCCAGCGTCACTTTGAAAGTGGGAAGTCGGATTTCAGTCGATGTGGTGTTGTTACGCGTTTGGGGCTTTCGCGTGAACTGAGTCACGCTGGTCACGTTGTACCCCATGTCGGTCAGTTCTTCCTTGATGGCGTTGGTGGTCATTATGTGTGGCAGTCCGTGGATCACTAATTTAAGAGGTCTCTCCTGTCGTGGTGAAAATGTGTAGAATTCTTGCTTCATATCTTTCAAGAGGTGTTTGATGAGTTCATAATCTTGCTTGGTCTCGGAGGTGATTTTTAGTCCGTCTTTCACGAAGTGGATCTTGATTGTTGATTCTGTCTCTTTTGCAGATTTGGCTATTTTTTGGTAATTCTGTATGTCTCTTGTGTAGATGGGTGGTGGTTTGAAGCCGGGGTTTGATTCGGTATTTGTCTTGGGGTCGTCATTGTCTTCGTCATCGTCGGGATCTTCAGTCTCCGATAGTGGTTTGAAGTTGTTCGCAGTCGCAGTCGGTGCCGGTGTTGGCTCATCTTGGAGTCTGGGACGTTTTTTTCTCGTTCTGAGGCTCTTCTTTTTCTTCTGGATTGAGAATGCCCCCTCGCTGTCCGGGTCTGACTCCATAATTTCCTCTTCGGTCATGTAGTAGTATTCCTTTTCATACTTGAGTTGGCTGGTATCCCCTGCCTCGTTCTCCAGGAATACATTGTAGTGTGAGGGGTTTTGAGTGATTTTCCTCACCTCAAGGTCTGTTTTCTTGCTGGTTTCCATGTACTTCTTGATTGTTTTCTTGAGGGAGGTCTTGTTGTGGCTGCGCGCAGCCATCTCGCCAGCCCTGAAAAGGGCTGTCTTGTGCCCGCGCGCAGTAATCTCCTTCTTGCTCTCTTCGCCCTCTTGAGTGACGCCGGTTCGGGGTCCTACTTCTGCTTGGCGCGATCCCTGCATAAGCTCTAATTGGCGTGCGTTCGTATACCTCGTGACGTGTCGTCAGAAATTTCGTTATACCATTAAATAACGCAGCGATGAAGGCTGCGCGATATATCCGTTCAAAAATGCGACTCACAGGGAATCCATTATATAGCAACAGAACTGGCTAGGATTTGGACTACATCAGTATATTCAAAGGAATAGGGGGGGAGGGGGGAGTTATAATTGTAGTATTACTCCGCTTTCTCAGCAGCGCTGTCAGAAGGTGTTGCGAGCAGAGACAATTATCTTTCTTTCTTCGATGTGTGCCCTTCGATCAGGACATGCAAATGCTCGCGTTATGATCCGCTGGGGTAATTTTCCTCGATGTTTGGTCGTTTCCCGGCGACATCAATTAACAGTGAGTTAACACCTGACACAACTTATTGGAATAGATTAGTACTTGTTATCTTGTTTTAATTGTCTTTATTGAATTTTAATTGTCTTTATGGCATTCTAATTGTAGATGTCATATTATATAACTGACATGCTACACCATAATATAAGTGCAGTTATTAAAATACATTGCTGTAGAAATATGTTGAAAATAAGACCATCACAATTTACCAAAAAGCATATATGAAATATTATATTACTTCAGAGACACATTGAATAAATTTCCAACATGGTGTCCCAAATAGCTTAACGATTCAAAGATACGTTGCCAATGTTGTTACTTTAATTGTTATGTTCCTCCTAGATAAGCTCTAGTTCAGGGCTATTCAATTAGTTATCTAAGTGGGTCAATCCAAAACATCAAAATATCTGTCAGACCAGTTATTCAATTCAATCTATCAGTAATTTAGAACGTTATTAGATTATATTTTTGTATGTGGGGGCGGGGATTGAAACGTTATTTGATAATATATATAATATTGATATATTTCAGTGAAATTAATTTTCATTATCAAGCTTAATTTTCTTACTACTCTAAGTAAAATGTGTCATTCTATAAAACTTACAATAATACTAATTACAAGCAAAGCACTCCACTATTACTTTAAATAATGCACTAACAATAATCCAGGCGAATATCAACTGGCAAGACATTGGCTGCTGTTGGGTAGGAAGGGAGAAGAAGTGGGAATCACTCTCAGCCACCCTGTTTCCCGACTACCTGCATTGTTCAATGTCAAACGCAAGGATATTATTTTTATATAGCTCAGCGGTTATGTGATAGCGTTTGGAGGAAGAAATACTGGGTCTAGAGTGGGGGACGCATGACGATGGAGGGTAAGCTTACATTCCCTTGTAAGCACACGATATTGTTGGTACCAAGAATTGAGTAGCACTTGGCTTGCAGCTTCCCTCACCACAAATAAGACTGAAATTCTCTCCGGCCATTCAAGGTCAGGCACCTCTACATACCATCTGAACTATACGAAGCATCTCCAGTAATATAGTATTTGGACTTTCAATCCGCGAGCCAATCTGCGAAGCTTTGCTGGCCAGATGTGTTACAAGGGCTGCCAATTGAATAGCCCTGCTCTAGTTTATCCTTTGATATTTAGACATAATTGTAAATCTAATGGTTCCTTTTTTATGTCTCTATGTTATTTTAATTTTAGTTTTCTTTTAGTCTGGTCAATTTTGATGCCAACTCATTTCCCAAAATGTCCAACTTTTATGTTTATGTAGGGAGATCCTCCGACCTAAATTCATTTTTTAATTTTTCTTCCATGTTTAAAAGTAGATTAACAATAATTTCACACATTCTCATTTTGAAATTTTTAAACTTATTTAGTTATTTATATGTATTTATGTGCTTACCAATTTACATAAACACCTAAAAGTAGTGTTCTTTACCATTAGTATTAATTTTGAGATCTCTCAGCTATTCAGGAAGGTTTATTTACTTAGATGCAGAATTTCAGTTTTATACTACAACAACAATTGTTTTATACAGTGGTTTGGAAAATTTTGAGGGAAATCCCCCCTCCCACACCAATCACACCCTTACACTCCTTCATTTTAAAATTTAAAACTATTTAGTACTTTACGATTGTTCTGGTCGGACCTGACTAATTTCAATCTTATACTCCACTTAGAAGTAGCTTATTCTTTCAGTTCTGGATATTTCTAATCCTCCCATTTAACCAGACCCCACTTATAAATATCAAACATTTAACACTCACTCTTTTTTGGAGTTACCCCTCTATATTCCAAGTACATTTCAATGTTATACCTTACCTAAAGTTAAATTTTATTGCTTGCATACCCACCCCCTAAAGTCCTATCTTGAATTTTAAATTTTTAGATTACCATAGTTATTTGGAATGCGTTCATATGCCTGATAACCTTATTTCAGTTTTCTACTACACAAGCAAGCAGTTGTTTTATTAATTTTGGAGATTTCTAACCACTCGGTTCCAACTCCCTCCCAACAATTTCTACCACTGCCAATTGAGAAATTCAAATTATAGGACTTACTATCTTAAGTTATCCTTCAACTTTCCTCTCAAATCTAAATTTTCTAATACATCAAAACTTTTTTTTTATTCTCATATGCCCTAGAGTCCCAGTTTAAAAGTTGAAGTGTCAAAAATTAAACCATAATTATTTAGCATGTTCCTTTTACCTGACTGCAAAACTTCAATTACAAACCGTTCTGAGAAGTAGTGATTTCTATTAGTTTTGGAAATTTGGAACCCTCACCCCACTATCCTCGATTTTTTTTCAATTCACATTAAGAAATTTCCTAATTCAAAATTTATTTGGCTATCTGGTGTAGTAAATCAATTGTATAGTTGGATTAAGCCTTTTCAACAAATAACTATATGGTATTTTTATAGGTTACACGATTGCTGTTTTAAATGGCTATGTCTGACACAAGAAGAACCCTATTATATAAATTCATTTTAGCTGTGACACAGCTATTGTTACCCTATATGAAACGCTAGCAGCCAATTTTTGCTTTTATTGAAACATTGCATTTACTGAAATTTTAAAAATAGTTCTTAGTTCTGTTAATTGTAGGTAAGAATAACTAGGTGATCTATTTTTTGCAAAAATATCTATGATATATCTAAATTAACAATGGTAAAGTAAAAAAAATATGGTTACTAGGTTACTGTTATTTTACTTACATACTAAAGATTACTTAATCATACTTTACAGTATTTTAATATTTTAATTAATTTGCAGACCAACGTCTAGGTATATAAATATTTATTTATATTTTATGCTAAATTCAGAGTATTTATAGACGGTATAGTATGAATTATTATTAATTAATTAATATTTATTCAATTAACCATTCAATGTAATAACATTAAAGGCTGTAAATTATGTTTATCATCTTGCCCAAAGCCAAAAGATACAATGTGTTGATAACTATACTATATTCGATCATATAGGTATACTAATTGCATTTTCAAATAAATATTGTTTTATTTTTTTACAAATAATAATTAAAAATCATAGTACACATTTGAAAATGTATTATTAAATAAACATTTCGATTTCAGGAACCTATTTTCTTTATAAAGAGACCACACATTTACAATAATTATTAATTCCAAGATTTTCATTTTAATATTTTTAAATGACATTCACCTGGCACGTAAAATAATTCACATAATTTTATTAGTGAAACTATACCATAAATGTTAAATAACATTTTTAGTACAGTTTTCAAACTTTTTACCAACTAATCAAAGTGTAGATAAATTTATTTTGATTCAGATTAGGTACTCATTGCTTTATATGTATATATTGACCACCCAGATTTAAGGAGTAAGTAAAAACACTAGATTTGGAGCATACGCTCTTTTTATAATTCATTTGTTTCTTAAAATTAATAGTCTAGTCCTAACAGTCTATATAGTACACGTATTTAGTTGGGATTAGTAAATCAGTGTATATTTATAAAAGTAAATAATTAATCATTTATAATTAATTTTTTATACATTATATTTTTATGTATAAAATTAATTAAAAAATAATCAGACATTATCATAGAATTTTATTATAAAAAATGTTATTATAATGTAACATAGCTGGTTTGTCCCTAATGTATATTAATAATTAAATATACATATTCTACTATATTTAATTTAAATTCTATCACCATAGAAAGTAAAGCTAATACAATTATCTTAATACATGATGTTGTACATTCATTTGAGTATTTGACTATTTTAATAATACTAAACTCTAACTCATTGTTAGTAAAAGTATATTAATATGCCCTATTTTCTAGAGAAAGGACATATCTGACTGCTACAAAAACTTATCAGATCTACTTTTACATATTCATAAGTCATTTTTTCTGCAGTTATCATTTTTAATAGATATTCTCAAAACCAATAAAATAACTCTAAATATATAGAAAATTATTATCAATGCTGACGGAAAAAGTCATGTTTATATTTGATCAAAGGTAGCCCTAATGTTAATTTTTAGGTTCATCAAGGTATAGGTCAGTAACAAATGCTCTGAATTAGCTGGGTCAAGGTTATTAAAGAGATTAGAATATCTTTTTTATACCCACCTTGATTGAAGATGAAAGATAAAATAAATCAATAATTTATTTATTTTAAATAATCTTTACAGGGATACTATTAAAAGAGTAACACTATTTTTCTCTACCCCATCTTACTACCCATCCTCTCAATAGGCTGACACATCCTAGATACACGCTAATGGAGTAGGATTAAAGAAGGTATAACTTAGAAGAAATGTAATGTAAGGACAAAGCAATACTTGGTGCTTGGAGAAAAAGTTGAAAATTATTCAGTTAAAACACAATCAGTACACCCCGCCTGGATACAAACTGAGACCTCCCTGTAACCATAGAACAATGCTAGTATCACATTATAAAAATTAATAAAAATTTGACATTAAAGTATAAATTGTAAATGTCTTTAAAATTTAGCTACAGTTTAAAAATATATGTAAACCAAATTGGTTACCCATAACTCTACTACTATTTTTGTAGGATTGACCATTTGAAAGTTACTTATTAGTATATAAGCACAAATATTCCCTTAAAATAACTTAATATAGCTTCTGTTTATTTGACTTTATCTATCAAACGTAAGCTATACTATTCTGTATTAATCCGCTTCGGTGGCAGCATAGTCTAAAGCGTCACTCTTGCAATAAACTGCGATGACGGGGAGATCGGGGTTTGATCCCGGTCGGGTGTACTTTGGTTGGTTTTTCACAAAGGGTTTCCCACTCTCTCTCTATCACTCTCCACGTAAATGTGGATATACTTAATCTAAATTCAATGCGTAATTAATACATAGACGTATAGCTTGAACGGGTAGTAAGACGCCGTTCTAAAAATATTGGGTTATATTTTATTATATTACAATGTATATACAACGTACATTTAACTGGTGATTTCAAATAAAAATATGGATCCCTAATTTTAACTCTTTAGATATCTCTTTTCAATTATTTAATTAATTATTGGAAAGATTTTGTAAGAGTGACATATTCATCTCCTTCTTTTATAAGTGCTTTATTTAATAAGTTTACACTAAAATATCTATCTCACGTTTCTTTTAATTACTAACCAACAATTTCAAAACATTTAATATTTTTTTAATATTTTATAGCTCACACACAGGTGAGTTCAAGCGGTTAATAGCCCCTTGGGACACACGCCCAAGGGCTCTTGGTCTTGACGTTACCCATAGATAATTTAAAGCAACATTAATATCAAGATGCTATACGCCATTGAAACGAGAACACGTCATCTACAATGTTAGTGCTACTATTTTTTATGTACGTACGTTTAGTGGTGAAAGTGGCAAAGTAATGTATAAAATAAAATCATTTAAATTGTTCAATGTTGATTCTTTTTAGTCTGTCTCCATGAGGTTGACTATAACAACACTACTCAACAAAAATTAAACTTAAATTGGTAGACGTATGTAAGGTTAAGTTTAGTTATATTTTGTTAACTTTTAATTAATAGCATATAATTGAATTAAAATTAAAAAATAAAACACGTGTTTTAATACTTCATATATTTTCTCGTACTTAAGAAGATTAGTTATTTATGGATTCAGTTATATGTTTGGGGCCAATATTTTGGCACGGCTGGATGATTCCTCTCAATTTGACCCAAATTCCAGGTTTCTATCTGTTTGGGAGGTACTAAAAATCTTGTGAACAGATATAAATTATACATACATACACACACAATTATAAATTTATTATTATATAGAATATCAATAAGAAATTCCAATGAATTCTCAAAATTAACTGATTCTGTATTCACGAAATCATACAACTAACCGTGACTCATGCGATTGTCTGTTATCACAGAGGGTCATTGTTGCTAGTGAAGGAATTAAATTCCACTATTTATTAGAATATTTTGTTTTTATCTTTAATTATTTCATTCGTATTTCAATATTATTTCTATTGGTCCCTATTTGTTTATTTCTCATTCTTAGACCCCTTATTAGCTTCTAAGTCCTTTTTTATAATATCTTTAGTATTTTACATGTTTTTAAGGTGCTAGTGGATTTTTACAATCAATATTATTTAATAGTGAATCCTACTACCCATCTGAGATATCTTCATTTAAATTGTATATTATAAAAGTGATAAGTAAGGTCAAATTTAGAGAATATATACCAATATTTAGGTGTAAGAAGAGTGTTAAATCACCCTTCTTAAACACGGCTGGAATTCAAACCGCAACACCACCGTCGCCAGATTACTAAACTAGAAGATAGTGTAACTCAGCCCGCGTGCCTACCGATGCGGGTCAACTTTTGTTAAGACGAATCTATAAACCATGGTAATGATAATAATATGGTGCAGCTTAAAATACTCAAGGGCTGGTGTAATGGATACTACTTCAGAACAGTTTCTACCAAAATCCTCCCATGATCATCAAAATTAGAGCTATTCTATTCCGTCTAAGTGAAACGTACTGCCCAATAATTTTAAGATAAGATATTGATTTGGTCTTCAATTAGTTCCCCTAATGGTCTGAAGTAAAATAATAACACCATATGTTACAAATTGTTTTCTTTATTAAGTTGATTAAAATAAAAAGATGTAATAACCCTTCATAAGATTCTATCAAAATATCATCAATACATTTGATTAGGAGGAATACTAGATTGTATTATTTGAGGTTAGTTTTGTGATAGTTTAAGCGCTTATATGAGGGTGGAACAAGTCACCCTAAGTGAGAGGTGATATGACAAATTAAAGGATTCACAATTAGCAGTAGTAAGAGGTTTCAGAAACTTACCTGTAAGTAAAGTATTTGCGACACATTTAGAGACACTTTCTTTGTACTTACGTTTTAGTTATTACACTAAATCTTAGGAGAGCTGATGAGTAATACTGATTTTAATCTTGTTTCTAACCCCAACCCGTTTTATTACCCGTCAGGGTTGTAGGAAGGTTTGTTTTAATTGCTGTGAGGTATAAACAAAAATAAGGTAGAATTCAAAAGAAACGTACCTGAGTTTAGGTGGAGTGAGAGTAGGAAACCATATCAGTAATATTTTCAGGGCAGTCTATCGGGATTGATACCCTTACCAACCCATTGTCGGTGAACAAGACTATGTGAGCCTGATATTTATTACACGTCCCTTCTGGTGCGGTTTTTAATTAAGTTAACCAAATTTATATTCAAAAGGAGAGAAACCATATCTTTGTCTCGTGGCACTATTGCAGTACTGGTGAACATATTTTGAGAACAAGGGAGGCGTAACAATCTCATTGCCTCGTGGCACTATTGCAGTACTGGTGAACATATTTTGAGAATAAGGGAGGAGTAACAATCTCATTGCCTCATGGCACTATTGCAGTACTGGCGAACATATTTTGAGAATAAGGGAGGAGTAACAATCTCTTTGCCTCGTGGCACTATTGCATTACTGACGAACATATTTCGAGAACGTTTTCCAAATTGTCGTTAGTGTTAGGATAAATTATTTCGTGTGTACTTGGGAATTTTAAATAAAAATAATTAACTAATGAGATATATAATAATTATTTATATTCACTATTAATATTATTATTTGTTCATATAGTAGCTATTATATGATTTAGGTATAAATCATAAATATTATGTGCTATTTTAATAAATATTTTTACAAAGGTAAATAAAACAAATTATAAAACGCTTTAGTAAATATATTTATGGTGATATTTATGAACAATTCTTAGAATATGAATAAGGTTTTTTTTAAAAAAAGCTTGATATTTATAATGAGTACTTCACAAGACCAAATTCATTACTTTGTGACAATAGTAAGAACCTAGCAGGGGCGGCTCGTCCCTAAGGCGTGGAGGCGCGCGCCCCCCAACCCCACGAATCCCCAGTTCCTTTTAAAGTTATTATTCGCATTCTCACGACAATTTTATCTTGCCATAATAGTTTCAAGAAAAATATGTTTTTGGTTTAAGTAATAGCACGAAATGTTTTTAAAATGGCATGCGGTTGGGCGCAAGGCGGTCAGCGCCTGATATTGGAAACCAAACCTTCCCACCTCTTCACCTCTTATCTTCAAATGTCATGCAGTCGGGCGCTCGACGGTCAGCGCCTGACATAGTGAAACCAAACCTTCCCTCCCCTTAACCCGCTGTCCTCCTCCTGCTATAGCTAGTTAGCTACCATTGCTTTTTCTTCTTTTGAAGGCGCACTCCGTTACTCGCCCTAAGGTTGAAAGCTTGTGAAATTGTGTATAGCGTGAACCAGCAATAATTGATGTCAGTCATCCTGCGTGCTCCTGCATCTTGAGGATGTGTGTGGCGTGTGTGTTTATAATGGGTTATTTTAGGATAATGTTTATTTGAGTTATATGTTTTAATATTTTTGTAACTAGGCTTAATATGAATAGTTCAATTCAAGCTCTTAAGACAACGAATATTGCAAGATTAACTTTTGATCAAAAAAGAGAATTGAATTCATTAGGTAGGCCATGTCCTGAATTTTGTATGGAACAAAGTGAAAACATACATACCTATATATGTATGCACATTACACAGCTGTAGAGTTTCTACAACACATCCACGTCCTTTGGGGGAAGTTTATTTATTTTTTATATGTCCATGTTGTTTGTGATATTAATTTTTGAGTTTAACTAAATGAATATTTAGCAAAACATATTCCGAAATTTGTGTCTTCTTTTAAATATATTATTTAGAAATAATTTATTACTTAAACAGGCTGCGCCCTCCAGCTTCTAATGTGACGAGCCGCCACTGGAACCTAGTTATTAAATTGCATTAAATTAAAATAATTACTTAATTTAAACTGTTTATTGAAATCAATAAAGTTTGGGAAGAATCTTTTTATAGTAGCGAATATCAAACACCAAAAAAATATTTTCACGTGCCACATTGGCACACACTCAATTGGTTTGTCAATTTAATCTAGTTTATCCGGCTAGAAATTGAAATGAACCTTGACTTGGGTCACGTCAGTTTAGCTTGTCGATACTTTCCCAACATTGCCAGTAGTATAAAAAGTATATATATATAAAATGTTGTTTAAGGTCGACACATAAGGAAAAAATATCCGAAATTAAATTATTCGCTTTATCATATCAATAATATTATATATACATGTTTAAGTCCCTTATTGTTTCGGAACTATAAAAAAATGAATGGTTTGGAAAAACGAGGTCCACCATGGTGTATAATTATTTACCTATTTACCTATTCATTTTAATAAGAAATTTAACCCTTCATGTCGTAGATCAATATATTATTGAAATCCTAGCCTTAGCCAAAAATTAAAATATTTTTATACCTAAAAACTTCCAAGATTTTTATTAATTATTCGAAAATAATTTATTTTTATGTTTTAATATCCTTGAAAAGGTATCAAAGTATCATTTGTTATTTTTATATAAATTTTTTTTTTTTTCGTTTTACTCTTTGTAAAAACTTTCATTAGGAAAAATGACATCGCTTCAGTAAATTGAAACCATTTTTAAACTAAATATTTACTTTTTGGTGAATAGAGTTCTACTAACCATTTGGGCAAACCGAATTATCACATTATAAAAAATTAGTTCAAGATTTACTAAATGAGGCTATAGTATTCATATACACAGCGCAAATATAAAGAAAATGTAATAAATAACATACAGTATCTAATATTGATACTTTGGTGGGTATGAGGATTATACGTCAATCCCTTCTAATCTGACTTTCCGGTGACTGAGAAGAAGGGTCTCGAACCCTGTCCTAGTATACTCAGTTTTTTTTACCCTGGTCTGACATTATTCTCCACAGTATGCGAGTACATTTCCTCTAAAGTTTAACTTTGCCATCCCTATTTGATGAGTCCAATTAAATACGTATAGTTTTAATGAGATGTATGACTTGCACAAAATAGGTGTAATAGGCTTTTTATAAACAAATAATTGGATAGATATTTAAAAACAGCCTAAAATTCTAACAAAATTATAGTATACAGGTTCAAGCCATAATTTACTAAAAACTATAATTTGTTAGTAGATACATCCATGTATTTTAAGTGTATTATACTTAACTATTCAGTATAAATTCATACACATGTTTTGGTAACCACACACACAATTATATTATTAGAAATAGTAGTTATTTACGATGTTGAGTTACGTTAACATATCATTATTTATTATGACCACACGTAACTAAAATTAACAACTTACGAAACATAATTACGAGTACGTGTTTTCAAATACATTAATAGTATGTAAATGAGTTTTAGTGACCTATGTTAGTCAGCTACCAACGTAAATTACGATAAACACTCACCGTACCTGAAATGCAGCTAGCTGTTAGTGATACTGATTAAACATATATTTTCTCTCGCAATTTTTTTTTTCATTTGTAGTTTATTTTAAATAAATAAATATTTTTTTTACACTGAATTAGAATAACTTTTTATTAGAATCAATTTCTCGAAAGAAACTTTGCATAATTTAAATCATTGCCGTTTGAAGGTTTCTTTACATTCATCTAAATAAAATATCTTAATTATTATATTTATTAACAATATATTACATATATTTATTTAGAAGAATGTAGAGCAATATTTTAATGGCAAAGTTTTACAAGATTCAATGCTTCTAACGGAAAACAGCCTAGAATAGCAATTGGGGCCCCCACATAAAATGAGAGAGAACTTTTTATTTTGAAAAAAAATATTATCATTATCAAAATAATATTAATAATCACATTTTTTATCATTTTGTTGTTTTTTTGTATAAAATATATGAAATTGATTAATGCAAATTTTGTTATGTGTTGTATTTTTATTCCACCATAATGGAACCATGCAAGGTTGGCTTGCTACCTACTTTTAGGTTATAATATAAATATATATTTTGATATCGAAGCACTGGGATTTGTAAATACATAGTTTCAATAATATGTTTGGATACATCACACTTCTTTCGAAACCAGTTACTGGGTTCAAACAATCAATACATTATTTGTGATTTGAAATTTATGTGTCTGATATTGAAAGATTGGACAGACGCCAACCATATTTAATAATCACACTTAACCATAATTAATGGGAGGGAATAATCAGGTAATTATGAAGTCCTTTGTGAGAAACCTTATAACATATTTTTTGAATAAAATATTTTGCTGGATTTCTTATCGATTTAAATGCGTTTTTCTAATCATCTCTTTTTGATATTAAAAAAAATCGTTTCCAAACGTTATATTCAATGTTTGTCTTACCTGTTGACCACCCTCCCCTTTTTCAAAAACGAGTTCAAACACTCACTCTACTATTTTCACCCGGACAGAATTGGCTTGGATTTAAAAACAAGTTATTTATTATTTTGAAATTATATGAATTGACTAGATAGCTGTTACCCGCGGCTTTGCTCGCGTGGAAGTTGATTATATACAAATACGAAAATATACATATGTATTTACATATTAATTTAAAATATTACGTTACGTTGATGACCATAACTTGACTTCAGATCAAAAATAATGCAAGTCCGATACAAACTTTCACCCCCTTTTTCATCCCTTATTAAATAAAATTTCCAAAATTCCTGAAACACGTATTTATTTGTTTTACGTCAATAACCGAAATACAAAATTTTGTTTATGTAACTTTCAAAATGACGGACTTTCATACATATTATCATATATATTATCATCCCCTATTTTGACCCCTTTGGGGTGGAATTTTCTAAAATCCTTTCTTAGTGGGTGCCTACATAACAAAATGAATATACAGTCCGAATTTCATGCTTGTAGCCTTGATAGTTTGCGCTCGGCGATGATGAATCAGTCAGTCAGTCAGTCAATCAATCAGGACATGTTATTTTATAAGTATAGATTAATAAGGAACGTTTAAGAATATTAATAAATAAAATTCAATTTTTAGTGAAATTAGGTTGTACAAGTTGTATTAAATTAACGTGAAAGACATAAATGTGTAATGTAATATAATATAATATATATGCGCATTAGTTGAATTATATTTTAAAGAGATTGGTAATATTAATTACAAGTTAAGACACATAAAATTAGGAATATATTGAAGCTATAGCAAAAATCTAGAAAAATTCATTACATATTAAAGTTGCAGATATTTGGTATAAAATTATTCTTAAAACTATGGTTTTAAAAACAAAGGATGATGTTATCAAGCATATTTTTTATTTATGCATTATTTTTAGAATTGACAGGACAAGTTATTAAATTTTAAAAAATGTAAAAAATCGAATTTATTTCTTATCTGTAGTTCCCTGTTCCTTGGTTACTACTGTAAGTGCTGCAAAGTTATTTATACGACATGTTTCGATGCTACGACGGCATCATCCTCAGGTCAGATGAAAACAAGAAACATACCAAAGGATATCATTGTTAAAACACAATGCATGGTTAGAACAAATGTTATACCAAATCGGCTAACGTATTGTGATTTCATAATTTCGTTTGGTTTGTTTCTTTTTATCAGGGCGGGGAATATCAAAATGACATATATCATTTTTTTTTATTTCAGCTTTTACTCTCTCTTTGAAAATATTAAATTTCTGAAATTTACATTTTCAATTTTAAAAACAGTTTCATCTTAGTTGTATATTTAACTACACTGAAATAGTAAAAAAATTCGATTCTTTAATTAATATTCAAAACCGCCATGTCTAATTTCACCTTTTACGCTCTTTATAAAAAAGTCCATAAAAATAACCCAAGCATATTAGATTAGAATAAGTTAATCGAAAATATAATTCAACATACATACATGATATGGATTCTCTGATGATCACAATTTTTTAATTTCATATTTCAGAGATATGTTATACTGATTACATAAAACCATTATTAGCCACATTAGTATAAATAGAGTTTAAATACTATTTAATACTTACGTATGCTTTTGACTAGAAATTTGACATATCTGAGCTCTACACTTTCAATTTTAAAACAATATTACCAAAGCATGCACTTTATTAATTTTCAAATTATCAATTGTGTATTTAAATCCACTGCATAAGTGAAATTCAATCGGACTAAATTTCAACCATCCTAGGTTTGAAAGAAATATCTCTCCCCACACCATCATAAATTAATGCAACATTTGAGGAAAATTTAATGAAAAGATCAATTTGTTCCTTAGTATATAGGTGTGAAAACATTTTGGGAGAAAGTAACCTATGGGACTATCTTTTAAAATAGACTTTACGTAAATTCCTCTTCAAAATTTATTGTCCCACTCCTCGAAATATATAATATTAAATTTTGTGATTTCGGCTAAATTTCTAAGTGAAATATATTGAGTCTCGCTCTTGGCAGCATTGAATTCCTTCATAAACGTCTCCATACTAAAAAAAAAGACAAAAGTAGAGTTAAAATATATATTATATAATAACAAAGATGTAAGAAATATTAATAAATCATAAATTACAAATATGTAAAGATAATTTAAAAAAATTATAAATTGCATTGATTGGCTCGGTGATGGTTACTCTGTCTCCAGTGTGGGCTTATCTCTGCCCGGATAAGCCTGAAGAATTTTGGCCCACCTATATTGCAGGCTGCTAATTCCCAGATCTTTGAGTGAATCTACGAGTAAATCAGAAGCGAAGCCTTCGTCAAAATCTAGTGTCGCTTTTGCCAGTTGCGTAACCATTCTTGATTCATCCAATACCAGTTGCAAATAACTTTACAATAGAGTATGTCTCCTGTCAAGCCACAAGCCTAATATGTTTTAAAGGGACCAAAAAATCCAGATATACAATAATGGATCGTGCATCTGACGGTGGACTCCTGTAGAACTTCTATTATACAGGTGTAATTATTTAAAAAAAAAATCAGTTGTACCTAATTCAACGAATCTATCACCATTTGCATATTCCTCTAAAATTCTTATATTTCCAATTTGTGATCTAAAATGCTTTCTTAAGGTTACATAAAGTAATGTAAAAATTTACAATGAACAACATTTAAAACAACGAGTCGACGATTATAAAAGGGGAATTTATTTATATCAGAATATAATTTCTCTGTCATCGTGCCAAGTGGGAAAAGCTGTCAAGTAACAAACAATGAGCTCTCGTCTTTTGGCAAAAGTAAGTACAATTTATTATTATTTCTCTTTCTGTATTTATTCTGATCACTGTTCAATTTATTATTTATACTAATATTTAATCTTCTGTCTTTATTTTGAGTGTCTAAGTAACAAACATTAAATACGTTTACAACTGACGAATCTATCGACAGTGCTAAATCATCTACGTCAGACAATACCAAACGATAACGAAGCCACAATTTTGACTATGCCGGCCCCACAAACACTGATGAAAACTACGACTCATTTACCATAATAAGCAAGACAGGACGTAAGTATAGTCGTTTCAACACGGTAAGCAGGGATATTTTAGTTCGATTCAAAACTTTTATTGTGAATGTGAGCCCAGTGAATTACCTAATGACATGTTTATCTAGTCTATTAGCTTATTTGCTTATATATATACGGCACCTTACGATATAATGGGTCTGACAATCACGAACACATAGAATAATCTGTACAAACTGGTCGGGGTTTCATACCGTAGATATGACCAAATTAATTTGAACACTATTATTAACACATTGACAAAGGTTATTCAGAGTTACGCCAAATTTGGTATAGCCGATACATTGATCATTATAGTAAATCATATCCAAATGATGATGGATCACGTCAGATTATAAAAAAAGAAGGTGTCTTTCAAAAGATTATCTGAGTCACCATAAAAGGAGGATAGTTGTTGTTAATTCATTGACGAATTGTTTAGTGCACGCTATTGTAACAGCGATAGCTAAAACCACTAATGATATTAATTATAAATTTTATATTATGTGGCATAAAATTAACAATGAGGTAGATAATATTCTCGAAAAAACGTGCATAGATTTATCAGGGGAAGGGGAGTGCGAAAGTCTCCATAAATTTTAACGTTATTTTGGTGACCATTATAATTTACACGTGAACAATACCCTCTCGACAATCAATGGATTGTGTTACAAGGGGGTTTCATCTTCAACTAGGTACATTAAACTATTGTACGATGAGGTCACGCGTCCGTTCAACGTAATAATCAATATGGTGGACGCTTTTTTCAGTTCGATACTTTTGGGATGGTCGTAATACCTGCTTTGAAAGAGGTGCGAGATATTCTTGTAAAAGTAGATGTTGATTGTAACAGACTTTTTAGGTCTGACGATAGTTTCACAAATCATAAATTGAATAGAAATCGCGTTAGGAAAACTGTTTGTGATTTAAGACAGGTGTGCAGTATTTGTGACAAAACGAAGGGGAGTAATCATGAATGTTTTAAATCCTAATAATAGACTTGCAAACAGAATAAAGACAACCATCATCGTTATTACATGTAGACGTTGTGTCGAAAGAAAAACGATGATAAATATCTAATGGTATTTCACGATTTAGAGACTAGGCAAGATCTCGCTATAACCGACGACTGTTTTATGCACGAACCAATTTACTTCACATAGAGCATAATTATGTAAAGTGTGAATTTATTGACAATATGGACGAGGTTTGCGAACAATGCATGACACGATCTCATTCCTTTAGGGAGATTCTGGTACACGACTTTATCTAATACCTGAGACGACCGAAGCCGTTTTTAATAATATTGTTTGTCTTGCGCACAACTCACGGGGCTTCGACGCGATATTTATTCTAAATAGGTTTATGTCGCTAAACTGCACCCCTAATATCATCACGGATGGAGCTAAAATACTCTGCATGACGATGGAACACATATAATTTAAATACAGCATAAGTTTCCTACCTATAGCACTGAAATCCAAAAAGCGTTTAGGTTGGACTGCAAAAAAGGACACTACCCTTATCTGTTTAATACAGAAGAAAATTTAAATTATATTGGTGAGATGACTGTTTCCAAAATGTTTGGCGCAGATTATATGAAACTGGATGAGTGAAATTACTTTATGATATGGTACGCTGAGAAGCTGGCGCAGGGGTATATATTGTTAATCAGTCAGAATTAGAGGACTATTGTGTAAATGACGTAAATATATTACGCAAGGGTTGCCGTACGTTTCGTCATCCATTTCTAAATTTAGGTTTAATAGACGTGTTTATGGAATCGATCACCATCTCATCGGCGTGAAATTGTTTATTTAGAAAAGTTTTTTTAACTACCGATACGATAGCTATCCTGCCCAAAGGAGGATACAGTTGTTGTGACAGACAGTCTGCGAAAGACATAAAATGCTTAGTCTATCCGCAGAAATCTTTCCCTGATATTCACATACAACACGTCTTCAACGGACGTGAGATAAGAATCCTGGGCATTAAGGTGGACGGTTATTGTGAGACGATGATTGATGTTTTTGAGTTTGATGGTTGTTTTCCCCACGGGTGTTCATGTCTTTCAAACCACAACGCCAATATAATAGGGATGAAAGAGACGCTCACCGAACGAGATGAGTGAACTCTGTTGAGAGATAGAACATTTAGAGCCACAGGGTACATTATAACCACTATGAAAGAGTGCGACTTTGACAAAATACTGACTGAAGAAATGGATTTAGACATCGAGCTAAACAATCACCCTATGATTCTACCGAGTCACCCTCAAACCACGTTATGCACTGTACGGTGGTCGTTGTGAATCTATGACTCTACACTATAAGACTAACTCCGACGAGAAAATAGGATATTTATGTGTATGTAGTTTGTACCCGTGGGTGTGCAAATATTTTAAATTTCCTGCAAGTCACCCTATCAATATTGTTGTCAGCGTCGACTGGCCCGATGACGTTGTAGAACGAGAGGGTCTAAGTAAATATACTGTTTTTTCTCCTAGAAAATTGTACCACCCCTTACCACCCTAAAAGACTCATTCTAAGCTAATATTTTATTTATGCTTCTCTTGTGCAAACAATATGAACCAAGGTGATTGTACACACAATTACTCTGACAGATTTATTACAGGCACTTGGATAGTAGACAAGGTTTGAATAGCATTAGAAATGGATTACAAGTTAGTTAGAGTGCATGAATTTTAGGAATACAAAATTATCCAGTTCGACCCTCAAACCAAAGAAGGTTTTTTTGTCTAATATATAAACAAGTTACTCAAGATCAAACAGAAAGCGTCGGGATACCCCAGATGGGTAAAAACAGACGTAGACAAAGACAATTACGTTAGTGACTATTACAAAACTAAGGAAATAGTGCTGGATTAAAACGAAATCGTTAAGAAATCAGGAAAGTGCGCACTTGCTTAATTGTGTTTGAACTCTTTCTGGGGATGATTTGTATTTAACGAGATCAAGACGCAGACTACCATAATGAACAATCCGAAAGAGTTTTTCGACCTACTCACAACCCCTGGCACAGAGGTTCACAACATTACCATTCACAAACACCAGATTGTGTGCGTCTCATGGACGTACAGCGAGGAAGCTGCCCTCCCCCTGGACACGGTCAACGTGCCTATAGCCGCATACGTGAGAACCTGTACTCGAATGGAATTATATTTATATCTTAGGCACTTGGGTAGTTCTTGTTTTTACTGTGACACCGAATATACTATCAGCGTGATAAGACCAGCAAACACGCACGCACAAGATATCGAAAGACGACAAATTGGGTGATATGATAAACGAGCTGACCACTTACTCTGAGACCGAATACATTAGAGAGTTTGTTTTTGGTGGACCGAAAAATTATTCGTACAGTGTGTTCGTTCCCGAGACGAAAGAATACAGGTCTACCACCAAGGTCAGGGATATAACGCCAAACTATGAAAACACAGACATTTTAAACAATACGATTACTAAATACATTATTTTGAAAGACATAGACCCCGTACACGTGACCAACCCACGAAAAATTAAAAGAAAAAGAGGTCCCATCGTCGTCTCCGAGATGGAGAGAAAAAACTATAATATTGTAGTCACTAAGAGTAGGAGATTAAATAACCACACATCCATACCCTACGACTATAGTTGAACACATTTATTCCTCTGATTCACTAACACACACTCCAAGAGGGGAGGGAGGATTTGGCTCGAGCGACACCAATATTAAAGACCGAATCATTGGTCATTGCAATTTAGTATGATGAATAAAATCAACGCTTCTATCCTCACGTACTCTTTGAAGCTGAATTTGTGTCTGTTGTCTACCAAAGAGTTAAATATTTTACCTATATAATTTATTAAAGCATACGCCTGTAGAGATACCAACCACGCATGCGCTTTACTCTCTCCCTCTTTACAAAATGAATAGAAAGATTACAAATATTATTTAGAACATTATAATAATGGGATAAAATAAAGTGATGGACACACGTCTATTAAGAATAAGTTTCGACAATATCTAACATTATCGTAGACGAAAAAACAACTAGGTGTTATATCTATTTACGTGACTGTTGTTTATATTTAAAAGTTTGGATAATAGTTGGCCACGGTAGATAATGACTGTACGTTGTTTTTCTTTGCAGTTTGGTCACACAATTCCGTCCATTCATGTCGGATGTCATCGTAGACTTTCAGAGGCTTAAAGATAATAACAATAAGTTCAAAGTTAAAGAATGTAGCATTTTAGCTATGTGAGGAAGTATGGTACATAACTGGACATTTAAATACCCATTTTCATTTTCAAAATTACCACGTCATTTTCAAAAACAATGTGATTGGCTCATACTTAATCATCACGGCCTACGGCGGGATGATGGTGATATGACCACCAAACAATTGAATACACTTTTAAAACTTGCTACTCTCAATGGTTCTATAATTTATGTTAGGGGGTGAGAACAGAAAATTTATAATGGAAAGACTCGATAAAACTCTTTTAATTGATATATTAAACTTGGGTTGTCCCTCCTTGAAAGATCTGAACCATCATAAATATGATAAATGTTTCGGACATAGATCTAAAAATTAAATTATTTCTGCACCATATCAAATGTATACTATCTCATGGAATGGTTCATCGGTGTCATTATAAATTTGCAAGTGTAAATTTTATTTTTTAGATTTAAAATAGCACTAGACGTGTACACATTAACATCTGTATTTGTACATACTTTCACACTTATATTGGCGGGAAATCTACTTTTGTACATCATTTTCTTCTAAATTTAAAACAGGTGTGAAGTTTGGATAGATTTGAAAGAATTATATGGTGTTTTACCGAGAAAAATTCTATTCCATTATGATTATCTAGTCACGTCAAACAACACATAAGTGTACCAGACAATTTTAATTTTAGAATCACGAGTAGACCTCAACTTGTTGTGTGAGACGATTTAATGAACCAAGATTATTAAAACAAAGTGAGTGAACTTTTTACCATGGGTACTCAACATAGGAACTTATTGGTTATTTTAATCACACAAAACCTTTTCCATCAGGGGAGTTAATCTGGTGACATATCCCTAAATGTTTAAAACACTGTGGTGTTTACAAGTCACCGGGATCAAACACAGATGAACCATTTAGCTAGGCAAATTTATCCGGATAATCCATCCGAAATACAAATAATTTATAGGAAAGCTACAGAATCACCTCATCTCACGGATATTTATCCTTCGATCTGAGTCAAAACGCAGAAGAACGACTGCGCTTCAAAACGGACATATTCGACACTATTTGTAAAGTGCTTGTTCCTTCTAGACTACTAGTTGAAACTAGTCAAGAAAAATAGGAATATGCTATCGGTGTTGAAAACGGCCAATCCTAAATTGCGCCAAGCTATTCTCAATGTCGCCGACCCGGAGGTTATAGCAAAACTTGGCAAATGTGCGCTAAACACATTAAACAATAATATTAAAATTAATATAAGGGATAAGCATAAATTAATAAAGTATAAAAATTGTATGCGTAGATTGGTTAGTAAGGGTGTTTCGTTAGAAAAATAAAATATCACCGTTCAATAGGGGGGATTCTTAAGCATCATACGATCGGCTATCCTTTGCTCTCTTGTCGGAGCCTTAGATAAATAATATGTCACAACTTAAACAGATGCTTCTCTTCCCGCCCTAAATATTTAATAATAAATGCGATGACAATTCTTCCAATTTAGTACAGATGAAAAATATTCTTAATAGAAAATATAGAAAAATAGACGATTGTAAAAGATTGGCTGATTTTATGAAGCTTCAACATCGAAATTTAATCAACAGGGAGAGAGTCAGACGGCCGATAAAGATACCCATCGTGAGCTCCCAATTATTAAGAAGTAGAACTTTTGAACTTGCACAAGATAGATGAAAAGTAAGAGAAAAAAGTGACCTTCAGCTAGAAGACAACCGGTTTCACCTAGATTCTTTCAGAAGAAGTAACGTACGAAAGCACACTTGTTAGAGACTCACCAGAGAAGGCGGACGAGGAGTGGGTGGAGGGGCAATCATATTTTGTGCCTAGATCAGAATCTGATGAAATCGAAAAACGTTCCTCCGACATATTCCATAACTCTGAATCATTTATCACTGTACGTACACAGGATAGTGTCTACAGATCCTGTATTTGGAATATGAAAGAGGGGGACGATTTTAAAATTGGAAACTCGAGTTTACCGTAGAGGATAACGATATCTACCTTCGTAACACACACAATAAGGTTACGCAAAGGCTTTGGGAGTTGTTGACGAAAATAAACGTAAATAAAGATATAATTACAGACAGTGGTTTAAAAAATATAAAGACATAATAATTGCTACGAGGGCTCATCGTCTCTTGACGAAAAAATACCGTCTAGTATTGGTTTGAAATATAAAACTATCATTTCTAAACTGTTTCCGGCCAGACCTTGCTCGAACACCCTCAGATGACCGCCGCATTATGAAAATTATATCACAATCTCTTGCAGCCGTTGGCGTTTTCGTCCACCGCAAAGCATCAAAAGGCTAAGCGAGTATATAAAATAAAAATAGACGAGTGTTTAACCGGGAAGGCCACGTACACTCTTTACCGTAGTTGAAGATAAAGGTCAATATCGACGATGTGTGGGAGATATATTTAGTAGATATGAAAGCTTTAAAAAAGGAAAACAAACGGTTCAACTATTTTATAAACATTATTGATGTATTTTCAAAGTACTTGGTGTCTTTACCTCTTAAAATAAAATCGGATGCAGACATCACTTTGGTCCTAAAACGGGGTTTTTAAAGGAGGAAGAAGAAACTCCCTTTCGATTCAGTTGGACAAGGGTAGGGAATTTTTAAATTTTTAATTTCGAACCTTTTTGAAACAAGTGGGCATTTATTTTTATCTTTGCATAATACAGGCATTAAGAGGGCCGCCGTGGAACGTTTCAATCGCACGCAGAAAACTAAAATGTGGAAATATGGAAATGGCTCCAGCGTCGATCAAGCCTATTCACGTCCTTAAAATACTATTGCGACTTTGAAAACGGCGGGTTGAATTAAAATTGGGAATATTTTGTTCAAGGTGGGAGATCATGTGTGCATAAGTAAAGAAAAAAATATTTTTTACAAAGGATACGAGGTTAATTTTATCCTAGAAATATATAGCGTGATTAAAGTAATTCCTAAATTTCCTCAAACTGTGTTTTCATCACAGGATCTCCTTGGGCGTCCCATATAGGGAAATTTTAATAACTACGAACTAGTTCACTTTCGTCATCAGACGATTTTTCAAATAGATTAAATAGTACAGAGTAAAAGATTTAAGTTATTCAACATCTTCTAGACAAATGGAAAGGACACGACAGTTATTTTAACAGCGTGGTACCTGCTTCAAACATTAAAAAATATGAGACACTTTTATATAACACTGCCTTAAGCTTCGATCTCCGATTATTACGAAAATATTACTTCTATTACCATACGACTAAATTGGCACAATCCGTACGGTTACAACACGACCATTAGGAGGCGGGACTAGCCGATTTATCCTATCCCATAAGTTTTGAAACTCTCAAAGATTTTATCCAAAGATAAAGAATTGACGGCAAACATCGTATTTACCCAAAGTGGCACCTGTTTAATTTCCTCAACAAGATTTCGCATTCTTAAGGTGCTTTAATAATAAAATTAAGAGCTCGATAATTGATAAATATGATCACGAGGTTCTAATATCTGAATTTCATCGGCATATTCCTCGTGATTATATTATATTATATTAACAGAGATCAAAAAAGGGCGTATAGAGCCCCAACAAGTAACCCCTAGCTAAACGATTCAAAAACAATATTTCATTTACTCCCGTGAAAAGAATATATAAATTTAGAATTCCCAGTTCGTGTCTATGTGGGCATAAGAAACTTGATTAGGACCATTCAGAACAGTATACTCAACATAGAGTCGCCTATTGCAGTTAATACACATATGAGGGATTATATAAGCGAGGATATTAAGGGGGTATTTTTGCGACATAATCTTAAACTACCCGGCCCTAGCTCAATCGAAAAAGAGCCTATCTTTGTATACACATAGGTTATAGGACCACTTTAGCTATGTGACTCCTAAGTGGGATGGATTAAAATCATACAATTCCCCTCTGGATGCGTCAACAACCTGATACATTCTTTATTTATTCAAATCACTATCTCTCTAAACGAAACACCTATTACAATCTCAATAGACAACTATGCGTACAGGGTTTATTAATAGATTTAAACTAATTATGCTCGAGACGCCTCCAAGACCCACCTGGTGAATGGAATGTGGTTTTTGGACACCCCTCCTGCTAACAGTGAACTCGCTGCATCCAGAGAGAACAAATACTTCGCCACGATATTATACTTGTTAAAACATCCGGTCTACTTGTTTAGACGTTTACACGCCAACATATATAATATGTCACAACCGCTATTGAAAAATGTATCCATGTGCTTTAAATTGATTCGCAACAAATGAGAGTTTTATCTGCTCACATACGTGGACAATTTAAATACTGACGTCCGGTTGAAAATTCTAGACGCCAACCTCTTTTCAAACACGTGTAAGTGTCGCCCACTATTTACCTCGCTATAGAAAATACACTATTACGAGTGCCAGCCTAATACCCCATCAATCGGGTTGACGTCAAGATTGTGACCGTACCCAATGGTTCCAAGTCTTTGAGCCTAAACAATCTTTTCCCAGGCGTTATCCCTAAAATGGTTTTATTCACTATGGTGTATAGCGATGCGTTCGTGGGCAGTTTACACACGATTCCGTTTCAACTCGTTCACAGAAACCTAGATAGTTTCGTCCTATATGTAAACGGAATCCAAAAATATTTGCCTAGTTTAATAAATTTTTACAATGTTGGCACGTCCACCCTCACATATAACACATTGTTTTCTGAATTGGGCATACACCACCAAAACAACGGATATTTAATCACGCGATACATGTTCAATTAAGGTTACTTTATGCTAGCTTTCGACTTGACTCCTAACAGTGCAGGTCAGTACTCGCACACTAGCGTTCAGAGAGGAACGTGAGATTTCAGTTACGGTTCAAGACAGAACTTGATACCGCCATAAACTGTTTGTTCTACTCTGAGTACGAGGGCACGGTGTCAATAGTTTGTGAAGGTATAATTTACATATGTTTGTCTTAAAAATAATAAATTAACTTATAGTAATTTATTGTTGACTGATTTTAAATTATTTTCTTTGAGTCCAACGTATTTATTAGAAACTAATATCTTGGAACCATTTTATATGATAATTAGTAATAACGTTATTTATTTTTATAAAGTAAATTAATTTTGATGGTAGCTTGCTTCAGTGACTGCATGGCTTAACTATCATGTTAAACGAGACTGCTGATGACGGGGATATCGAGGTTTGAACCTCGGTCGGGTGTACTGAGGCTGATTGTAAAAAAATGGTTTTCCATTCTCCCTCCACGCAAATGTGGGTATACTTCCTCTAAATATGACCTCCATTATCCCTAAAACCATCGGTTTTATTAGTACATAAGCTTATAACCCGAGTTGTTTGTAAAACTTGGTGCTAAAAAAAATTGAGGATAGCTATTCTAGTCATGACAAATGATAGAATAATTGAATTTTTATTTAATATATACTCAAATAATTAGTTCAAAATGGGTAATTATGAAATTTATTTTATGAGAGATAACACTGTGTTTTTATCTATCAAATTGACTAATAAATCAGAGGATTAAAATCCAATGTGCGCACTTAGATAATCTTAATGAAAGTGATAATGTAATTGGAAAGACAGCTGAATTTGTCTTTTTTTTAGATTATATTTATTTTCGAGACTGAATAATTTAAGAATTTTTATACTATAGAACTTGGCACATTTTTTACATAGATATTTTTTGGTGATATATCAATACGTTTTGTGAATACTAGGTAAGAATACGTTTATTTAGTAGATAGTTGCGGTTGTGGAATATACATACGAAGGCCTTTAATATGATGTCACTTGGCTGTGATTAGAATAGTTAATAAAGCACTTTCCCTTTACTACACCTTCCCCCCACCCATTTCCTGGAAGCATGTTGAAAATTGGAGATTTCGTATTCTACCATTGGTTTATATACAACCATCTACGCCAATCTTCAAGGTTCTATGTTGACTGGAATTACCCTTTAGATTTTGATTATCAGTGAGCGAGTGAGTCAGTGAGTCCTAAAATAGGGGTTTAATTCCTATTTCTCACTAATGGCTCAAGCTAGAAGACATCAACTTCGGAAAGATGACTTAAATAGTTGGTTTTAATAGGATGTTAAATTGTTACTAGGGTCCTATTATTCTTTGGAGCCAAGTTATAGTTGGTGGGTGGGTGGGTAGGTGGGGGTAAGGGGGTAAAGGCGGTCTGGTTTTAATCATTATTATTATTAGCACCGCGTCTTACTACCCATTCGGGTTATACGCACTTACGCTAATGTGTAATGGTAGGGTGATCATGAGATGAAATGGAGGACCTACAGTTTAACGTGGAATCCGAACCACGGTGGAGGCCTGGCATTCCCCACATTCACAAGATGTCTTGTTCAAGATGTCTTGTCAGAGGTGAAGGAAGGGTTTGGTAATCAGATAAATCTGTGCTGGGACCAAGGATTTAACCCCGGAACCCCAGCACAGAAGTTCGACAACTTACCACCAGGTCACCTGGTTTTAATCGTGTTAAAGGTATACGATGCTGTTGGAGAACTTGGATTTTGCATTGTCATGCACCTTTATTTGGAAGTATTTGGGTTGAGTTTTTTAATGGTAGTTATTTTTACTATATTTTATAAAATCTATAAAATTTGGTAAATGTGTGTGAATTAATTCAAACTTGGATATAACTGTGCTAGGTTTGTTAAATTGTATTGAATTTTATTTTTATTTTTTTCTCGTTATGCCGTAAAGCTTTGGTAAGTAATGATACATTTCAATAATAATCTTGAGGTTGTGTAAGTAGTTTTCTTTTGAGTTAAACCTAATAATGTTAGCTACTTTTTTTAATAAGATCATACGGTATGCATTAACTTATATGATAAAAAGTATATTTTATTTAAATATCGTTTAATTTTAAAGGCTAAACGTATACAATAAGTGGATTCAATGTAGGGCCTATTTATTTAAAAGGTTCAATCAAAATACTTTAATATTTGGTATCCCCAAAATTTAAGCTTTTTGGTTAGCACCGCGTCTTATCACCCGTTCGGGTTATACGCTTATGTATTAATTACACTAATTATCTTAGGGATTTGGAAGGCTATATTTAGAGGGTGTAAACGTACATTTACGTGGAGGGAGCCTGGAAAACCATTTTGGAAAACCACCCTCAGTACACCCTACTGAGATTTGAACCTCGATCTCCCCTTCATCGGCAGTCTAGCCTATTACAAGATTTAGACCACGCTGCCACCGAAGCAAATAAACCATTTACTTAATTTTAAAAATAAATCGACATCTTCAAATTTTTTAACAATATCAAGTGTGACGGATCTAGTTGAGGCATTTTTTTAAGCAATTGTAATGGATATCCACACATTTATTCAAATGGGGTAGGGATGGTAAATTGGAAATTCGTAGGAAGTGTGTCCTCATTTTCAAGTATGGGGAATCTAATCTATTATAAAAAAACAAACCTCAGTACCCCTTAACGGGATATAATCCCCTATTATTCCGTCATAGGTAAACAAGTCTATTGAATGTCTATCGAACTAGACCAGGTAAGGAAATATTTTTCAGACCAATATACTACCTAAGGACTAGATGAACTTCATCTAGCTATCTACTTATTTAAATGAGTATTTAAAATAAAAACTTGTATATTATGAAGTGTAATGAACACCATGAATAGAATTGAATATAACTTTTATAACTACTAAATTATAAAGAAGAAAAATTATGATATAATTAAATGAATGTCTTGGAAAATTTTAATTTCATTGACTTAAAGTAAAAACATTGAAAGTAATGCTTTTAGGGGGGAAAAGAAGGACAAATTGATATAAATCTTTTCCATATTAGTTTGAAATATGTTGGATTGTATTTTTATAGCCAAGCTATTTATGTTGGGTTCATAGCTCAATGTTTTCAACAGAACATGAGATGATTAATAACCGTTTGCTTCAATAAGTTCACCGTACCATGACCATGAATGACATGGCTGTCAACATATCACTTCAAAATATATCACTTTGAGCGCTTGTCGTGTTGAGCTCGACTGCTGAGGACGGGGAGATCGATGTTCGAATCTCGGTCGGGTGAACTGGGGGTGGGTTTTCATAAATGGTTTTACACTCTCCCTCCACGCAAATGCGGGTTCACTTCCTCTAATTCAACCTTCCCAATTCCTAAATCCATTAATGTAATTAGTACTTAAAGCGTGTAACCCGAACGGGTAGTAAGACGCGGTGCTAATTATTATTATTATTATTATTATTATTATCACTTTGAGAAAAGTTTTATTTAGTGGTTTTTTTTCTTGATGGCGTGCCATACAAATAGTGCTCGCGTACCATCCAGTGCCCCACGTGTCATATATTTTCCATCCCTGATCCAGACCATGTGACCACCTATGCTGGTTAGAATTTTACTATAACTTAATGTTTAATCCATTTTTGTGCATAATATAATAAGCTATTGCAAAGTGTTGCCCTCTCCTTAATAAATGTATTTTCTATCCTCCCTTTACTCCCTAATTTTACAGGTTTACCTCGATTGTTTACAAAAATGTAGAGTTTATAAGATAGAGCCATAGTGTAATTGGTCGAGTTAAGACTTAGGCCTTTCTAGGTAGACTCAGTGTACTACAAAATATATCCATGACAAAGTATTTAAAATCTGTTTTCTTGCAATTTTTTTATATTAGTTTTTATAGTTTTCACATTAAACTAAGAGCATAAAAATTGTCATTAAGAGGAGTCATGTCTTTATGATCACATAAAATTTTAATATATTTAGTACACAAAATGATGGCTGAATTGGCTATAAAAATACAGTTGGCATGGATAGTATAATTTAAACAATCCACAGGTTTAGGGTACATTTAAACTCAATGATGTTGGTAGAGGATGAACAATACACGTGCTTAAAGGGCATTTAACTTCATTGGCGTTGAGATATGATGGACAATTCACAGGATTAGAGGGCATCTAACTTCATTGACTTTGGGATATAATGGACAATCTACAGGATTATAATACATGTAACTTCATTGTCTTTGGGTGAGAATGGACAGTCCACAGGATAGAGGGCATGTAATTTAATTAACGTTGGGATATAATGGACAATTCACACGTTTAGAGTAGCAAGTTACCTCATCGACGTTGGGATATGATAGATATTCCACAGGTTTAAAAGGCTTGTAACTTCATTGACGATTAAATAAGATGGACAATCCTTAGTTCTAAAGCACAGGTTCTTATACTGTGGGTCGCAACACCTTCAGGGCTCGTAAAAATATTTCTGGGGATCGCAGCAAACATTTGCAAACACGAGTTATTTAACAATTTACTATGCAACTATTAAAATTATTGCAGGGTGGCCTGGTGGTCTAGGGGTAAGGTGTCGGACTTCTGTGCTGGTGGCTGGGGTTCAATCCTCGGTCCCGGCACAGATTTATCTGATTACCAAACCCTTCCTTCACCTCTGACAAGACATCTTGTGAATGTGGGGAATGCCAGGCCTCCACCGTGGTTCGGATTCCACGTTAAACTGTAGGTCCTTCATTTCATCTCACAATCACCCTACCATTACACATTAGCGTAAGTGCGTATAACCCGAA